>CM067306.1:9015735-9615735 GCA_034231615.1 Meghimatium bilineatum
GACATTCACAAAGTTCTAATACAAGTAGGTATATTTACTTTCGTAAGATTTTTTAGGAAAGTGTGCCTATGCACGTTTACAACCAACTAAACTACAAAGCACTGCATTGAAATACTATTATAGAAAAAAAATCATAAGGCAGCAAACAGGTTTTAAAACCAAGTCCGTTTAACTGGCATCGATTTGATTCGCAACTGAAGTCAATTTCCATAGTTAATTTAAAGTTATGCTATTTTAGCTGTACTGTATACATACATATGTGTTACTTTAGCTGTCCTCTATAAATAAACTTGCGCTACTTTAGCTGTCCTCTATAAATAAATTTGTGTTACTTTAGCTGGTCTATATAAATAAAATTGTTCTACTTTAGCTGTCCTCCATACATAACACTATGTTAATTTAGCTGTCATCCATACATAACACTATGTTAATTTAGCTGTCATCCATACATAACACTATGTTAATTTAGCTGTCATCCATACATAACACTATGTTAATTTAGCTGTCATCCATACATAACACTATGTTACTTTAGCTGTCCTCCATACATAACACTATGTTACTTTAGCTGTCCTCCATACATAACACTATGTTACTTTAGCTGTCCTCCATACATAACACTATGTTACTTTAGCTGTCCTCCATACATAACACTATGTTACTTTAGCTGTCCTCCATACATAACACTATGTTACTTTAGCTGTCCTCCATACATAAACGTAATGCTACTTTAGCTGACCTCCAAACATAACATTGTCACTTTAGCTGTCCTCCATACATAAACGTATGCTACTTTAGCTGACCTCCAAACATAACATTGTCACTTTAGCTGTCTTCTCTCTATAAACTTATAGTTGCTTATTTTAGAAATGAAAAGCATTCTTTAAACATATCTTGTCTGTTATAAAATGGATATCTATAGGTAGAAGACTACAAGATTTGGTCGTCTGCTAACCAACTGTAGTAGGATAATTGTATGCTTTCTTACTTTTCTTCTACGGCAGTCGGCAGTTCTTACTCCAAATTCTACATATTAGCAAGATGTACTACGGAGAGCGAAACGCGATGTGACTTGGTGTACAACCTGGTTGTGATATCATCTCTTGGTCAGCCTAAGATATTCGACTTCAGAGTGGCTTGTTGGTTACTGTGTCCGTCTATTAGATGGGACATCCAACTTCAGCCTTAAGCCCTGGGTACGACATACAGAACAGGTAACAGTGTTGTTATTTTTTTCTTCTCCTTTCCGGACGCCGCAACGCGCGGTCTTTGTATGGTTTAACAACACAAGGTCTGCTGTATGGTTTAACAACTAAGGTCGGTTGTATGGTTTAACAACACGGACGGTTGTATGGTTTAACAACACAAGGTCCTCTGTATGGTTTAACAACTAAGGTCGGTTGTATGGTTTAACAACACGGACGGTTGTATGGTTTAACAAAACAGGGGTAGCTGTATGGTTTAACAACACAAGGGCGGCTGCATGTTTTAACAACACAAGAGCGGATTTATGGTTTAACAACACGGGCGGTTGTATGGTTTAACAAAAAGGGCGGCTGTATGGTTTAACAACACTAGCGGTTATATGGTTTAGCAACACAAGGTCAGTTGTATGGTTTAGCAACACAAGGGCGGCTGTATGGTTTAAGAACACATGAGTGGTTGTATGGTTTAACAACAAGGGCGGCTGTATGGTTTAACAACACACGAGTGGTTGTATGGTTTAACAACAACACGAGTGGTTGTATGGTTTAACAACACGGGCGGTTGTATGGTGTAACAATAACACCGGCTGTTGTATGGTTTACAACAACACGAGCGATTGTATGGTTTAACAACACACAAGTGGTTGTATGGTTTAACAACACGGATGGCTGTATAGTTTAACAACACATCGGGTTTATATGGTTTAACAACACACATGTGTTGTATAGTTTCATAACACACGGGTGGATGTATGGTTTAAAAACACATATGTGTTGTATGGTTTAACACGAAAAGCGGCTGCATGGTTTAACAACACAAACGGCTGTATGGTTTAACAACACAAACAGCTGTATGGTTTAACAACACAAGGTCCGTTGTATGGTTTAACACACACAAGAGCGGCTGTATGGTTAAACAACACAAGGGCGGCTTATGGTTTAACAACACACGAGTGGTTGTATGGCTTAACAACACACGGACTATTGTATGGTGTAACAACACACGGGTTGTTGTATGGTTTAGTAACACACGAGTGATTGTATGCTTCGACAACTGCGGGCGGTTGTATGGTTTAAAAACACACGAGTGGTTGTATAATTTAACTCCTCCAAAATTAAAACTGGATATCGTTGCTGCGGTTTTACCAGAACTACTACATCCACCATTTTGTTTGGTTCTAACGCTTTAATATAACACAATTGGACAAACGTCCGCGGTTGAAAGAAGTGTACCTCAAATAAGGGGTACATTTTACTTAAAAATTCTTCAACATGTCAGTTTTTAATATTTGATCTGATATCGTATTGCTGGTACCCAACCACAGAAACGTATACTTGTCATGCGAATGTCGATTAATCTTCTTCTACAGTGTTCATTCTCAAACTCCCGATAGATTTTTTTTGTAGCAGGACAATGTTCCTACTAGATGTTCAGCCGGATGTAGTCCAGAGAATGGAAGTACGTTGTGTCGCGGTTTTATTTACGCTGATAGCCAAAAGCATCGGTCTTCGGCGAGATATTATTAAAAGTGATAGGCTTATCAAATAGTGTATACTCGTTACCATCGATATGTATATAAGACCTATTGGTTCATTGGAAATCATTCTTCTAAAGTGATGCATTTGACTTGTCTAGTGATATTCATTGGTTGTCAGATAAAGTATACACAAAATTATTAATACAAATCATAGGAAAAGATAATTTCGTCACTTCAGAAGTATATTTTCAGTGACCTAACAGGTCTTATAAAGACGATTGTCGCGGTATACTCAACTATAACAAGTCTGTTAAGGGAGAGGGTGGGGAACCAGCCATGGTAAATGACGTTAATTGCTTCCACTTCAAAACCCTTCAATACTTTGCAGACGATCGTGCAATTAGGAGACTCTACACCAGTGTTTCCCAAATTGAGGCCTACGCCCCACATGGAGGCAGTTTGATTGTTCGGGGATTTAACAAGTTGTAATTATACTTCATTTAGGGAATAATTCACTTTTTAATATAAAACAATATGTATTTGTTGCGTTATAATTTAGAAAGGTTTATGTTGGAATGGTTAAAACAACAAGGTTGGAAAGTGCTGCTCTACAGCATTGGTGGGCACAATGTTATTGAGTCCCTTGGTTATTGGTCCCATCACACAACAAAAATCTTAATCTGAACCGCGGACACTAGAAAGTTTTGAATTTATGTTCTAAAGTGTTCCATCTTTGACCATGGTCCTAGTTGCGATCCTCGGCAATATATGACATATTGGCATTTGATTATTTCCTTGAATCTAATATTTCTTCGGCTGTACCACATAGTATCATCACAATGACCAATGACAAACACTACAACAGTTAAATGAGTCATTAAGAAGATTTTGTTGTTTCCCATTAGCCAGCAAGTCTTATAATCGTCAAAGGTTACGTACTAGCTGTCAAGCGTGTACATGCTGCTCCGGCTTTGAACACGTGGCATATGACGGCACACGGGGGCACATAGGTGACACATGGGTGACACATGAAGGGCATATGGTGGACACAAGAGGGAGAGTGAAATGCTGCTATCTGCAGAACTTTACAATTCCATAAGACAGCACACAATCTGCACAACACGTTAGTCTCGCATATTTGGAGAGCCCCCCCCCCCCACTCTCCCCACCATGGTGGAAAATATTTAGCTGGCAGCCTCAGCTATCAAACTGACCATAGTTCAGGCACGACCTGGCTCAAGTTACAACCTGTGTACTGATGACCTAGAAGGCCGGTTGTGATTATTGTTTTGATTTCATTGGTCGGCTTTGGCTATTTTGGCGGGCGATTCCAACTTTATAAATAGCGTCCAATGAATAGCCAGATAATAATAAAAAACGTACCGAATGAAGGCCTGCTTACTTTTTGCAGTTATGTCTTTAGTACTATCTTTGGTCACGGTTCAGGACAGAATTGTTTACGGACACCTGTGATAGAAAGAGATGCTCGGCGGGGATCATGAGATTATAACTACAATTATGTACATAGTGGAAGAGTTAAAAAAAAAAAAAATCTACGACACCTCCAAAACAGTATTTCCCAACATTTTTTATCACATCTCAGCTAGTCTCTTTAAAATTATGATTCCCCCCCCCCCCCCCCCCCAAGTAACATATACATATTTTTTAATATTTAAAATTGTATTATTTCCTCCTGAATTGTTCCCCTGAACAATAAAATTGCCTCCCCCCCCCCCTCACCGTGGTGCGTGGGCCTCACGTTGGGAAACACTGCTCTACAATGTATTTCCGCTGAGCAGGAGAATTCTTCTCAAAACAAACAGCGGAGAGTTGCAACCTTGTGGCTATGAAAAAAGGCTCTAGAGAAATTAGAATCACTCCAATGAACGTAGGGAGTAAGAGTTAATAGCTCATAAATCAAGAGAATCAGAACAACAATCACAACGCAATTTCTAGATTCAAGGATATACTTTGAGGGGTATGTGACGTCACGATAACAGTTGGTTGTCAACACAAACACTTTCGGAGTTTCTGTATCAGATGATATACCTTTAGTTGATGGGTCTACAAGGGTAGCAACGAATTAATAAAACTGTTTACCTTCCATGTATGTCCTAGGAGTCGACTAAGGAGGGGTTATGGGGTGAAGTTTCGGTCCCATCCGATATAGGGTCAAAGTTACCCAAAAACCATGCTGAAGTCGGATTTTCATGACGAAAGGCGCATATATTGCAGCAAAGCCGTAAACTGCGACAGAACGAAATCCATTCTCCAGAGTAGTTTGAGAATGAATACAGAAGAAGGAGATGGATACATAAAAATAAATAAACAAACAAAACATATATAACGTTTACCTGCCCTCTCTTGTGTATATTTTCGTTTTGAGAAATAAATCTGTTACAGTTACGTTGGTTGTTGCTGTGCTTTTCTCTAAAGTTATATTTCTATATTGTACTTAATTATTCATGTACGATTTACTATGCGGGAACCACATGTTACCGATCAAAAAAGATAAAATGAACGGAATTTAACGAATTGTATTTAACATTTCTTTGAGTTGTAGGTATTGTAGTAACACTGAACGGTAGTTAATATTTCATTGATTTTCGCCTGTGGGGAAAGTAATGATGCTGTCAGCTGTAGCAGCTGTAGTGATGATGGTATGCAGGAGATTTAATCATAGCCAAGCTGGTGACAATCATTTTTATTTGTTAGCAAAATGTAGGCCCTATTTGTAGATAGGGAAAGATTGAAGAAAGGTTTTGTCTAGTGTTGGTACTGACTCCTGATGTGAAAGTCTTATTCATTGGGAGTTATGACTCCTGATTTGAAAATCTTGTCTAGTGTGGGTTCTGGCACTTAAATATTGTCTAAGTTGAGTTCTGACTCCTGATGTGAAAGTATTGTCTAGAGTAAGTCTGACTTCTGGTGTGATATATTGTATATAATACTGACTCCTGATTTGACAGTCGTGTCCGGTGTGATTACTGATTCCTGATTTGACAGTCGTGTCCGGTGTGATTACTGATTCCTGATTTGACAGTCGTGTTCGGTGTGAGTACTGATTCCTGAGTTGACAATCGTGTCCAGTGTGAGTACTGACTCCTGATTTGACAGTCGTGTCCGGTGTGAGTACTGACTCCTGATTTGACAGTCGTGTTCGGTGTGAGTACTGATTCCTGAGTTGACAATCGTGTCCAGTGTGAGTACTGACTCCTGATTTGACAGTCGTGTCCAGTGTGAGTACTGACTCCTGATTTGACAGTCGTGTTCGGTGTGAGTACTGATTCCTGAGTTGACAATCGTGTCCGGTGTGAGTACTGACTCCTGATTTGACAGTCGTGTTCGGTGTGAGTACTGACTCCTGATTTGACAGTCGTGTCCAGTGTGAGTACTGACTCCTGATTTGACAGTCGTGTCCAGTGTGAGTACTGACTCCTGATTTGACAGTCGTGTCCGGTGTGAGTACTGACTCCTGATTTGACAGTCGTGTCCAGTGTGAGTACTGACTCCTGATTTGACAGTCGTGTCCAGTGTGAGTACTGACTCCTGATTTGACAGTCGTGTCCGGTGTGAGTACTGACTCCTGATTTGACAGTCGTGTTCGGTGTGAGTTCTGGCACCGATGCAAAAGTCTTGTCTAGTTTGAGTTCTGGTCCTGATATCGAAGTCTCGTCCAGTGAGAATTCTAGTCCTGATTTGAAAACGTTGTTTAGTGTAAATTGTAGTCCTAATGTGAAAGTCTGGTCCAGAGTGTGTTGTGATACTGATGTGAAAGTCTGGTCCAGTGTGAGTTGTGGCCCTAATGTGGAAGTCTGGTCCAGAGTGTGTTATGGGACTAATGTGAAAGTCTGGTCCAGTGTGAGTTATGGCACTGATGTGAAAATCTGGTCCAGTGTGAGTTATGGCACTGATGTGAAAATCTGGTCCAGTGTGAGTTATGGCACTGATGTGAAAATCTGGTCCAGTGTGAGTTATGGCACTGATGTGAAAATCTGGTCCAGTGTGAGTTATGGCACTGATGTGAAAATCTGGTCCAGTGTGAGTTGTGGCCCTAATGTGGAAGTCTGGTCCAGAGTGTGTTATGGCACTGATGTGAAAATCTGGTCCAGTGTGAGTTGTGGGACTGATGTGAAAGTCTTTTCCATGGAGAGCTCTGGTTCTGATATGTAAGTGTTGCCCTGTGTGAGTTCTGGTCCTGATATGGAGGTCCTGTCTATGGTTTGTTCTGGTAGTTTTGCGAAGTCCATTGTGAGTTCTTGTCCTGATGAGAAAGTCATGTCCAGTGTAAACCATGGAATTGATATATGAAGCGCTAGCTTTCTCATCTGAATGTCCTGGAGTGTCATGGAGTGATAATACCTATCTGAGAGTTTTGGTGTGATATTAGTCATCTGAGTTTCTTGGAGTATCTTGGAATGTATTGGACTGTCGTGGGGTGTCTTGGAGTGATAATAGCCCCACCCCTCCTTCTTTTTTCTCACCATTAAGATATATTTGGGGTACAGTACGTTAGTCCGTATTTTTTCATTGCCAAGTTGCATATTCAGGTATTTCATTGGTATCCGTACGCATTATGTAGTTAATGATACAACTCAAGTTTTGCAACACAAGGTGGAGCTGCCATTGCTGTTCATCGTCAAGCAGGAGGAGCTCCGGATCCCCAGCCTCGAATTGGTCTATAAAAAAAGCTGCCCACTCTTAACGACATCAAGACTTAAGCCTGGTCCGAAGAAACAAAATGGAAATATAGCCGGGGGAATCCCGTGAAACTTCTGCATTTATTAATCAACTCACTAAATCTAAAGATTGCTGAACACATAAAACTGCTAGCAGAAGAAGAAGAGGAATACTGATATTAAAACACCTGCTGTCTACTGTATATAGTGTGGATGCTGTATCTGTGTTATCCACACTTGCCACTAAGCATTGTTGTGGGTTTTTTAAAGTGTTGTCAATCTCCTGAATCTTTTGTATTATCACGATGTTTTTAATACCACAATTTCGCATGTATTAGCAGATTCCCAGTTGGGGGAACTAGTTATAATGTACAACACAAGTATTTCAAGTGCCACAGCCAAGCGCAATTGTTCCACGGCTACTTGGTGCCTCTGCCGAAGCCAGGAAATGAGCACTTACTAATTTTGGGATACCGAATAATTACCATACAGAATACAGTTGGCAAGCTTTTCAGAAAAGATAATCGCCAAAAAAATATCCCGTCAGCTTCATTACCACACATTTTCCACCTACTCTTGGAGGATACCGCCCAGCAAAGTTACCCAAAGCATAGAGGCACCATTAACAAATCTACCAGGATATCAAAACCATAGAGGCACCATAAATACAAAATTTAACGTTTCTAATGCAAAAAGTACCGTCAATGACATGAGGTAAATATTAACATCTAAACAAATTACAACACGTAAAAAATGAGAATTATAAAATCTTTCATCTATTCTATAGTAATGTATGGCTCAGAAACATGGACAATAAATAAATAATTCGAAGACAGAATTGGTGTCTTTGAGGTGTGCATATATAGAAGCATAGGGAGAACATCATGGAAAGAGAAGAAAACAAACTAAGAGATTCTAAAAACACTTAATATGAATAAAGAATTATTACGGTATATAAAGATCAGACAAATAAATATATTTTTGACACATTAAAAGACATGACACCTTGTTGAAGACCTTACTTGAGGGTAAAGTCGAGGGGAGGCACGCAAGAGGTAGGCAGAGATACAAGTGGGAGAGTAACATCACAAGATGGACAGGTTACAGTCTTGCAGAATGAACCTCCAAAATAAGAGACAATGGATAATGGAGATCAGTTTCGGCCAACCTTCATTGCGAAGACGGCACGTGATGATGATTGTTTCTAACAAGTTTAAATTGGTACTTTATAACTAGGATTGTGCGTTCTTTGTAGTCGAAGAATTTTTTTTTTAAATAACCTACGATAGAATAGAACTGTCAATCTTTATAACTTCACAAATTTTAAAAATACATCTATTCTACAACTAAGGAAATAAACTTTAGATAATGGGTGTTCCTTTTATTATTTCCAATTCCTTATTGTGAGGTTTTTCGATCTTGGATATTGCCATCACAAAATGTTGACATTACGTGTGCACCGTGAACATAACATGATTGCCAGTTCAGTGTTATGTTACGTAAAGACAGCCAAAGTTTAATTTCCATCCCAGTCCT
This sequence comes from Meghimatium bilineatum, assembly GCA_034231615.1. Classification (NCBI taxonomy): domain Eukaryota; kingdom Metazoa; phylum Mollusca; class Gastropoda; order Stylommatophora; family Philomycidae; genus Meghimatium; species Meghimatium bilineatum. Next base: position 9,024,634 of record CM067306.1, read on the forward strand.
TTCTGGTACATAATTGACGCGTTATTATATTAGTTGTTTAATGTATTCTTAATGTGTGCATGATGCATTCAAAGACTGTTGAAGTAAAAATCGATAAAAACATTATTAGAAAACATTATAAATAAAGTACTGCTATAAATGTCGCTACGACGTGTACATGCATATTTTGTTGTTGTTTTGTAAGGATTTGTGTAAGTCGGAAAGCTTGTATAGGGGGTATCATTTTAAGGAAAGGATCTAAAATGTTTGTCAGTTGTTAGGGGGAGGGATCTAATATGTTTGACAGTTGTTAGGGGGGAGGGATATACAATGTTTGACAGTTGTTAGGGGGAGGGATCTAATATGTTTGACAGTTGTTAGGGGGAGGGATCTAAAATGTTTGACAGTTGTTAGGGGGAGGGATCTAAAATGTTTTGCAGTTGTTAGGAGGAGGGATCCAAAATGTTTGACAGTTGTTAGGGGGAGGGATTTAAAATGTTTGACAGTTGTTAGGGGGAGGGATCTGAAATGTTTGATAGCTGTAAAAGGGAGCGGGTTTAACGTTGGCTTCGACAATACACGTTTTTATACATCAAATGAATTGTTTTAATTCCTACTTCTTCGTTAACTTTCATTCTCAAACTCCCGCTGTATATCTCTCATAGCAGGATAATAGACATGCTAAATTTTCAGAAGGATGTAGTCCTGAGACATGGAAAAAAAAATAATGAAATCCAACGTAGATGCAACATAGCCTACCAGATCGTAGAACAGATGTGTCCTGTTTTCAAAAATAAACATATAAGCATGAACACCAAAACTACACTGTATAACACGATCATCATACCATCACTATGCTACCAATGTCAAACGTGGACACTAACAACAATTGACAAAAGAAAACTTGTTACAACAGAAATGACTTGTTTGGGTCAAAGGGTGTGAGCCCATGGACCGCTGGATCAGCAACTAAATGACTTGTTTGGGTCAAAGGGCATGAGCCCATGGACCGCTGGATCAGCAACTAAATGACTTGTTTGGGTCAAAGGGCATGAGAACATGGACTGCTGGATCAGCAACCAAATGACTTGTGTGGGTCAAAGGGCATGAGCCCATGGACCGCTGGATCAGCAACCAAATGACTTGTCTACGTAAATTAACAATAAAAGATTATGGTAAAGGAAAACATCAGAAGACTAACAAACAGTATGCGATGTTCACATTCTTCTATACTACCTTGAGATAGTGCCCCTCAAAAAGCACTGCTATACAGATACGATGAATGCAAAACCTAGAGCGGACCTTGCAAACGATGGATTACAGAAGTAAGAGTCAACGAAGACAAACATATATAAAGCACACAAAAAGGCAATCTTCATAGAACTCTTCTACCCCTGACTCTGCAAAAGATAAAGGTGTATAACGCGAAAAGATTTAGTCCAGAAAGTGAAAACCTGCTGTGTCATAGTTTATTTTTCGCCAATTGCCCGATATATCCGTGTTCAACTGGGTCTGAATTTGAACAAAATACAAATTATCTAAAATTTTCAACAGATTAAATTTATTATAGTGTTTTTTTTTATTTTGACTGTTTAAAATGTATTTTAGAGTGGTTAACAGTTTTTGACATAATTCAGTAGGAGAGAGAGAGAGAGAGAGAGCTCCTTGATTTTTATTTTTCCACAAGTTGTTGGCAAAGGAGTGGGGGTTGTTGAAGTAATTCCTGAACATCCCCAAAGGTATCTCGTGATTAGCTAAGATACGAAAGAAGTGAATAGCGACTATACGAACTGCCATGTGTGTCATAAGATGCGACTGTGGAAGTTTTAAATTTATAATTGGCTGTCCAGCCTCATAAAAAGTTAGAGTGATCCACACGCCGTGTCAGACGGTGAAGTTGTCTGAAAGAAAGGAACACATATCGCAGCCACTTTTTAAACCATTACATAACACATTTCGTTCTCCAGACTACGTCTTGATAATCTGCAGGAGTTTGAGAGCTAATGCACATGAAACGTCTTTTTTTTTTTAACTTTTCCTCAATTCTATTCTTCTAAAGTTTCTTTCCTTCTTTATTTTAATTTATCCTTAGGCGATCATCGACATCTGTTCATTTTATTCTGAAACTTCTACAGATTAGCAGGACGTAATCCATCGAACTGGGTGCGCTGTGTCATGGTTTACAGCTTGACTTAAATATCTACGATTTTCTGTATAACACATCCGACTTCAGCATGACTATCATGATGACGTTAGCCCTTTTTGGGATTGGACATTAAACCCCCCACCCTGCCCTCATGTCGTCTTTCACTCCATGCTTGACTGGGAACACGTCCACGCGTACATTATTGGATACAATTCACACGTTCTTAGTTCATTAGTTCGTTTAGTTTCGTAATGTGTCTTCTAGTCAGATAGTTCGCTCGTTAGTTAGTTATAGACAGCACAAATGTGCAGCTACAAATAATGTAGTTGAATTATTAAAATATTTGTTAAATGTTTAACAAAAATAGCTTTTTAATTCAACTATAGCGGTAATACTCCAGCTGTTGTCAACGCAAACGATGGATCGACGGATGATCTGATGAACTCACTGATCAATAGTAATATGTTAAGCACAATCTGCGGTTTTCGCTAGAAATATCATATGAGATCACTATATGAGATCATTATATGAGATCATTATATGAGATCACTATATGAGATCACTATATGAGATCACTATATGAGATCACTATTGTCATGTGACGTATTCCTTCCAGAACGTTGTCTTCCCAATGAACTCTCTGAACCTCTATCTGTCTTGGGCGATGTGGCTTGAATTTTCTAGCGATGTATTCATGTTATCTTTAAAGTCGTCAGTCCATCGTCTTCTTGGTCTGCCCCTTCTCCTCTTCCCAGGTACTCTTCCCGCCATTATTTGTCTTTCTAAACAGTTATGTCTCTTTATATGACCAAACAGGCGTAGTTTTCCATTTGTTATTGTGTTTAGTAACCAACACTCTGGAATATTCAGTGTGTTTATAATATAAGATCTCACTATATAAGATCACTATATGAGATCACTATATGAGATCACTCTATGAGATCACTATATGAGATCACTATACAAGATCAATATATGAGATCACTATATGAGATCAGCACACAGGGACTTTTCTTAAAAGGTAGCTATTGCGCTTAAAATATATATATATATAAATATATAAATATCTGTGTGTGTGTGTGTGTCGTTTTACGTGTCCTTTTTATATCATTTGTGTTTATCTAGATACCCATGTATCCGCGGGTAGAACTGTTACGGAGAGGGTGTGGTTAAACACACTACTACAGTTATGATTTGGGACTCTCAACCGCTCACTTGACTTGTGTCGGTATATTTATTTTTTTATTGGGCAGAAACAGAAGCGGAATATGTTGAACGGTTTTGCTATTACATCGACCATTTTCGACCAAGCTTATTTCATAACATTTATGTATATAATAACACGGTATCGGTAATTGCAATTACTCAGCCTTGACATTTCCGCTTGAAATAACAATAGAGTACACAGAAGTCTAGATATATTAGTAGAGAGTAATTACAACGTCTCTGTTAGAGGCGGCTGCAAAAATAACATTTGGTATTTGTTCCGTGATTTCTTGAAACGATTCTCACTGGTATAGTTTTTACAACAAAACCTTCCGAGGAATAGTTTTGTACGATGACATCGTGCACGGTCACTTGATTTCCTGTATTCGACTCATTCCTTGTTTTTTATTGACTGTCAACATAAAATATAAGCGAACAAATGGTAAGGCGAATCTATATCCGGAGGTTATGGTGGCTGCATTACCAGAACCTCGACCTCCACTATTGCAATGGCTCTAAAGCTATATATGACCAAATTATGCTAAAGTTGGCGTTGGAAAGATTGAGAAGTTGACATGGGGTCGTGTTTATGCAGTATTTAGAAGTTTTTTTTATATGTAGACGCGGGTTTGTCTAGTTTTTGTCTTTAGTCGGACTTTGATATGTCGACGAGAAATCGTCTATATGTAGTTTTTAGAAGGATGGATATGTGAAGGTGGATTCGTTTATATTTAATTTTTAGAAGGATGGATATGTACCTGGAGTCACCTATATGTAGTTTTTAGGAGGATTTGGATTTTGCTGACATGGGAATGTCTATTTGTAGTCTTCAGAAGAACAGATACGTGGACGTGGGATTGTCTATTTGTATCTAGACCATTGTTTCAGATGGTTGTTCAGTTGTAATTCGAACAAGTTGTAATTAGGCTTCATTTAGGAATAATTCCATTTTTTATATAACAAATATGTATATGTTACATAAAGGGGCATCATAATTTTAGAAATATCTGGATAGGGCATGGTATAAAAAAAGGTTGGGAAACACTGATCTAGACATGAAAGAGTAACTATAAGCGTGATACGAAGGGGTGGTTGTTCAAAATCACAAATCGAACTTCTGAAGACTACAAATAGACGACCCCACAACCACATATCAAAGTTTCTCTAAAGACAACAAATAGACGACCCCACATCCACATATCACAGTTTCTCTAAAGACAACAAATAGACGATCCCACATCCACATATCAAAGTTTCTCTAAAGACAACAAATAGACGACCCCACATCCACATATCAAAGTCTCTCTACAGAATACAAATAGACGACCCCACATCCACATATCAAAGTCTCTTTACAGACTACAAATAGTCGACCCCACCTCCACATATCAAAGTCTCCCTAAAGACTACAAATAGACGACCCCACATCCACGTATCAAAGTCTCCCTAAAGACTACAAATAGACGACCCCCACATCCACATATCAAAGTCTCCCTAAAGACTACAAATAGACGACCCCCCACATCCACATATGAAAGTCTCCCTAAAGACTACAAATAGACGACCCCTACATCCACGTATCAAAGTCTCCCTAAAGACTACAAATAGACGACCCCCCACATCCACATATCAAAGTCTCCCTAAAGACTACAAATAGACGACCCCCACATCCACATATCAAAGTCTCCCTAAAGACTACAAATAGACGACCCCACCTCCGCATATCAAAGTCCCTCTAAAAACTGCAAACAGATGATCGCGTGTCCAAATCTCCAAGTCCTCTTCATGTCCTAATAATTTCTAAAATTATGATGGCCCTCTATGTAACATATACATATTTTTTATATTAAAAAATATAATTATTCCCTAATGTAGCCTAATTACAACTTTTTTTAATTGCCCCTCCGAAAAACCATATTGCCCCGCTGTGGGGCCAGGGCCCCACGTTGGGAAACAATGGTCTAGATACAAATAGACAATCCCACGTCCACATATATGTTCTTCTGAAGACTACAAATAGACATCCTCCTCAGGTCTACAGCCAGATGACCAAGCATGTCGACATTTCAAAGTCTATTTCAGGATTAAATCTAAACATCCAGGACACCATAGAGTCCTTCACATTACCAAAAATAAGGCATAATAACATCATTCTCATGACTACAGATGAAATCTACAACTACAACTTGGCTGCGTCGTAGAAATTCTATCGTCAACCAAGCATTTATGCCACAGAAGAAAAACCCTCCCCCCTTTGATATAACCAAAAGGGAAACCAAGCCTAGGTTTATGTTGCAAAGGGTGTGCCTCGGCCAAATTAGTCGAATCCTCCACTTAATAGACAACAAAAAAACTGTTCACCAATAACCATACACAAATATTCAATGTCCATCCTGAGTGCAGAGACAAGTGTGTATACAACCAACCAATCTAAACTACACCATTCATCTTGGCTGATATTTATTTTTTCATTGATAACTTTGCCTAGACTACGTATCGCTGACCAATTAAAATCACGGATCAATCACAAGTAACCAGGCAGTTGTAACAGTTGTAGAACCTTAAAACTGGAGAATGGTATTGTTGATGAATCGATTGAAAACCAGTTTCTACTATGGTAACATCCTGAGATAGCTGTGATTGATTGCATATTTGCATCTTGTGTCTGTACTTAGATCATAAATCGCATATTGTACAAGGGAAAATCACACCGCTTGTATATCACACTTGTATGTCACACTTGGATGTCACACTTGGATGTCACACGTGTGGGTCTCTCTGGTGTAGTAGTTAAACCATTCGTTTTGTGCAAAATGTCGCGAGTTTCAACCCCACTCCCGGCGTCCTTTTTATACAATGAAAGTTAATTTTTCCCCTGCGGATTATTCCTTAAATAGAGAAGAGATGTGATCTTTGCTTAATTGGAGAAGAGATGTGATCATTGCTTAACTGGAGAAGAGATGTGATCATTGCTTAACTGGAGAAGAGATGTGATCATTGCTTAACTGGAGAAGAGATGTGATCATTGCTTAACTGGAGAAGAGATGTGATCATTGCTTAACTGGAGAAGAGATGTGATCATTGCTTAACTGAAGAAGAGATAATGTGATTATTGCTTTAACTGAAGAAGAGATAATGTGATTATTGCTTTAACTGAAGAAGAGAAAATGTGATTATTGCTTTAACTGAAGAAGAGATAATGTGATTATTGCTTAACTGAAGAAGAGAAAATGTGATTATTGCTTAACTGAAGAAGAGAAAATGTGATTATTGCTTAACTGGAGAAGAGATAATGAGATAAAGATATTACAAAAACTGCTGGAACAACGTCTGTCGTCGGATATATGGGAAGACAGAGACTGAAATGGTTCGGTCACTTAACGAGACCGACCCCATAGGTCAGCAGCAAGACTATACAAATTAAACATGAAACATATTACTACAAATAAAGTAAAACGAGACATGAAACATATTACTACAAATAAAGTAAAACGAGACATGAAACATATTACTACAAATAAAGTAAAACGAGACATGAAACATATTACTACAAATAAAGTAAAACGAGACATGAAACATATTACTACAAATAAAGTAAAACGAGACATGAAACATATTACTACAAATAAAGTAAAACGAGACATGAAAAATATTACTACAAATAAAGTAAAACGAGACATGAAACATATTACTGCAAATAAAGTAAAACGAGACATGAAACATATTACTACAAATAAAGTAAAACGAGACATGAAACATATTACTACAAATAAAGTAAAACGAGACATGAAACATATTACTACAAATAAAGTAAAACGAGACATGAAACATATTACTACAAATAAAGTAAAACGAGACATGAAACATATTACTACAAATAAAGTAAAACGAGACATGAAACATATTACTACAAATAAAGTAAAACGAGACATGAAACATATTACTGCAAATAAAGTAAAACGAGACATGAAACATATTACTGCAAATAAAGTAAAACGAGACATGAAACATATTACTACAAATAAAGTAAAACGAGACATGAAACATATTACTACAAATAAAGTAAAACGAGACATGAAACATATTACTACAAATAAAGTAAAACGAGACATGAAACATATTACTGCAAATAAAGTAAAACGAGACATGAAACATATTACTGCAAATAAAGTAAAACGAGACATGAAACATATTACTACAAATAAAGTAAAACGAGACATGAAACATATTACTACAAATAAAGTAAAACGAGACATGAAACATATTACTACAAATAAAGTAAAACGAGACATGAAACATATTACTACAAATAAAGTAAAACGAAACGTGAAACATATTACTACAAATAAAGTAAAACGAGACGTGAAACATATTACTACAAATAAAGTAAAACGAGACATGAAACATATTACTACAAATAAAGTAAAACGAGACATGAAACATATTACTACAAATAAAGTAAAACGAGACATGAAACATATTACTGCAAATAAAGTAAAACGAGACATGAAACATATTACTACAAATAAAGTAAAACGAGACATGAAACATATTACTACAAATAAAGTAAAACGAGACATGAAACATATTACTACAAATAAAGTAAAACGAGACATGAAACATATTACTACAAATAAAGTAAAACGAGACATGAAACATATTACTGCAAATAAAGTAAAACGAGACATGAAACATATTACTACAAATAAAGTAAAACGAGACATGAAACATATTACTACAAATAAAGTAAAACGAGACATGAAACATATTACTACAAATAAAGTAAAACGAGACATGAAACATATTACTACAAATAAAGTAAAACGAAACATGAAACATATTACTACAAATAAAGTAAAACGAGACATGAAACATATTACTACAAATAAAGTAAAACGAGACATGAAACATATTACTACAAATAAAGTAAAACGAGACATGAAACATATTACTACAAATAAAGTAAAACGAGACATGAAACATATTACTACAAATAAAGTAAAACGAGACATGAAACATATTACTACAAATAAAGTAAAACGAGACATGAAACATATTACTACAAATAAAGTAAAACGAGACATGAAACATATTACTACAAATAAAGTAAAACGAGACATGAAACATATTACTACAAATAAAGTAAAACGAGACATGAAACATATTACTACAAATAAAGTAAAACGAGACATGAAACATATTACTACAAATAAAGTAAAACGAGACATGAAACATATTACTACAAATAAAGTAAAACGAGACATGAAACATATTACTACAAATAAAGTAAAACGAGACATGAAACATATTACTACAAATAAAGTAAAACGAGACATGAAACATATTACTACAAATAAAGTAAAACGAGACATGAAACATATTACTACAAATAAAGTAAAACGAGACATGAAACATATTACTACAAATAAAGTAAAACGAGACATGAAACATATTACTACAAATAAAGTAAAACGAGACATGAAACATATTACTACAAATAAAGTAAAACGAGACATGAAACATATTACTACAAATAAAGTAAAACGAGACATGAAACATATTACTACAAATAAAGTAAAACGAGACATGAAACATATTACTACAAATAAAGTAAAACGAGACATGAAACATATTACTACAAGTAAAGTAATACGAAACATGAAACATATTACTGCAAATAAAGTAATATGAAACATGAAACATATTACTACAAATAAAGTAAAACAAAACATGAAACATATTACTACAAATAAAGTAATACGAAACATGAAACATATTACTGCAAATAAAGTAATATGAAACATGAAACATATTACTACAAATAAAGTAATACGAAACATGAAACATATTACTGCAAATAAAGTAATATGAAACATGAAACATATTACTACAAATAAAGTAAAACAAAACATGAAACATATTACTGCAAATACAGTAATACGAAACATGAAACATATTACTACAAATAAAGTAAAACAAAACATGAAACATATTACTACAAATAAAGTAATACGAAACATGAAACATATTACTGCAAATAAAGTAATATGAAACATGAAACATATTACTACAAATAAAGTAAAACAAAACATGAAACATATTACTGCAAATAAAGTAATACGAAACATGAAACATATTACTACAAATAAAGTAATACGAAACATGAAACACGATACTACAAATAAAGTTAACCATTTTGCCATATCCAAAATACAGATCGCCATTTAATCATGCGACTCATAGCAGTCGAAGCAGGGAAAAGACGATAGATAAATTATAGACAGACAGACATACTAGATTGATCTATTAGACAAACAAATAGAGAGATAGATTTGAGAGATAGATATATACATAGACAGACAGACAGACATGAACAGGTAAACAGGCACGTACGTCGGTAGGTTGGTCGTTTGGTAGGTAGGTTGGATGGTTGGTAGGTAGGTTGGTCGTTTGGTAGGTAGGTAGGTTGGTTGGTTGGTTGGTAGATAGGTTGGTTGGTTGGTAGGTAGGTTGGTCGTTTGGTAGGTTGATTGGTTGGTTGGTTAGTTGGATGGTTGCTTACTTGGTTGATCTTCTTCTTCTTCTGCGTTCGTTCTCAAACTCCTGCTGATTAGCAGGATGTAGTCCGGAGAACGGAATGTGGTGTGTCATAGTTTACAGCACTGCTGCGATAGCTGCGCCTTTCGGCCTGACACATCCGACTTCAGCATGGCTTTGGTCACTGCCCTATATGGGATGGGACAACCAACTCCATCCCATTACCTCCTTAGTCGCCTTTTACGACATCAAACTTGGTTAATAGGTTGGTTGGTCGGTAGGTTGGTTGTTTGGTTGGTTGGTTGATCAGTAGGTTGGTTGGTTGGTCGGTAAGTTGGTTGGTTGGGTGGTCGGTAGGTTGGGTAGTTGGTTGGTTTGTTGGTTGATTAGTCGGTTGGTCGGTAGGTTGGTTTGTAGGTGGTAAAGGTTAACTCTGCAGCCAACAGCAATCTGTTGAGTCACACAATACACCGGACAAGGAAAATACACAACTTTCGATTACGTTATATTGAGCACATATTTTTCATTTCATGTTCAGTGCACATCGACTTTATATACACCAGGTGTTTTTATCCTCAAAAACATATGGAAAATTCACACAATAAAGCACAGAGTAATACCATACGCATGGACGGCCACATTATTGCTATATCTTGTTGTTCTTCTATACCACGTCATTACACTGGCGACATGTGGTGAATCTTTGATAATAATAATTACACTACACGTTTAATGTTAGGGGTTAGGGGACCTTTTTTCCTGCCAAGGGTTCATTTTTACTTTATAATAGTATTCGCAGACCATATCCTACCACTCAGTGCCATATTCGAAGCGAAGGTGAGCCTTACAATATTTTTTGTAGCGAATTTCGTTCAGGATAGCGATCAACCAGTATGTTTTGGTTGTAGTGATTCAGTAGGTTGCCATTACTTTTTGAACGATCTGGATTTAGTTTCGCACGCTGGGATTTGAACGTGGAACATTGGCCTTCCAAGACGCACTCTATACCAATCCCCTACAGGGCCGAACTCATTCGTCTTCAGCTATCATTCTCAAACTCCCGCTGGATCTCTCTTGTAGCAGGACAATGGTCCTGGACTTTATTGGCACCATGTATTTATACCTTGAACATCTTATGAGACAAGGGGAAAAAAACACTGGGTGATAACGTAAACTATCCTATTTCCAACCGGATGTAGTCCAGAGAATTGAAATGCATTGAGCCGCCGTTTTATTTTCGCCAATGGCACAACACGCCCCTCTTCGGCAGAAGCCTCATACATCATTATAATCATAAAAAATGGAATTTCTATTTCTTATCAAACTCTACTATACTATTACATTCCCCAGTTGAGAAGGAAATGTTTTTCAGATCGCAACGGCTCCCGGGTCGACCCAGCCTTAAATGGGTACCGGATTAATCAGGGAAGTAAAGACTGCGAGGGAGAGGAGATAGCTACCGCCCTCATTTACAGAGCCTCTGAAATGTGAAATCGCTAACATCTCGCACCCCTACGGCATTAATAAATGCTATGGGTAATTTTACTTAATTACTTTTTATACTATTACACACTCTCGACAAATGCAGTTGTGTTGTATTTGCTGTGCTAGCTGTGAACACCAGGTAATCAGCTGTCAACACCAAGTAATCAGCTGTCAACACAAAGTAATCAGCTGTCAACACCAAGTAATCAGCTGTCAACACCAAGTAATCAGCTGTCAACACCAAGTAATCAGCTGTCATCACTGGATCTCCAAGAAGCGAATAGTTATATGTCTCTCTTAAAATATATTTATGTTGCTATGAAAGGGCTCCTAGATTTATTTAGCTTAAAATATATTTATGTTGCTATGAAAGGGCTCCTAGATTTATTTAGCTTAAAATATATTTATGTTGCTATGAAAGGGCTCCTAGATTTATTTAGCTTAAAATATATTTATGTTGGTATGAAAGGGCTCCTAGATTTATTGAATTTCAAATATATTTATGTTTGTTATGAAAAGGCTCCTAGATTTAATGAATTTAAAATATATTTATGTTGCTACATAAGGGATTCTAGACTTCTTGAATTTAAAATATATTTAAGTTTGCTATAAAAGGGCTCTTAGATTTATTGAACTTAAAATGTTATGTTGCTATGAAAGGGATCCTAGATTTATTGAATTTCGAGTCTCGTCTCTGGTTAATTTAGCAGGTAACAATATTGAATAAATAATTGAGCTTAAGAGGCCACGGGTTCGAATCCGGTTCCCGTCACCATGTTTATAAAAAAGGATTTTTTTCGGAAATCCCTAGGATATTATTGGTTGAAGCTACGGAATAACGTACTGTTAGTTGTACTGTCAGCAGGGTGGTGTGCCACCATATTGAATGAGACGGAGTATACATAAAGCAACATAAGAAAAATAAAGTCATTATTATTACTCAATCCTCTGCTACTTTGGGTTGGTTTTTTTAACCAATTTGTTAACAATGTATTGTTTTGTTTTCCTTCTCCTTATTCTTATATTTCTTCTCCGCTTGTTCTAGTACCCAATTACGTCAATCCTCTAAGCCATGTGATCTGTTTTAACACATAAAATATATATTGAATAAAAACTTAAGCTGTTCACGTTTCGATCTAAGATCTTCATCTAAACGAAGAGGTCAATATTTTCGAGTGTGTGATTATTTTTCGAGTGCATCAGAGTGTTACTAAGTCTAATACCTTTTTTGAATATTTTATAACTTTGTAAGTAACTATATATTGCTATAGAAGGGATCTGATCGCAACTATTTCACTAACTACTAACTATTTCACTAACTACTAACTATTTCACTAACTACTAACTATTTCACTAACTACTATTTCACTAACTACTAACTATTTCACTAACTACTAACTATTTCACTAACTACTATTTCACTAACTACTAACTATTTCACTAACTACTAACTATTTCACTAACTACTAACTATTTCACTAACTACTAACTATTTCACTAACTACTAACTATTTCACTAACTACTACTATCTGCGTGGAACACAACAGCCACGCATCTCACTACACAACGGACATTACCTCAAAACACAACAGCAAAGCATCTCCCTACACAACGGACAGTACCTCAAAACACAACAGCCACGCATCTGGCTACACAATGAACATTCTCTTAAAACAAGCATCATTACACCAAATGAAGCAATATTTTCAAATGACATTTTTACGGCGACCCTCGCCCTTGTCAACTAACAACTTATTGACTTGAAATAAATGCCAACTGTGGCCATATATCATCTACATGCATAGCACAGCCTGAATGTGACATTTGAGTCGGTCAATACATGTTCGCGATGGCCAGCTTAAAATTATTTTGCATGAAGTACGTTGTTGTTTCATAAATATATTGTTGTTTTTAGATTTCATTGACACATTGTTGTTTTTAACTTTCATTGATACATTGTTATTTTTAACTTTCATTGACACATTGTTGTTTTTAACTTTCATTGACACATTGTTGTTTTTAACTTTCATTGACACATTGTTGCTTTTAACTTTCATTGTTACATTGTTGTTTTTAACTTTCATTGATACATTTCTGTTTTTAACTTTCATTGACACATTGTTGTTTTTAACTTTCATTGACACATTGTTGCTTTTAACTTTCATTGATACATTGTTGTTTTTAACTTTCATTGACACATTGTTGTTTTTAACATTCATTGATACATTTCTGTTTTAAACTTTCATTGACACATTGTTGTTTTTAACTTTCATTGACACATTGTTGCTTTTAACTTTCATTGTTACATTGTTGTTTTTAACTTTCATTGATACATTTCTGTTTTTAACTTTCATTGACACATTGTTGTTTTTAACTTTCATTGACACATTGTTGCTTTTAACTTTCATTGATACATTGTTGTTTTTAACTTTCATTGACACATTGTTGTTTTTAACATTCATTGATACATTTCTGTTTTAAACTTTCATTGACACATTGTTGTTTTTAACTTTCATTGATACATTGTTGTTTTTAACTTGTATTAATGCATTGTTATTTTTAACTTTCATTTATACCATTAGTGTTTGTACATAAAAACTCCCGAAGTATGAGAAGAGCAAATTAGGGACTCGCAGAACCATTCAAAACAACAACGGGAGTAAGACAGAGATGTTTACCATCAAAACTGCTGTTAGTTACAAACATGGACAGGATAGCGAAGGAGGCAGAAGCAAGAAGAGAACATAGAATCTCAGAAACATCAAAAGACTTAGATAATTCTCTGCATGATCTACCCATCGCAGATTATCATAGTCTAATATATAAACTAAGAAGAAATATAAAGACACACAAATGAAAACACTCAGATGACACACAAAATACAAACTGAAGATTAACTACAAAAACACACAAATGAAAACACTCAGATGACACACAAAATACAAACTGAAGATTAACTACAAAAACACACAAATGAAAACACTCAGATGACACACAAAAAACAAACTGAAGATTAACTACAAAAACACACAAATGAAAACACTCAGATGACACACAAAAAACAAACTGAAGATTAACTACAAAAACACACAAATGAAAACACTCAGATGACACACAAAATACAAACTGAAGATTAACTACAAACACACACAAATGAAAACACTCAGATGACACACAAAATACAAACTGAAGATTAACTACAAAGACACAGAAATCCATTACAGGAATGCTGCTAAGAATGGAATATGAAATTAAATACATCAAAATCAGAAACAATGAAAATATTCAGAGCAACAGAATAGATAATGTTTATGTTAAAGGCACAAAACTAAAACAGACATCATAATGTGAATATCCAGGAAACATTTTTACAAAAGACGGCAAAATTGATAGAGAAATTGAGATGAGGTGCCAAAAAAGAAAACGCTGTAGCATACCAACTGTTACCCCTGCTTACAATCCCAGAGATCAACATAGCGGTGACCATACGACAGATAATAAATACGAATTTTATTCCAACGTCATGTTACCAGTGTCGGACATGGCCCACAGACAAAAAAAAAACTATTGAAAAAGATTACAACATGCCAGATGAAATACCCGAGAAAGGCTATACATGTCACTAGAAGAGACCGAATAAGAAATGAAGACATCAGAAAGATAGTAAAGACCATATCATGCACACAAAATATATAGAGAGAGACAACAATTCAGCTGATTGGAACATCTTATGCGAATGGAACCACTACAACCAGCCATCCTTGGGTACAACAGCAGAAAGAGCGGCCACAAAACAAGAGAAAGACCTAGAACAAGATGGAAAGATTCAATCAGAGATAGTGTCAAAAACCACGTCCTAACCATGGCAATCGACACAAAAATAACCCCATGGCAACAAACTTCAATTCCCCACGACGCCTAACAGCATTTGTGGAATAGATAGATTAGACAGACAGACAGACGGATGGATAGACGGATGGATAGACGGATGGATGGATGGATGGATGGATGGATGGATGGATAGACATTGTTGTTTTTTAACTTTAATTGATCGTCATCATTATTAAGTGCCGTCTCCGCAACGAAGGTTGGCTGCAATAGACCTTCAACATCCCTTGTCTTATGTCTTGGTGCTGCACTCTTCTAGGCTGTAACCTGTCCATCTCGTGATGTTATTCCCCCATGGGTATCTCTGCCTACCTCTAGCTCGCCTTCCCACAACTTCACCCTCAAGTAAGGTCTTCAACAAGGTGTCATATCATTTAATATGTCAAAAATATTTTATTTGTTTGACCTTTATTTCGTTTAGTAATTATTTCATCGTACTAAATATTGTTAGAACCTCTGTGTTTGTTTTCTTTTATTTCCATGACGTTCTCCCTATTCTTCTATATATCCACATTTCAAACGCATCCATTCTAGTTCTTTGTTTATTTTCCATGTTTCTAAGTCGTACGTCAATATAGAATAGATGTAGCAATTTTATAATTCTCATTTTTAACTTGTTTGAAATTTGTTTAGATGTTAATATTTTCCACATGTCATTGAATGTACTTTTAGCCATTCCTATTCTTCTTTTAACTTCTGTTTCACATCTGCCATCATTTCTGATTGATTCGGTTGATTGTTTCCGAGATATTGATAATGTTCTACTTTCATTGGTATATTGTTATTTTGTAACTTTCATAAATACGATGGTGCCTTTTTAACTGTGTTACTACTACTGGTTCTGCTAATATTACTACTACTACTAATACTAATACTAGCCGACATTACTATGACTGAATCAACAATTTGTAGAAGCAGCCATTACTGTAATTGAATCAACAATTTGTAGAAGTTGCCGTTACTGTAATTTAATCAACAATTTATAGAAGCCGCCATTACTATGATTGAATCAACAATTTGTAGATTGTCTATAGTTGCAATGATTCCCGTCTCAATAAATCTATTAGTGTTGCGGCTGACCGTTCCAGGTCGGTGTTGATTTATCAGTCCAATTGTATATCTATTATGTTGCTGTTACATGATCGTTTAATCTTTACACCATCCCCTACCGACATCTTGCCAGCGATTATGATTCAGGTTTCTAGAGGTCTTCGGAACGAACTTATTAAATAATATGCGAACGTGGACAGTACCGTTTCTTAGTTGTTCTTGATTAAGACCTTGTGGTCGAAACTAATATTTGTGTGTGTTATTATGTGTTACTAGTGATTAGAAAAAAAAGTTACTACCCTTTTCCAAGTTACGCTTATAAAACGTCTAAACCTATTCTCCTTTTCCAAGTTACGCTTATAAAACAACTAAACCTGGTGTCATTTTCCAAGTTACGCTTATAAAACGTCTAAACCTAATACAAATTGAACAGCTAACCTCACCCCCAAAACATCCTTGATCGCCTCTTGCAACATATATGACAGAACACAGTGTTGATATTATTTGATCCCCTTACGGGCATGTACAAGACATGAGTGAACCCCCCATGTAGTGGGAAGTTCACAGATCAATACGCAAATTATACGCTTCAAAGCGCAATACTTCCATGTAATCTAATCAGATTGTTCAGTCGAGATTAGAAGAAGACTCGCAACTGCAACACTCAAATTAACACACATGAGAAAGATATGGAAAACTAGTAATAACAACACTAAATTAACCGGAATTTAACCGCCTGCTTGCGTGGAAAAGAGAGGTGTTCAGAGTATTCACGACGAAGACAACATTCTGGAAAGAATGTCATTTGATATAGTCTAATCAACTGTCACATGGCAATTCTACGCAAATCCACGTCGTCTCAGTAATTCCATATAAATGTCAACAGATTCTGACTCTACTTATTGCATAAGATGACTACCTGGTCCTTAATGCCAACAAGTTATGACCCCACTTGTCCTATCAGTAAACTATCCCCCTGCCGTAAATATGTTGAAGCATCAATTTCTCGGCCACAGAGTCAACAGCTGTGACTCACTATTCGTTCCCTTTCGCAACTACCTCTCAACAGGTCTGACTTAACAGCGACACTTAACTTGTGCAACCCGTCAGTTCACACCATGCACTGCCTCGCTAGCAGTCAAAAACTAATGTTGTGTGTTGCTAACAATCATAGTTTTGTTTGAAATTCTTAATAAGGAACAGTATAACCGTGCACGAAAACTTGTGGAGCTAATCTACATGTGACAGGTAATAAAATGTAAATTTTTGGTCAGTTATATTTCGAGGTCATGCTAGGTATCAACTGAACTAAATTATGAATCGATCGACATCATTTTTAATTCGTTCAAGATTATATAAGGCAAATACAGTTTCCCTTTTTACTTTTTGATATATCAAATCAGACATGTTGTTATGAATGGGTATATTTCAAACACAGCGAGTTCGATGTTATAGACCAATGCTGATGTACAACAATACCTGTAAGTCCTCGTTGAAAGATTTCTTTATAGACTTCAAAAACTGGGAAAACACGACCAAAATTCGGGCTGTATGGAGTTCCATATGTCATTGTTTTATTATGTTATACTTGTGATTTCAAAAAGTCAACTGCGTAAATTATGAACTTACACCAATTTTGAAACACACATCTATCGCGATGGAAACCAAATGAAAAATCATAATGTCAATCTTCATCCCAATATTATGTTTTCAATGTCAGACATGGACACTATAACTAAAGAACAAGAGAGAAAACTTACCACGTGTGTAATGAGATGTCTAAGAAAAGCAGCAAACAAAACAAGAAGGGATCATGTGAGAAATAAGAACATTGCAAGATGTTGGAACAACATCAGTGGTCAAATATATTGATAAACAGAATGAAATGATTCGGCCACCTAATGAGAACGAACCCTCATTGACCAGAGGCAAGAGCATATAAAATGAAAATGGAAACAACAGGATACAGAGGAAGACCAAGACGAAGGTGGATTGAAGGAGTTACCAACATTCTAAACGGCACAGTATTGCATCATATTAAGCGACCAGACGTGCAATAGACCGAACACCAATCCTCATTCAATCCTGCGACGCCTCACAGCATAAGCAGAGAAAGGACAATAGATAGATAGAGATAGACAAATAAGACAATTCCTGTAAATGGGGGCGATTGCATTAAAGTGGAGAAATTATATTTGATAAGACAGAAATACTGACAAGATGGGCAGAATATGTGACATGCCTGTTTGATGACCAACAACCAAAAAATCTACAATACAAAACAGTATGGGAAAAAAAAAGGAAAGTAACCCATAGCATTTATTAATGCCGTAGGGGTGTGAGATGTTAGCGATCTAACATTTCCGTGGCTCTGCAAATGGGGGCGGTAGCCATCTCCTCTCCCTCGCAGTCTTTACTTCCCGGATTAACCCGGTACCCATTTAAGGCTGGGTCGACCCGGGAACGTTGCGATCTAAAAAACATTTCCGCCTTAACTGGGGAATGAACCCAGGACCACTCATATGCGACGCGGCTCCCCTATGGAAACATTGACGGATTACCAATACTAAAATCACAAGTATAATGCCTATAGACATTAGTTCTGGGGTTTTTATGTATTGATCTTCATGTTGTGATTGAGGCAGCTTTCGTTGAGTAGAGATATATAATCTTGCAGCTCTTCACTTGAACTATGGAGTAGGCACTGATCATCAGCAGAAAGTAGTTCAGTTAGGTCATGTGGATAGTACGATTCTGATAATGTTTCCACTGCTTTTGTAATATTATCATATAAATAATAAACAATAATGGTGATAAGACACATCCCGGTTTAACTTTTGATGTTACTTAAAACCACTGTTTAAGTCCTCAATCAATCAATCAATCAAGTGCCATGCCGAGTGGCGTAGGCGATCATGTTTCTCCACGACTCTCTGCCTCTTGTGTTGTCAATAATTTCGGTTGGTGAACTTCTACCGTGCCACAATACTAGTCCATCTAGTAACGTTTCTCTTTGTCGTCCCCTATCTCTTCTCCCGAGATCTTTCCAGTGGTTATTAAGTGTTCAAGCTGTGCTCTTCTCAGCACATGCCCTAGAAACCTTGACTGTCTGCCTCTAATATTTGATATGATTGATCTTTTTACTCCAGCATCCATGAGAACCTCTGCATTAGTTTTCTTGGCTGTCCATAGTATTTTCATCATTCTTCTCAGAAACCACATTTCTGTAGGCTCTGATTCGCTTTGAATTTATTTTTTTTACAGTCCATGCAAATATTACAACCCATAAAAAATTAATTGGTTCGATATAACATCTCAGTGTAAGTTCTGCCTTTATTATAACTATACTTTCTCTATCTTTGTATATATCTCTTACATAGTCTATTAATGTTCCTTTTATTTCATACTTTTCTATAATACTCCAGAGTAGTTCTCTATTTATTCGTTTCTTACTTATGATCTGTCTTATTTCCTTGTGCAATGATTTAGTCGTGTTGTAGTGAGATTTCTATTTCTCTTCAATTTATTTCGAGCCATTGTTCTTTCACTGTTATGTAAATGTTATGTGTCTCTTTGTCTATAAGCGAATAATTTGGGGTATTTTTAGCTTTCTTTCTTTCTGACATTTTATCTAATGTTTCATCTTTCGTTCATGTTTGTTTGTATTTGTATTTTCTTATTGATAAATTTTCATTTGTGTGTTGAATGCTTTTCCTTAGGCTTTCCAATTTATTGTCCGTTTTATCTTCTGGATTCTCCGTTTTGTATTGCTCTATACATTCTATCATTAGATGTTCGTTTCTGTTCTTTACGTCTGCAAAGTATTTTTGTTGCATAGATGGTTGTTTCAGTGCTGTTGTGTTTACCTGTGGATCTTGCTTTCTTCTATGTTCTGTCTTTTTAAGCCTTACTGAATCTTGCACAAGATTTGATTGTGATCAGAGATGATATCATATCCTGGATATATTGTAGTATTCCTTACATTATTTCTAAATCTGTTCTCGATAATGATAAAATCTATCTTATTTCTCTTTCTGTCTCCAGGACTTTCCCCATGTATATAATCTTCTATTTTCCATGTATATAATCTTCTATTTTCCATGTATATAATCTTCTATTTTCCATGTATATAATCTTCTATTTTCATGTTCAAATAATGTATTGTATATTGTCATGTTATTCTCTTCACAAAATTGTAGGCTTACATGCCTGTCTCCTCTACCGTTTGTTGTCCTTAGCCCATATTGTCCTACTATCTGGGTACACGGTGGACGAAACGGCAGATGCGCCACTATCTGTTGTATATTGTCCTTCGGCAGGTAAGTGATTGTTGATCGTATCTACGTATGCTGTTAGATTTTGGGGTGGGAGTTTTCGTGCCAAGGCCAGATGTGTCACCTTGGTTGCGTTGAATCCTTGTTTTTGTTAAGGTTATCTTGAGGTCTTCTATCCACCGTTTTCTTAGTCTACCTTTAGTTCTATATCCAAATATTCTTGTGTTATACGCTCGTATTGTTATTTGGTTTGAGTTCATTCTCATAAAGTAGCTGAACTATTTTACTTGCTTTCTTTCAATATGATTAATACATGCTACTATGCTTACTCTTTTCCTAATTTCTTCATTTCTTAGTTTATCTAGTTTATTAACCATTGCAGCTTTCCTCTGACACTTCATTTCCCATGTAACGATTTTACTTTATGCGAGACTGTTAAATATCATGTTTGATATTGGTAGCAGAGTGTTGGTGTTGGTGTAGAAATTGTAGATAATTATCGTATATATTATGCGATTTCCATCTTGACCTGTGGGTGGAGAAGTAATGGTGAAAATTGGTACGTCACTGTGTTTGCTTCCGACACATTGCTTCTATTTCTCTGTCTATTCTTACATTTTCGGGGAAAATGCTGTCTAGAATCTAGATATTTAAATTCCTTGGCTTGTTTCGGTTTTTTAAATCTATTGTTATATCCATTGGCGTTTTAAACTTCTCATAATAATCATGACAAGAATGGAATAACATATGAACAGAGAAATAAATATAGCTCAATCAGGTTTTAGACGGAACAGAGGTATTAAGGATCCCATCTTCAACATGAGAAATATGAAATATAAAAATGATAGTGTTCACTGCAGACATATACACCAATTTCATTGACTTCTCAAAGGCATGCGACTGCGTAGTACACCAGAAGCTATGGAATATAATAAAAAGCATAGGTTTCCCACAGAATCTCATATCGATAATTAAAATACTTTATCAGAAACAAAAGAACTTCTCTCCGCCTCGAGGGAGAAAATTTTGAAGTTCAATAAGGAGTCAGACAGGGAGTATTTATCTTTCACCACATCTGTTCAACATACACGCAGAAAACATCATACGAAATGTACGAGAAGACCCACGTTATGAACAGTTTCAATCCCTTATTATCGGAGGACACGAACACCCAGAAATTAGGTATGCAGATGACAACCACACTAATATCACGAAGTCCTACAGGTTTAGAGCACATGAATATGTCATTAAAACTTCGTAGTCAAGCACAAAAATCTGTTCCTCAATGTAATAAAGACAAACATAATGCATGTCAGCAGAGATGAACTCACGCCTACAATAGTCATTGACAAAGAACAACTTGAAAAGTATGTGATATTCAGCAACTTTGAATATCTCGAGTCAACCATCAACACCCCAGAAGATTGCTCTGCAGAGATAAAAAAAAGAGATTAGCAATGATCCTACAAAAACATCGCAAATGAAAAATCTATGGCAAGGGATAAAAAGAGAAACAAAGTTACAACTATTAAGAAGCTATACATTACCAGTGACGAGATATGGTTGTGAGACATCTGCAATGAAAGAAAAATATCGACATTTGAAGTGAAATGTTGCAGAAGGGTTTTCAGAATAGAAAGGACAAAAAGATTAGCCAATGCAGATGTCCACACAGATCTGAACATAGAAGAAGAGTGGCTCCTCAAAACTATCAAAATGTACAAACTAACATATTTCGGACATACAAAGAAACACAATGATTTAGGGAGATTAATCATTGAGGGAAAAGTTCCAGGTAAAAGAAAAAGAGACAGACCAAGGCTACGGTGGGCACATAACATCGAAGACCTTCTGAACATGACACTGGAAGAAGCTGGGCAACTTACACAGAACCAAGAGGCTTACAGAGTAGCAGTGAGAACAACGTTTTGTAAACTACACCTGAGAGTTGTAAACTTGCTAATTTTCATAACTTTTCTGTTTTCCACATACACACACTACTTGTTTTGTCTCATGACCGTCTCCATTAAAAGACGTCGTACATAATTAATTAGACCTTCATTCGTTCATTTTCTTGATTATTGTCATTTTTTTCCGATTGGTAACTTTTTATATGCTTGGAGTCGCATGCCAAAAATAATCAACACTTTCTTGTGTTTTGTGTTCGTCAATGTTCATGTCACACTTCTTACACGATGTTAGCAAATGCATTAATGAGGTTTTGTACATTATTCTCATTGATCTTCATTGATAGCTCGTGTTGTATGTTTAATGCAGTGTTTAAACATTGCTGGCTTGCAACGCCTGTCGCACCAGGATGGTTTTCACTGATTCATTTAGATGTGCGGATATTAACGTCTTTCTTTGCCCCCTAATAGGTTTACACATCCGAATGGAAGACACATTATAATAAACCCTTTCTTGAGTTATTGATACGTTGTTGACACGGGAGATTCACATTCTAGATTGTTAATTGACTGGTCATGGATACGGTAGATTCACATTCTAGATCAGGGCTTTTCAATTGGAGGCCCGCGGACCAATTCCGGCCCGCGAAGCCCTAGTAAACGGCCCGATGATCATTGATAAAACAGTGAAACAAAGTTATAAAAAAACTAAATGTATAAAATCATTCAATGTATTTTTTATAAATCTGGCCCGTGATGATCCCCATTTTCTACATTATGCCCCCCCCCCCGAGTAAATATAGTTGAATAGCCCTGTTCTAGATCAGCGTTTCCCAACGTGGAGCCCAAGCCCCACAGGGGGGAATTTGATTGATAATGGGGGGGGGGGACAATTCGAACAAGTATTAATTAGACTTCATTTAGGGAATAATTCATTTTTTATATAAAAAATATGTATATATTACATAGAAGGGCATCATACTTTTATAATGCCTTAGGTGGGCATCATAATTTTATAATGATTTAGGTGGGATATGGTGAAAACAAAGTTGGTAAACACTGTTCTAGATTGTTTATTGTTACTTCTTTGATACAGTAGATTCACATTCTAGATCATTTATTGATACGTCGTCGCTGACACAGTAGATTTATTGATACGTCGTACGTCGTCGCTGACACAGTAGATTTATTGATACGTCGTCGCTGACAGAGTAGATTTATTGATACGTCGTCGCTGACAGAGTAGATTTATTAATACGTCGTCGCTGACACAGTAGATTTATTGATACGTCGTACGTCGTCGCTGACACAGTAGATTTATTGATACGTCGTCGCTGACACGGTATATTTATTTTGTCTGCAAATCCTTTCCTTCCGCAAGCAGTGCAATTTCCTTGTTCGGCTATCGCACTCACATAAAAAGCGCATGTATTTTGTATATCGCTGTTGCAGACCCATTAAAAGGGCAACTACTTTCAAATCACCACATAGATGCCAGCTGTACTTGTTATCCTCATTGTAATTCAGTATCTGTTTTAAGTTATCGCATGTCTCTTTCATGTTTCATTCATATTCATACGTAATTATATTTATACTTAATCATATTCATACGTAATTATATTCATACGTAATTCAGAATGTGATATATGAAGCATCATTTGTGTGTTTACTTGAGTCAGATCGGCTTTTTTAAATGAAACATTTGATGCCTTTTTTTTTGTTCAAAAGCGCTAGGGGTTGGGGTGGTGGCGGCTTTTAGTTATCGTTCTGGCCAAGTTTCTAGTACTAAATTTCATGTTCTAATGTGGGGTGTAAATTCCCCCCCTCCCCACTTTGTTGGCTTGGTTTCAATTTCATTGCTTCTTATCCTTCCAGCTCAACTGTTCTTATAAAACTAGCTTTATGAAGTGGACAGTGACCCCTACATAATAATTATATTTACTTTAAGATCATCTCAATGTAAGACCACCTCATTGTAATATCATCTCATTGTAACATCATCTCATTGTAATATCATCTCATTCTAACATCATCTCATTGTAAGACCATCTCATTGTAACATCATCTCATTGTAATATCATCTCATTCTAACATCATCTCATTGTAAGACCATCTCATTGTAACATCATATCATTGTAACATCACTTCAATGTAACATCATCTTATTGGGAAACTATCTCAGTGTAAAGGCATCCCATTGTAATGTCATATAATTGTAAGATCATGTCATTGTAAGACCATCTCATTGTAACATCGTTTCATTGTAACAACATCTCATCGTAGCATCATCTCATTGTAAGACCATCTCAGTGTTAACATCATCTCATTGTAAGATCATCTCAGCGTTAACATCATTACATTGTAACATCATCTCATTGTAATATCATCTCATTGTAACATAATCTCATTGTAACATAATCTCATTGTAAGATAATCTCATAGTAACATCATCTAATTGTAACATCATCTCATTGTAATACTATGTCAGTGTAACATTATCTCATCGTAGCATCATCTCATTGTAAGACCATCTCATTTTAAGGCCATGTCTTAGTAGTATCATCTATTTTAAGAACATTTCATTGTATTGGCAGTATTGTGTGTTTATTTAAAAGTTCTTTTTTTTCCTGATGAAGGTACCTATTGTACCGTAACGTGGAAAAAGTCTTTGTTCCCTTGTTGTGTTATTTTTAATTACCAGAGGTGTTATCATTTCTTTACATGTCTAGAGCTATGCAACTCGCGTTTCTTCACAACATACAAACATGGGTCGTGGCAACCTGTTTCAAATGCATACAAACATGGGTCGCGACAACCAGCAAGTGTGTATATTTATTCCCTAACCAATATATGTATCTTACGTTCTAGATAACTGATTTGAGTCCGGTCTCAAATACGACGAATGTATCGGGCCTTTGGTGCAAATAAAACGGCGACACAACGCATTCTCATTCTCTGGACTACATCCTGCTGGAAATCTAGTAGGAACATTGTCCTGTTGCAAAAGAGATCCAGCGGGAGTTTGAGAATGAACGCTGAAGAAGGAGAAGAAGATCTGGGCAACCACTGACTAGGCATCTGAGCGCTTATGTGAAATGAGGATGGTCCATTACACAGCACACTTTTACTTTGACCTTACAGAAGTCATTATCGACCTTCACGAATTGAAAGATTTTATGATAGGATTAAAGATATCCCATGAATTGAAATAATATGTTAGGATTAAAGAAATCCCATGAATTGAAATAATATGTTAGGATTAAAGAAATCCCATGAATTGAGTCTGATAGGATTAAAGATATTCCATGAATTGAGTCTGATAGGATTAAAGATATCCCATGAATTGAAATAATATGTTAGGATTAAAGAAATCCCATGAATTGAGTCTGATAGGATTAAAGATATCCCATGAATTGAAATAATATGTTAGGATTAAAGAAATCCCATGAATTGAGTCTGATAGGATTAAAGATATTCCATGAATTGAAAGATTTTATGATAGGATTAAAGATATCCCATGAAATGAAATAATATGTTAGGATTAAAGAAATCCCATGAATTGAGTCTGATAGGATTAAAGATATTCCATGAATTGAAAGATTTTATGATAGGATTAAAGATATCCCATGAATTGAAATAATATGTTAGGATTAAAGAAATCCCATGAATTGAGTCTGATAGGATTAAAGATATTCCATGAATTGAAATAATATGTTAGGATTAAAGAAATCCCATGAATTGAGTCTGATAGGATTAAAGATATTCCATGAATTGAAAGATTTTATGATAGGATTAAAGATATTCCATGAATTGAAAGATTTTATGATAGGATTAAAGATATCCCATGAATTGAAATAATATGTTAGGATTAAAGAAATCCCATGAATTGAGTCTGATAGGATTAAAGATATTCCATGAATTGAAATAATATGTTAGGATTAAAGAAATCCCATGAATTGAGTCTGATAGGATTAAAGATATCCCATGAATTGAAATAATATGTAGTATTAAAGAAATCCTACGAATTGACGTACAAATCGTCAGATTATATGTCTCTAAGCAGTCCCAAAGATTCAATGTTTCTCAGCAGTCCCAAGATTCAATGTCTCTTAGCAGTCCCAAGGTTCAATGTCTCTCAGTAGTCCCACGATTCAATGTTTCTCAGCAGTCCAAGATTCACTGTTTCTCAGCAGTCCCAAGATTCAATGTTTCTCAGCAGTCCAAGATTCACTGTTTCTCAGCAGTCCCAAGATTCAATGTTTCTCAGAAGCCCCAAGATTCAATGTTTCTCAGCAGCCCCAAGATTCAATGTTTCTCAGCAGTCCAAGATTCAATGTTTCTCAGCAGTCCCAAGATTCACTGTTTCTCAACAGTCCTAAGATTCCGGTTGTGCTTTTACAACTTAATTTTTGAAGGCATATCATTTCACACAATTTCTAAGAATTTTAAAATCAACAAAAACAAATAGTATAAGAAAAAATCTATGAACTTGGAAATATTCAAAAATGTATTTCCAATTTATTTTTAAGGCGTTCTTTTTCATATGCCACTTCTGTGGAGCTTAAATAAATCTTTCATGTGCCACTTCTGTGGAGCTCAATAAATCTTGCATATGTCAGCTCTGTGGAGCTCAATAAATCTTTTATATGCCAGCTCTGTGGAGCTCAATAAATCTTGCATATGTCAGCTCTGCATGTGGAGCTGAAATTAAATCGATGTTTTAATGATAAGATTAAGCCAAACTAATGTGTTAATATATCGCTTAACATAATAATTGGGGGCCAAGAAACGCTATTGTTTATCCCAACCCAGAAACAATGCAAATATTTGTAAAAAATTGATCGGATATAGATTGAGTCAACGAAGCGACACTCAAGGAATAGACGAAGATCTTTTGTTCTGCGTTTTCTTGTTCCTTCTTGGAGACGTATCTAAACATGAAGTATGTGATTTTTACAAAGTATAATAAGACTAAATCTACATTTGGACATAAAGACATGAGCGAATATAACAAAGACACAATAAAAGTTAAAACTTCCATACTTCTCAAAAACACAGACAACTATTAATGAGCTTGTATACAAACATAAAACTTGATGTCAAACTAAACAATTGACAATTAAGGAGTTTTTTGGTTTTTTCTCATTCAATGATAATGACTCAAACATCCTCATGAACGAGATTAGGATTATGACACAAACTTCCACATGAACGAGATTATAATTATGACTCAAACATCCTCATGAACGAGATTAGGATTATGACTCAAACATCCACATTAACGATATTAGGATTATGACTCAAACATCCACATGAATGAGATTATAATTATGACTCAAACATCCACATTAACGAGATTATGATTATGACTCAAACATCCACATGAACGAGATTATAATTATGACTCAAACATCCACATGAACGAGATTATAATTATGACTCAAACATCCACATTAACGAGATTATGATTATGACTCAAACAATCACATTAACGAGATTAGGATTATGACTCAAACATCCACATGAACGAGATTATAATTATGACTCAAACATCCACATGAACGAGATTAAGATTATGACTCAAACATTAACGAGATTAGGATTATGACTCAAACATTAACATTAACGAGATTAGGAATACCAGTTAGAAGTAGTGATGTACGATCATTAGATCAGTAGGACTAGACCAGTCCCCAAGTCATCTTAGTAAAAATGAGTTTAAGTTTCGAGATATAGAAGCGTGTAACAAATATTGTATCGGATATCGCTTATACCGTCCGGCTCTGTGGTGGCGTGAATATCTATTGTACCGTCCGGCTCTGTGGTGGTGTGTGTATCTACTGTACCGTTAGGCGCTGTGGCGGAATGGTACAGAGCACGTCTGTGATGGTCAAGGCACCAGGTTGTAAATCTCGCAGCAGGACATTGTGCATCCGGGCCGTTGAGAATCTAATAGCAAACTTCTGACAGTATTTATATTGCCTAGGAAACAACTGTAACAAAAAAGTATGGGTTGATGGGTACATCCTGTATATGGTATGCTGCTAATTTTTGTCCTTTATAGAAGCATTTAAATTAACACAAATGTTCACTCAATCAAGAGTTTCTAAATGCGTCACAATAACTTCTAAATGAGCATGTCAAGGATATCACAGCGAAATCAAGCAATAATATCTACACAGCTAAATCACGCAATATTTTTAAAAATACAAAAAAATAGCCGTCGTAATGTTGGACATAAATGAAAATATTGCGACAAAAAATAGTGCGATAAAAAATAGTTCGAGGACAAATAGTGCGATGAGAAATAGTGTGATGAAAAATAGTGCCGAAACTCTGAAATTGTAATAACGGCATGTCCCTGTTCTTCTTGCTCTTAAATTTTTCTGTTGTTTAAATGTGGTCAAATATTTCTCTTCTCCTGACGTGTTCAAAACATGTGGACTGTCTCTTTCTCATTCTGGTACAGCTCTCTCTTTTAATTAACGTCTTTTCATTATCTTCATGATTAGGGAAACTGTTCAATATCCAACTGTACTTCCCATGACATGTGGAAACTGTTCAATATCCAGCTGTACTTCCCATGACATGTGGAAACTGTTCAATATCCAACTGTACTTCCCATGACATGTGGAAACTGTTCAATATCCAACTGTACTTTCCATGACATGTGGAAACTGTTAACTTCGAAGGAAAATCCAAACTAAACATAGAAGCTATAAAATAAAACAACTCCACACGAATACATGATTCAGAAACATAAACAAAAGTAGCTAGTGTGTAAGGGTGCCTGTGGCACACCTGGCAAAAATAACAATTTGGCGCCTCCGCCCTTCTAATGCAGGACTTCGTCTAGTTCGAACTAGTTTCGATAACGGGTTTGAGATATATTTGGCGCCTTTAAGCGTGGCGAGCAAGGTGGTAACCTTCTCTGCATCCTCCATCATTCTGGACATGGACAGAGCGGTTCGTGTCTCTGGAAAACATTGAAGATGTACAGAGAAAACCGCACTGTCAAACAAAGAAAAGGATCACATAATTCTGACTATACT
The DNA here is from genome assembly GCA_034231615.1 of Meghimatium bilineatum. Classification (NCBI taxonomy): domain Eukaryota; kingdom Metazoa; phylum Mollusca; class Gastropoda; order Stylommatophora; family Philomycidae; genus Meghimatium; species Meghimatium bilineatum. The sequence continues at coordinate 9,054,159 of CM067306.1, forward strand.
TGTTTCAACTGTGACAGTGGAGTTCTGTGCCAGAACTGGACTTACAATCATATCAGTACTCAGAAAAGAGATGCGCCAATACCAGTAAGAGACTGTTATCATCATGGCCTGCAATGGGCGGCTAATTTGTTCAGTTACTTTCCATGCCTGTATAGCCCGGAGTAGCACGAATACCAACCTGATCTTGTTCTCGTTCAGTTTAACATGTCTACACACCAAGTCCGCATTTCTTAATGAATGTTGCTGTCTTTGAAAGCTCCTCAGTTTTCCATCAGTACCGTATTTACCTATAAGCTAAACAAGCTATAGCTTAGGGCCCCCACTGTCTTGGGGCCCCAAAAACTTGTTTAATATATTACCTATATATTCTTAATTGTTAAAAGGCCCCCATATCTCAAATAGCTTATCAAGTCTAAATCCGGCCCTGGTTCCCATACAGCTTTCTGTGGATATCCGTCTCTGTGTGCAAGTGTTCCTGTCCTGGTTTAGTGTACTGTTGCAAATACCTCATCATCATTAAGTGCCGTCTCCGCAGCGAAGTTTGGTTGAAACATACTTGGTGGTGCACTTTTCCAGGCTGTGATATGTCCATCTCGCAATGTTACTCTCCCACTTGTATCCCTGCTTCCCTCTTGATCGCCTCCACTTGCCTTTACCTTCATGTAAGGTCCTCAACAAAGTGTCTTGTCTTTTAACACGTCCAAAATATTTTCTTTGTTTTATCTTTATTTCTAGATAGGTATAATATCTTGTTTAGATTACATAGTGAGAGAACAGATCAAGTGGTTTGGCCACATTATGAGAATGCATCACGAAAAGTTGCCCGTACAAGCATATAACCAAATGAGATCAGGGTACAAAGCCAGTGGAAGACCACGGAAAAGATGGATAGAAAACGTCAGGGGCATCCTGTACAGACATGGTCATAGCACAGCCTAGGCCACACATCTGGCTTTAGAACGCAAGCTGCAGCTCCAATCACCCCTACGCTTAACAGCAAGAGTGGATCGCAAACCACCTGGGGAAAGACAATAGACCAAACAAAATCTTTATTTCCTTTAATAATTCTGTCCTCATACGAAGTGTTGTTAGAACTTATTTGTTGGTTTTCTTTCTTTCCATGATGTTCTCACTATTCTCCTATATATATATATATATATATATATATATATATATATATATATATATATATATATATATATCTCAAAGGCATTAATTGTGTCTTCTAATTGTTTTTTAACAACTACTTACAACTACTAATAAAACGATGATAAAAACAATGAAAATAAAATAAATAAGGACGAAAACGGAAGATCAAAAGATCTTCATCTGAATATACGATATATATATATATATATATATATATATATATATATATATATATATATATATATATATATATATATATATATATATATATATATATATATATATATATATATATATATATATATATATATATATATATATATATATATATATATATATATATATGTATGTATGTATAAGAAAAATCACTACACACAAATATTAATTTAGGAACATATTTTTAACAAACATTAAAATATAAGTAATGCCAGAAACAAAATACCCATATTACTCTCGCCCTAGTATTTCCAGTACCTGGTTTGTTACACTGTAGTTTTATCACCTGGTGTTAGTTACCTTGGTGTCACACATTCAGGTTACATTTAATACTATGTGAAACATGTTTCTAAAAAAATTATTTGTATTACTCTATGTTTTCCTATTGTTATATTTTTGTTCTGACGAAGATATTTGATAGAAACGTTAACTGTTTTTTTCCTTCTTTCTTTCTATTATGTAGGTTTTACTAGCTTTTGGGGTTTTTAAAAAAACAAAACATTCCCTAATTTACATTTCCTTTCCTATATATAATACTGGCAAATCTTGAAACATGATAATGAAGTGTTGCTAATCACTGCACTGTACACACACATAATGAATTCTTATCTCTGCCATGTGAACATCAGAAGTGTCGTTCTTGCTTACCGTTTTTTTTTTCAGTGTGTATGTAGCCGTGATAAAGAACTTTTTGTCGAAACGTCGATTTGTGTATATGTGTGTGTTATTACATGTATTTCCAATGATTAACAAAACTTCATTACCCTGTTCCAAGCTTAACCTGTTGGATTTCAGTTTTGCTGCAGTGAGTACATATTACCTGTATTACTAGATGCCACTACCTGATCGTCGCTGACTTGGTGGGGTTTGATGTGTTTTTTTGGTCACTATATCATAGAAAGATAAAATTCCTATACAAGAATCCAACAATTTGTGATGCGATTTTTGAAATTTAATTTTAGTTTGAAATGACATAGGCTGAAATGTGATAATCTGAAAAGTCATTGTTGCAGTTTGAAATATTATAGTTTGTAATGACATATGATAGTCATTATAATGGCATTCATACATAATGACATATTAGCCAGGGGTAGACCAAAAGAAACACTCAGAAGAACAATACTTAGAGAAAGTAAAACAATCAATATTCATACTATTCAAGAACTGCACAGAATAGCTTTGAACGGACAGAATTGGAGAGATCTGACCTCTTCCCTATGCGCTAACTTCAGCGCAAAAGAAAATGAATGAAGAATGAATGACATAGTCTGAAATGTGATCGTTTGAAATATGATAGCTTGCAATGTGATAGTTTGCAATGTGATAATCTGAAAAGTCATTGTTGGAAATATCACAGTTTGAAATGTCATAGTATCATATGTGAAATGTCATATGAAATGTCATCTCAATGCGCGAACTCAAGATAAATATAACCTGGGCTTCTGGGCTCAGAATGTGTAGAAATTAATATTAATACTGTGCCCTGCCATGTATGTTGTAAGAGGCGACCTAGTTATCTCATCCCGTGAATGATAGAAGTGACCAAAAATACCTCAATGAAGTCGTATTAGATGAGCTGAAAGCATAGCTGTAAACCAACGTATTCCAACGGATAATACAACGAATTCCATTTTCTGAAATACAACCTGCAAACGGACAGAAATGTGAGAACAAACGAATCAAAAAGTATGCGAACACATTCCATGCACCTAAGTCAGTGGAAAAACCTTTTCCCTTCGTCTGAATTTTGTGGATGTAAAAATGACACGCAGTAGGAATTTGACTTTAAGTGAAAAATAGTTGTACAAAGCGTCGACCTCATGTGAATGAAGCTATAATACTGTATGATTATAATTATAGATTCTTGATTCTTGATTAGAAACTAGCTTCACAGCACGTGGGATATTCCCATAAGTGCTCAGCCCTTCGTCCCAGCAGCCATCCTAGTGTATGTAGACTCAGAGACCCGGTCAGTTGTTGATTGTGTGATCTTCGGGACTTTCCAAAATATTTACTTTTCCTTCCTTCACCTCTAGATAATCCCATTTCTAACATTCTCTGTATGTGTATGTTCTCAGCCTAATTGACATCATCTTCATCTTGAAATGAATTTATGTCTGCTTTATCGCTTCTCAGCAATATGCCGTCTATCGCCACGTTGCCTGCCAATAAGTCGGCTCTCTCATTTTCTCTGTACTAATACAGTCAAATCCCGTTATAACAACTTGATCCGGACCGATAAAATAGTTATGCAATAATGGAAATTCGTTATATACAGTGCAAAAGTAATAAATATAATTGGGGATTTTGAAAAGTGTTGTTAAATAGGAAAAGTTGTTATAACAGAATAAAGGGGATTTCATTGTATTAAGATGTATATTTGAGTTTGTTGAGATTGGTTAATAAACGACTGTTGGGAGTCAGTACTGCAATAAATAACCCACCTAAGCGGCTGCGTTTGAGAGAATTCGGTTGTATGTGTATCATGAGTAGATCTGGACCCCTGAAGGACAGAATGTAACGTGCTACAGAAACCATCAACATATAGATACACTTCAATATTACAATGAGTGCATAATAAGTAACGCAATGAATATAATTCAGAAAGTCAAAATAGGTTGAAGTACGTAGGGGATGCGTGGAGATTAGAAAGCGCTCACATGTGGGCCTCATTTTGAGAAGTACGTTTATCTGTGTCCCTGGACACGTGGGTGTAGATGAAAACGAACGGACCGACCAATTAGCTAGCATCGCTACCTTAAGTGCTGGTTGTGAGAGAGGTTTTAACTTGGTAAATGTAATCAATACAAAAGTTAGAAAGACTTGATACAGATCAGCTGGATACATTGATGTCTTCTGAAATTAATATTGACAGTGTAAACTTACTGGAAAAAAACTAGAAAAGTAGAAGGAAACTAATATTGAGAAAGTGTATATTGAAAAACATATACTTCGAGAGTGTTCTGAGGATGAAACGCTGAGGCAGACATATTGGTCAGAGGAAACAACACTGGAATCACAAGCTCTATGTGACACTGTATGAACTACAAAAGACAGTGAGTTTTATTCAGGAGACAGAATTACAGATATAGACATGTTTCAAGTGAACGAAAGAAGAAGAAGAAGAAGAACAGAAATAATGGACTCACTAAAACAACATAAATAATGGACTCACTAAAACAACAGAAATAATGGACTCACTAAAAACAACAGAAATAATGGACTCACTAAAAACAACAGAAATAATGGACTCACTAAAACAACAGAAATAATGGACTCACTAAAAACAACAGAAATAATGGACTCACTAAAACAACAGAAATAATGGACTCACTAAAAACAACAGAAATAATGGACTCACTAAAACAACAGAAATAAATGACTCTAAAAAAACGCACGACTTGTCCGTTTATGTTAGGTTAACCCCCTCCCCCTTTGACCACCACTAGTACCCCCTCCCCAATCACATTTGAGAGAACATATCTACGGCCCTGATCCTTCGTTTTATTACTTTCAATAACTAATAACAATTAGTAAAGCAAAATGAGTTAAACAGGTTACTAAAACACTTACCTTGCCTATTAATAAAAATATATTTTTTTAAAAATTATATATAAAAAAAACATACAATAAAACTAAACAGGACAATTCTCCACGTATCGGCTCAAATTGAACCTTTTTCAAGAGACAAACAACAGAAAACGACAAAATAAAAAACAAAATAAATGACTATATTTCATCAAGCCCCGTCTCCATAGCGCAGGGATGGCAACACATCTAGTAAAAGAGAAAATGCGTGCATTCATTATAAACAAACCGAAAGTGGGAAATTAGAGGCACCATCCACTTTGTCGGACACCCTCTGACCATTTGGTTATTTATATAACTAATAACAATGTAGGTCTTGAAATATGTGACGCACCAACTTCTTTCTTCGCACTAAATATCACCCTAACTGAAACTGCGCACCCTTTTCCAAACCGTTCACACCAGCTTCATTTACAAAATATCAACAGTGAAACAACAGATTGCTTACAATGAAACGTGAAATATTACAATTTTCATGTGAAGATTTGTTAGTTAGTTAGTTAGTTAGTTAGTTAGTCAGTCAGTCAGTCAGTCAGTCAGTCAGTCAGTCAGCCAGTCAGCCAGTCAGTCAGTCAGTTAGTTAGTTAGTTAGTTAGTTAGTTAGTTAGTTAGTTAGTTAGTTAGTTAGTTAGTTAGTTAGTTAGTTAGTTAGTTGGCTAGTTAGTTAGTTAGTTAGTTAGCTAGTTGGCTAGTTGGTTAGCTAGCTAGTTAGCTAGTTAGTTAGTTGGTTGGTTGGTTGCTTGGTTGGTTGCTTGGTTGGTTGCTTGGTTGGTTGGTTATTCCTCTAGGGGCAAAGACAGCACATAGGGCGGATGTCATAGATTTCCATGTCCTTCGTTTCGTTGCAATTTGCAATGCAAGATTTGTAGTTGGTTATTACTTTGTTCGAGTAGTAATAAATATGTTCATTATGGACATATCCCCTATCTATGTGACGCGTCTTTTACACAACTGTGCTCGCACTTCCATTCTTTAAGTCTCTCTGTTATGTGCAAGCTGTCCATCTTCTTCTAGTGGTTCAGAAGGTCTTCAATACCCTTTACCCATCGTAGTCTTGGCTTGCCTCTTGTTCTCTATGTCCTGAGTATGAGATTATGAGACAACATACAAACCAATTAAAAAATTAAAGTTCATGGAGCCCTGCATGGGCTACAAAAGATGGTGATGTTTATTCATCATCATCATCAAGTACCGTCTCCGCAACGAAGGTTGGCTGCAACGTATCTCCAACATCTCCTGTCTCTTGTCTTGGTGGTGCACTCTGCTAGACTGTAACCTGTCCATCGTGTAATGTTACTCTCCCACTTGTATCTCTGCCTACCTCTTGCTCGCTTCCCTTTGACTTTACCCTCAAGTAAGGTCTTCAATAAGGTGTCATGTCTTTTAATGTGTCCAAAGTATTTTATTTGCCTGATCTTTATTTCTCTTAGTAGTTCTTTCTTCATATTAAGTGTTTTTAGCACCTCTTTATTTGTTTTCTTCTCTTTCCATGATTTTCTCCCTATTCTTCTATATACCCACATCTCAAAGGCATCAATTTTTCCTTCTAATTGTTTATTTAGTGTCCACGTTTCTGAGCCACACATTAATATGGAATAGATGGTGCATTTTATAATTCTCATTTTTAACTTGTTTGTAATTTGTTTAGATATTAATAATTTCCTCATGTCATTGAAGGTACTTTTAGCCATTCCTATTCTCCTTTCAATTTCTGTTTCACATCTGCCATCATTGATGTTTATTAAGGAGACAAAATTACAGATATAGACATATTTTAAGCGAACGAAATATGAAGTTACATCTAATCATAGATACGGAGATGACACATGATCTGATCTGACACTAACTATTAAGAGAAATTGCTGAAGCCATGTAACATCCAACTTGAGACATGAAGATGACAGTTGATATAATCTGACCTAGACTATTAACAGAAATGGCTGAAGACATGTAACATCAAACCTTAGGGTTCTTGTTTGGAACCCGCGTCCCCCTATTTGATTATTTCCCATGCCTATGTTTATCAGTTTATGTTTATCCTTCATTAACATATATATACATTTTTTTTAGGGTTAGGGTTAGTTATGTAAAACATAACTTAATCCTAAACCCTATACCTAGCTCTAACCCTAGAAAATTAATATTTAAATGTATTATTGATGAACTATTGATATAATATTTAGATTAATTAATCCTAAAATAAACAGGGAGATACAAGTTCCAAACAAAAACCAATCTTAGACATGTAAATGACACTTGATCTGAATAGGTCTATTAATTATATATCCCTGTTATGATTTTCTTTTCATACTTTAAAATATATTTAGAACTAACTATAAAATGGAAGATTTATTCGCTTCCAGGCACATCTACTGAATGTGATTGACAGTTTAGCCGCTTACCAGATATAAAGAGTTAACTTGGAACTTTTAGTTAAAATGTCAATCTCTAGGTCTTCTGTAGTAGGTGTGTCTGAACCAGACATCTGTATTGTCCACCTCATGGAAATTGTCTCCCCTTTAGAATGTGAAACTGTAGTTGGTCAATCAATTATTGTCTCCCATCAGAAATGTTCAGATGTGATTACAGCATAAAGTAGAACACCACAAAATGTTCAGATGTGATTACAGCATACACTAGAACATCACAAAATGTTCAGATGTGATTACAGCATACAGTAGAACATCACAAAATGTTCAGATGTGATTACAGCATACAGTAGAACATCACAAAATGTTCAGATGTGATTACAGCATACACTAGAACATCACAAAATGTTCAGATGTGATTACAGCATACAGTAGAACATCACAAAATGTTCAGATGTGATTACAGCATACACTAGAACACCACAAAATGTTCAAATGTGATTACAGCATACAGTAGAACATCACAAAATGTTCAGATGTGATTACAGCATACACTAGAACATCACAAAATGTTCAGATGTTATTACAGCATACAGTAGAACATCACAAAATGTTCAGATGTGATTACAGCATACACTAGAACATCACAAAATGTTCAGATGTGATTACAGCATACACTAGAACACCACAAAATGTTCAGATCTGATTACAGCATACACTAGAACACCACAAAATGTTCAGATGTGATTACAGCATACACTATAACATCACAAAATGTTCAGATGTGATTACAGCATACACTATAACATCACAAAATGTTCAGATGTGATTACAGCATACAGTAGAACATCACAAAATGTTCAGATGTGATTACAGCATACACTATAACATCACAAAATGTTCAGATGTGATTACAGCATACACTATAACATCACAAAATGTTCAGATGTGATTACAGCATACACTAGAACATCACAAAATGTTCAGATGTGATTACAGCATACAGTAGAACATCACAAAAACTCGTATCCAACCTCATATTTTCATTTATTATTACAAAATAATCGTATTTCTCCAACAGAAAAGACGTCACACAAGAAGAATGGATTTCGTATACAGTTTCGGCGTGCCCAATCGAAGTCTGAAAATGATGTATTGCAGTAGCCATATCGTATGTGCTGTGCTAACGATGCTTCTTATTGTCTTTATCATTTTTGAGCTATTTAACATCAGCTCTCAACAGGACCAGCTAGAAAAATTAGATACTAACGAAACTACAACACAGTTTAGCATTCCTGATATGAAAGATATCCTCCTATGGGGATACTACGGTCAAGGGGTCACTATTAACGTCAGTAAGCTGTATCAGGGTCATCGAGAAGAATACCAGGTGAGTTTTTTAAATGTGGTTGTTCGAAATCCCTTGTCAATTAACTGTAATTGGGAATCATCCTTCAAAAATGACGGGATACATGTTTCAGTGTAGGGTAACAACCCTAAACAGGAAGTAAGTGGCTGGAATAACACAGGGCAAATATCAAGATAAACAAAAATAAGTAGAAGTGTTACCAAAATAAGACTTAAAAAACCTAACAATGAGATACAGAGACAATCGACGTTTCGACTAAAAAGCCCTCATTGGGACAAACAAAAGACAAGTACAACAAATCTTACATGGAGACAAACATGCTTATGTAGGGAGAAAAAAAAGGAAGAGATAGCGAGTAGATAACGGAGGAAGCAAAGATGGAGCATAGCATGGAATAAGATAAGATGGTATAGAGAGAAGTATATATACCATCTTCCTATACCATCTTCTTCCCTGCTATGCTGCTCCATCTTTTCTTCCTCCGTTATCTACTCGCTATCTCTTCTTTTTTTTCCTCCGTGACATAGCCATGTTTGTCTCCATGTAAGATCCGTTGCACTGTTGTTTTTTTGCACTGACGAAGGCTTTTTAGTTGAAACATCGTTTGTCTCTGTATCTCGTTGTTAGGTTTTTATGTCTTATTTTGGTAACACTTCTACCTATTTTTGTTTATCTTCAAAAATGACGCTATTTCACTTTCCTTATCAGTGGTCCATTTGTGTGTATTTTGTGTCAACAGTAAAATTAAAAGACAAATATCACTTTTGAAGGATGAAGTTGGCTAGTCTACAGGACTGTATATTCAACATTGGACTCTATTGGTATTATATCAGGGGTGCCAAACAGTTGGAACATTTTGTGGCCACATTTAATTCAAGAATATTTTGAAACATTTTGTAAGTGTTTATTAACATTTAAATGTTTAATAAAATTTATTTTTAAGACGTGTAAAAATAAATAAACTAGTTTGAAGTCAGTGAAATATAATTGAAATATAGATGTCCTTTGTTGTGAGTGATGAACGCTGCTTTCAATCGCGAACTAGGGCCCAATTTGGTTGTAGAGGTTGTCTATAAAAAATAACTTACGTGAACAATTGAGAGGAGAGGAGCATGACAAAGTTTGACAGTTGTTAACAGGGAGAGGGGGTATTGAGACAAATTGACGTCATCAATACTGTTTTTTATACACTAGTTAAAGTACTTAAATTTGTAATATGTGTGTAAAAATCAGAAAAAAAATCGTTGTTCTTTCTGCACTTGTTCTGCCCACAAATTGTTTTATTTTTTTTGTGAGAGCGTATAGTTTTAAAATGTGTTGGCATTATTAAGCAGGGAAGCTCTGAATTCTTAAAAATTGTTGACAAGGACAGGAAATGATATGGGTATAATAATCGGCTGCAAATTGATGACGTAATTTATGGACATCCCGCACCCCCCCCCCCTCCACTCCTTTTTTACAGAGCATTTCACCATAAAAAATAATGAGATCGTGGTTCAGTTAATATTTTTTTTCTAGATAATGTGTCATGTGACGTATGTGTGTGTCATGTGACGTATTCCTTCCAGAACGTTGTCTTCCCAATGAACTCTCTGAACCTCTCTCTGTCTTGGGCGATGTGGCTTGCATTTTCTAGCGATGTATTCATGTTATCTTTAATGTCGTCAGTCCATCGTCTTCTTGGTCTGCCCCTTCTCCTCTTCCCAGGTACTCTTCCCTCCATTATTTGTCTTTCTAAACAGTTATGTCTCTTTATATGACCAAACAGGCATAGTTTTCTTTTTGTTATTGTGTTTAGTAACCAACACTCTGGAATATTCAGTGTGTTTATAATATCTGAGTTTCTGATTGTATCCTTCCATGATATTCTAAGTATCTTCCTGTAGCATTTCAGCTCGAAGGCGCTGATCCTCTTTGCCGCTGTTTTACTTAGAGTCCATGTTTCACATTCGTATGTTGCAACCGGAAAAATAAAAGTTCATAACATGGTCTACCGCCAAAATGGCCGACTAGAACGAATGTGTTCTCTTTACGGTGCTCGATTAACGGTTGTTCCTTCCCGAAAGTAATGGCAACCTACGGGAATATTGTGCCTAGAAATTTCCAATGGATTAACCGAACTTTCTAGATAATACTGCCGTTTATTTCTCTACAACCGTAATCGTTTATAGAAATGTGCTACATGCAACTGTTGTTTGAGCATCATCATCATCATGCTGACCATTTGTGACATCCATTTGTGAAATTCAGTTAAAATTATTTCATTGACTATAAGTTCGTAAATAATTAATGAGCCATATTCTGGCAGCAAATTTCCTTGAATAGTTCGGACATGGGATAACCACTGCATATGGGTTTTGATCTAGAGGAGACTTTCGAGTTACTCTCCGCAGTTGTACTGCTGCATGTCTCCTCTTTTCAACAAGAAACTTAGCCTTTTTTTTACAATAAAACGCAATGTAGCTCTATTTTGTGTATTCTCTTCCGATGCATATTTTTTTCTAGTTCAAAAGCTTTCAGCCGCCAAAAAAAGGGAGATCAAGAACACGGTATCTCTCTTGACACCCGTAAAGGGTAAAAGAGGAAGGAAAGAAGAAGAAGAAGACAAATTATTTAGTCTATTGTTAATTATTATTTTGTCTATTATTATTTTTTACTTTGTGTATTGTTAATTATTAGTTTGTCTATTGTTAATTATTATTTTGTCTATTGTTAATTATTATTTTGTCTATTATTATTTGTTATTTTGTGTATTGTTAATTATTAGTTTGTCTATTGTTAATTATTATTTTGTCTATTGTTAGGATGGATTCAGGAAATACCATTTAAACAAATATCTCAGCGATAGAATATCCATGAGACGACCTCTACCAGATGTCAGAAGCACGGAATGTCAACTCAAATTGTATGACATGACCAACCTCCCGAGCGTGTCAGTCGTTGTCGTGTTTCGTAACGAGCCAAGGACGACGCTGTTGAGGATGCTGTTCAGCGTCATAGACAGGTCAGTGTAAGATTATTATTGTGTCCAAGGACTTTTACAGCTCGAACAGGGCTCATTATCCATCTACGAACCCATAATCAAGGACATAACTCTAATTGAATTTTCAAAAAGTGGATGTAATAAATGGTCATCATCACTTGTGATGGACGAACAACATAGTCATTTATAGATGTGGTGGACAACCTCGCTGCGTCGGCGGACAGGATTTTGCTTTTTACACGTTGAATGTGGTCAAAATACTGTTTTCTTAAATTGCTCGAGTTTGTTTGTTGTTGTTGTTGTTTTGTTTTTTGTTGTTGTTTTTTTAATAACTACAATTACCCCGGCAGTGCTTTCTAAGCGCAGGTCCACGACAGGTGACGTAGGGTGCAAACAAAATTGATATGTGGAGCCAGACTTAGCCATATGTTTCCTATCACTGAGTTTACAGAAGGTATCTTTATCCATATTCATGTAATTCCATTAATTTTTCAAATAATGTTATATTTTATAATCCTGCAATTCTATTGAGTGATTAAGACGCGAGGTAGCCTAGTTGATAATGAGCTTGCGTACTGTCTCTGGGTTACAGTGTGCCATGTTCAAAACCAGTACCGGATATAACCACGACTTGCTGACACGACCGCTCTCCAGTTGATTTTGCTGTAAATTGGTATCTGACACATTGATTAGGGAAGGTAAACACAGCAAGGAAGGGAACTGTCCACCCCACCTAATAGTTGCTGCGGCTTAGTACATGAAGAGTTATCTTCATCCCCTTCAGCAGGTTTCTGCCACGGGACCTACTTTACTATTATTTCCATTGAATTTTCTCATAAAAACTAACCTTTTGTTTCTGCAATTACTGGTTATCTCCATATTTTCCAATGTGGGGAAATCTGTATTTATTTTTAGCTGCACAATTCAAGAATTATCAATTTACTTCACGCTCAAAGAAAACATTTTAAGGTTGCCAAATTATAAATGCATTCTTTATACCAATACTGTGTTATCAGTGTCACAGTTAGTTAGTTAGTCGTCGGATCATCATCACTGCAAACTGGGCACATCCATAGTTGCTTCAATCTCTCCCTGAGTGTATCCGCCATTACACTTCTGCTGACAGTACCGGTCCTATGCTGGTTGACCATCATTCTTCTGCGTCCTCCAAAATGTTCACTTCTAGCAACAGCACATTTCAATCCCTGATCTTTAATCCTAGCCATTGAAAATGAATCATCATCCACACTAGTATCACTCTCGTGTGCTATATTTCTTAAGGAATACAAAACGTCAGCGTAATCCATTGCCCCATCACCCTGTGCCACAATTGCGCATGACCCTAGTTGATGTGCTCTTTCAGTGTCACGAACACTCACATGTCTCAGCATCAAAATAAATGTAGCTACTTTCAAAATCGCCTCTCTCAAGGCCTCAATTCACTGTTCGCGAACGAGACCCACTTGTACCTTCCTAATCATGCAGTGCAGATTAAAATGCAGATCTGCGTTACCTTCTGCCTACCCACTAAAATGCTCTGGTCACCACCATAGTCTCCATGGTCATGCTACTCGTAGTAACAGCAAAGGCCCCACTCTCCTCTCTGATAGTTTTACCTGCGCACTGAGCTGTGAAGGCCCAAGTATTGCGAACATTTCTAATCAAAGGTCCATCAGTCTGTATAATCACATCCCCTTCTTTGGTTTTTTCACTGACCAAAGTCTGGCCTCTTGCTCCACAGCAGTGGGAAACCATTCTCTGCACTACCTGCTAAATTAATTACTACTCTCAAAAAGTTTCAAAATCTGTGTGTAGATCTATCCATTCATCACATACTGCCACATCTTGCAATCTGCAAACGCTTTGAATGACATCCTCAGCACATCCCATCCACGTCTTCACTAAACGACGAGACTTTAGACTGAAGTTTTTACAAGAAACAGCAAGACTTATTTAAGAAAACCATAAAAAGCAATAGTTAAAGAAATGAATGACCTGTTTTTAAGAAATCAGAGGGGCAAAAGTCGAAAATGTGTGGCTAAAGGTGGTCACAAGACGTAAAAGTTTGGTCTACTTTCGTTCTCAAACTCCTGTATAATAACACGATGTTGTCCAGAGAACGAAATGAGTTGTGTCGTGGTTTGCAGCTTGACTACGATGTCTGCAGTTTTCGACCTGTCACATCCGACTTTAGCTTGGTTTCGGATGACTATGACTTCTATGAGATAGGACAGTCAACACCACCTCCAAAAAAGCTCCTCAGTCACCTCTTACGATATGCATGGCAGTTAACAGTATCACTACTCTTTACTCCCGGACAACACACGGGCGTGTATTTATTCACATTTCACTGCCTGCGGAGCACATGTTCTCAACAAATCTTGTTCATTGTGTCCTATCATTATCTATAGCCGATACGCATCACGGCTGAATATAATGTATGTATAATGAATATTGGCTGAATATAATGTATGTATAATGAATATTGGCTGAATATAATGTGCGTATAATGAATATTGGCTGAATATAATGTGCGTATAATTTAATATTGGCTGAATATAATGTGCGTATAATGAATATTGGCTGAATATGATGTATGTTTATCTAGTTTTATCTTTTATTAATGCCGTAGGGGTGCGAGATGTTAGCGATCTATCTGGCACGAGGTGCTCCACCGTCTATAAACCCATTATGTGCAATTGGACGAACTCTGCATGTGTCCATCGGGTACTGAACCTTTTCTCATCCGCTTGGTTCCTTATGAGGAAGAACTCGCCAGAAGAGTTGGACCCTGGCTCGTTCGCTCTCCTACTCAAGGCATCGTTCACAGACAACGTGAACTCCTCGCACAAGTTTGTGTCTCACACCACACGTTTGAGAGCAAGGCGTTCTCGAGCTGAGCGACCTTGTCCCAATAGCGCCTGAGCCCATCAGGTACTGAATCCTTTCTCTCTGCAAGTGTATTTCCGGTATAGGAAAGCTTGACAATAGAGTTGGGCCAGAGCTAAATCGTTGTCCCTTTTGTGTCTGAACCTATCAGGTACTGAACCCTTTCTCTCTGTAAGTGTATTTCCGGTATAGGAAATCTTGACAGTAGAGTTGGGCCAGGACTGCCATCGTTGTCCCCTTCTTGCCTAAGCCCATCGGGTTCGGAACCCTTTCTCTTCGCGTGCATATTTCCGGTATAGGAAGGCTCGACATTAGAGTTGGTTTAGGTCTTCTTGCTTTTGAATCTAGTACAACATAACAAATATTATACTGTCGTTTACTGTGAATCTAGTACAATATAGCAAGTATTATACTGTCGTTTACTGTGAATCTAGTACAATATAGCAAGTATTATACTGTCGTTTACTGTGAATCTAGTACAACATAACAAATATTATGATATCAGTTCACACACGAACAGCTTATAATCTTATTGTTTGACTGTCACATATATTTTGTATGTGACTATTAAGCTTTGCTGCCAATCACCTTCCCCCTCCCACACTCATTTCCATTATACAATAGTGTATTTAACAACATATCTTAAACAATTATTGAATTACCAATTCTCTGTCCACCTTGTTGTTATATAACCAATTCTCTGTCCACCTTGTTGTTATATAACCAATTCTCTGTCCACCTTGTTGTTATATAACCAATTCTCTGTCCACCTTGTTGTTATATAACCAATTCTTAACTTTCTTCTTCAGCGTTTGTTCTCAAACTCTTGCTGGATCTCTCTTGTAGCAGGATAATGGCCCTGCTAGATTTCCAGAAGGGTGTAGTCCAGAAAATAGAAATGCGTTGTGCGCAATTTTATTAACGTCAATGTTCCGACGCATCCGTCTTCGGCGGATCCTTAACTTTCAGAGCCCTGAACACCTTCTTGTTAAATAACCAATTCTCCTTAAATTTATTTCAGTATGTGATTATTGTCTGTGATCTGTGTTGCGCTATATTCTGTACACATATATTCACAGATCTCCATCAGAGAAACTGCAAGACATTATTCTGGTAGATGACGATACAGATGTTCAAGATCTGAAGTTTCCTATGTTGGAACATTACTTGTCTGGTATGAAACAGGTTTGTGGGTAATGAAGTATTAAGATAAGGATTTCGAGGAGAGCATTGTTAGATAGAGACACAAGCAGGTATAATAACAGTAGCAGTAGCAGTAGTAGTAGTTGTAGTGGTAGTAGTTATAGTTGTAGTAGAAGTAGTAGTTGTAGTGGTAGTATAAGTAGTTGTAGTAGAAGCAGTATTCGTATTAGTAGTAGTAGTAGTTTAGTAGTAGTAGTAGTAGTAGTAGTAGTAGTAGAAGTAGTAGTAGTAGTAGAAGTAGTTGTAGTAGTAGTAGAAGTAGTTGTAGTAGTAGTAGAAGTAGTAGTAGTAGTAGTAGAAGTAGTTGTAGTAGTAGTAGAAGTAGTAGTAGAAGTAGTTGTAGTAGTAGTAGTAGTAGAAGTAGTTGTAGTAGTAGTAGAAGTAGTTGTAGTAGTAGTAGAAGTAGTTGTAGTAGTAGTAGTAGAAGTAGTAGTAGTAGTAGTAGAAGTAGTAGTAGACGTAGTAGTAGTAGTAGTAGTAGAAGTAGTAGTAGTAGTATTAGAAGTAGTTGTAGTAGTAGTAGTAGTAGTTGTAGTAGTAGTACTAGAAGTAGGTGTAGTAGTAGTAGAAGAAGAAGAAGTAGTTGTAGTGGTAGTAGTTGTAGTAGTAGTAGCAGCAGTAGAAGTAGTTGTAGTAGTAGAAGTAGTAGTAATAGTAGTAGTAGTAGTAGTAGTAGTAGTAGTAGTAATAGTAGTAGTAGTAGTAGTAGTAGTAGTAGTAGTAGTAGTAGTAGTAGTAGTAGTAGTAGTAGTAGTAGTAGTAGTAGTTGTAGTTGTAGTGGTAGTACTTGTAGTAGAAGTAGTAGTAGTAGTAGTAGTAGTGGCAGTAGTTGTAGTAGTAGTAGTAGTTGTTGTTGTTGTAGCAGTAGTAGTTGCAGTAGTATTAGTAGTAGTAGTAGCAGTAGTAGGAGGAGGAGTGGTAGTAGTTGTTGTTGTTGTTGTATTGTTTGCTGTAGTTGTTGTAGTAGTTGTAGAAGTAGTTGTAATATGTCTATGTATATTTAAAGGAAGAAATCTGTAGCTCTGTACTTTTGGTGTTAGCTATAGGCACCTCGAAAACAGCTCGTAGACGGATCATATTTGATACCTTTATAGTTTGGACAATCTTAAAAGTTCTCTTGTGGTCCGGCAATTCTCAACTTTGATATAATTGGGTGATCTTTATGTCTCTGACTTATGGTGCGATAGTCTAACGAATGTAAACATTTGCTAGGCCTAACTAATGGATTATTGCTTTGTTCTAGGATTCTACCTATTTAAATAGAAGTTGATGATGTATTTCCATGTTAGATATGGCTTCTACCATAGTTTGTTTTTGTTTGCTAATTGATTCAATAAAAGGAAACATTTCACATCAAGGAAATGAGTTGTATCGCCGTTTTATTTGCTCCAATGGCCCGATACAACCGTCTTCGGGTTTTTTTTTAAATGTTTGATTTTATTCACCACTGAAGAGAAGTTGTTCTCAATTCGTTTCCGAAATGTATGTTTTCTATTTACTTTTTTTTTGTTCTCGCCCGGATAACACCGAGCTAAGCTTCTAGTATTAGAAATGACTATGCACAGCTTAAAGTAAACTAACATTGGATAAATCTTGTTCCAAATGTGTTCCTCTATCCGTAGGATATTTTCATAATTACAGATGGTAATTACAGATGGTAATTATTTGAAATACTTATTTGTTAGTACTGAATATCTTGTTCTATTTCATCGGGGGGGGGGGGGGGGGTCGACATTTATCTTCCGTATCTACACCCTTCTGTCAGAATATCAAGAATTATATTTATCATTAAATAGATTTACAGGGAGACAATCAAACTGGCACTGCTAAGAAGTGACTGGTTTTTTAATCCCCCAAAAAAATGACTGCATACTTGGAGGTCTCGAATCCAATTGTACACATAAAGGAACTATAGGCAGCTCTGAAAAGTATAGGCGGTAAACTAAAATTTCGCTTCGAGTACACAATAATTAAATTTGAAATGTATTGGCAGTAAACTAAAATTTCCCCTCTAGTACACAACAATTCAATATGAAATGAATCAAGTGAAAAACACCTGCAACCACGACTCTCAAGAAGTGGGGAAAATGGATTTACATCCGGAACTCTCGCCGGCACTGCAGCTCCTGTGCTCTGCTGCTGCTGAGACGTCTCTGCATTAGATAAGACAAGCAGTACTAGCCGAGGTGCAGTAATCATGGCTGTAAAACACTTCCTCTATGTTATGCCTAAGTCAGTGGTACCCAACCTTTATTTTTGAAACATGCGCCACCTAAGTCTATCAATACATATTTTACATTCAAATATTGAATTTTTCCCTAAAATTTTGTTCGAACTGCGCCCTCCCTGAACAATTATACTGCCCCCCCCCCCCCGTGGGGCATATGTTTCACGTTGGAAAACACTGCTCATAAGTGAATGACACTGCGTGTAACCGCTGTGTAGACATATTTCTATACAAGTACTTGCTTCAAGAGTTGTCTATAAATAGATCTGTCTATAAATAATGTCAACAATTTCGGCGGATGAGGATCTATACAAGTTTGTAATTTGTTAAGAGGGAGGAGAGTTGACAAAAGTTGACATCGGATATACAGTTTTATAACACCAATTAAATTGTTTTGATTTGAAATATTTTATTTTTTAATGTATTTTTTTTGTAGTTTTGTCAAATTATTTAGAGGAATGAGTTTGAAATCTCTTGACATAATTAACTAGGGGGATGGGTAGTCTATGAATTCTTGACAGTTGTTGACAAGGGGGAAGGAGTCAAAAATTAGCACACACACAAAAAAGAGTTTCCATAATTTATGCATAGCGCTGTATTTATCACTTTTTACCTTTTTTATTTTATAGCGTAAAAACCCCAACGTTCAAACCCTTCGTTTGTTACCTTTAATATATGCATGTATCTCACGGCGTTTAGTTTCTTTGTTCCCATGTGGAAGCAATGTGAACCCACGTACAATAAGCACAAGGAGAAAAAACTCTTAATCAAGCGATAAGTAAAATATATGAAACTGACCAGAAAATATTATAAATTTCAGGTAAGCATCGTTCGCTTGACTACCTATCACGGCATAGCGCGTGCTAGAATACATGGAGCAATGAAAGCATCTGGTCAAGTGATTATTTTCCTACAGCCGCGCTGCGAATGCACTGAGGGGTGGATGCTGCCGCTTCTGGAACAAATAAACCTAGACCAGTTCTCAATACTAGTTCCTGTAGTTGATCGGATTGACTATCATACATTTCAGTAAGTACTGCATCTCCATTGTATACATTATGTGCACAAAACATGGACAATGACAAGTGTTTATCAGGTTGAAGAATACTTCAATGTCGCCATTAATGATCATCACCTCTTACACCGATCTCTAGACAACACATAAGGAAGGCGTATCAAGAGAGGAAGGTCCTGGATGGCAGAAGCATAAGATACTCTACTCAGAATTTTGAGCTGGAGGAAGTGGGAGGAGGCTGTGAATGGATGACATTTGCACAGATAGAAAGTTATTATAACAGTTGTGATACAGATGAGAAGACAGTGCTCTGACTGGGCTGCCAACAGAACAGAGGGAATGATCCAAGAACTCATACTGCAGCGCCTGAAGCTACACGATACAATAATTTACACAGACGGCTCTGTAACGCAAGAAACAAACAGGTGTGGTTGGGGTTTCGCGGCCTACCAAAATGGCAAGAAATTAGCTGAGAAGTCAGCTTCCTACCCCACTACAACATCGAGTATGAAAATGGAAATAGAAGCGGTGACAGCGGCTCTCACTTGACTGGCGACGCAACCACCGACAAACTCAGTGATTCTATCGGACTCTCAAAGTATGCTGCGTAAGATAGAAAAGTGTATGATCAAAACTGAATGGGTGATTCTTCTCAAAAACGCGCAGAGTATTACATGGATCTACTATCCAGATCATGCTGGGGTTAGGGGAAACGAAAGAGCCGATGTGTTGGCTGGTAAAGCCTTGGTGAACGGTACTGAGATAAGAAGAGACAGGGTTGAATTGATTAGCGCAGTCACAGAAACCCTACGAGAAGGCAAGGAGGAAGTCGAACGTGACAATGTACATATTCAGAGAATGGTAGAAATGGGAGTGACTAGAGGCGATGAGAGAAAGTGCTCCCTCTCCGGAAAGATCAGAAGAACGCGTAATCAGCAACTGACTGGGACACTGAGCTTATACACTTTTAGATGGCTGACGGAACGGCAAGCAGATCATATATGGGAATGCCCCCAGTGCTGTGACGTTTATTCTTAATCAAGAATCAAGTGTTTATCAATGAAAAAATATATAATCAGATCATATTTCCAGTCTGCAGTGAAAGTTGGCTGAAATACTTTATATGATTGTCCTTAATAGTACATTCTATAATGTATGCATTTCTTGATGTATATCTCCAACATATATCTTTACCACTCTCTTGCTAGACTTCCTTCAACTTCAACAAGATATTACATCATTTCATGTGCCCAAACATTTTTATCTTGTTATTTTCCTCAGTTGTTTTCTCTTCATTTGTAATTTTTTCCGAACCTCCTTATTTCTTTTTCCTTTTTTAATGACATTTTACCTTTTTATCTGCATATCCACATCTTTTAAATGTGACATTTGTCTCATAATTTTAATGTGATCATCAAATGTGACATTTTTCTAATAGTTTTCATGTGATCCTCAAATGTGACATTTGCCTCTGATGTTTCATGTGATTCTCAAATGTGACATTTGCCTCTGATGTTTCATGTTATTCTCAAATGTGACATTTGCCTCTGATGTTTCATGTGATTCTCAAATGTGACATTTGCCTCTGATGTTTCATGTGATTCTCAAATGTAACATTTGCCTCTGATGTTTCATGTGATTCTCAAATGTGACATTTGCCTCTGATGTTTTATGTGATTCTCAAATGTGACATTTGCCTCTGATGTTTCATGTGATTCTCAAATGTGACATTTGTCTCGTATGTTTCATGTGATTCTCAAATGTAACATTTGTAACATAGTGTTCACAATGTCTTAGGTATGTTCATGACAATATTTCTGAGATTATGGTGGGAACCTTCACGTGGGATCTGGCAATCAAGAAAAGACCATGGACAGTAAGTTTACTTGTTCTATATCAATCAATCAATAAATCAATCGTCATGACCAATGGAGTAATCGATCATGTTTCTTCACAACTCTCTGTCTCTTGTGTTGTAAATAGGTTCAGTTGGTGACATTCTCTCGTGTCACAGTAACAACTCATTCAGTAATTTCTCTCTTTATCTTCCTCTGTCTCTTACCTCCTTGATATTTCCTGTTGTTACTAAATGTTCACGTTTTTTCTTTTATCATCACATGCCCTAAAAATCTTGACTGTCTTCTTCTAATTTTTGCTATAATTTGTCTTTTTACTCCAACATCCTGAGTTTTCTCTTGGCTGTCCATGGACTCCAACATCCCTGAGGTTGGTTTTCTCTTGGCTGTCCATGGACTCCAACATCCCTGAGGTTAGTTTTCTCTTGGCTGTCCATGGACTCCAACATCCCTGAGGTTGGTTTTCTCGTGGCTGTCCATGGACTCCAACATCCCTGAGGTTAGTTTTCTCTTGGCTGTCCATGGACTCCAACATCCCTGAGGTTGGTTTTCTCTTGGCTGTCCTTGGAATTTTCATCACTCTTCTCAAAAACCACATCTCGGATGCCTTCATTCACTTTGAGTTCCTATGTTTACTGTCCATTCTTCATATACATAAAGAAGAATTGGTTCGATATAACATCCTAGAACTTTAGTCTATTGTATATACTCCATTGGTCTATGTGCTAAATCTTAATATTACTCAAAAAAGTTGAAACTTGGAATAAAAGGTGTCGGTAATTAAGTTTTGAAGTTCTCAAAACACTGAATCGACTTTTCGGATTAAAAACCTTCATCTTCTTCTTCTTAAGCGTTCATCTAAAACATATTACAAAGCAAATGGGGGGGGGGAGGAGAACGTGTGAACAAATGATGCATTGAACTGTTGGCACAACTATGAAGATCACACAAGTAATGACGTATTACGGTAGAAACACACAAAAATGCGTGTGATTCAGTTTTTTGTGTGAATTTTTAAAGTGAGTTAATCAGTCAGTCTCTTTTTCAAACTGCAAAGTTATTATTTAATCTGTTTTGCAAACTAAATTTGTGATTCAGTGATTTTGTGAACTGTCTGTAAAACTCTGTCATTCAGTCTTTTTGTAAATTTAAAATATGTGATTCAGTTTGTACTGTGAGCAGCATAAATTAATTACTCGTCCGTTATCACTGGTTTCAACAGATTCAGTTTGCACTGTGAGCAGCATAACTTAATTACTCCGTTATCACTGGTTTCAACAGATTCAGTTTGCACTGTGAGCAGCATAACTTAATTACTCCGTTATCACTGGTTTCAACAGATTCAGTTTGCACTGTGAGCAGCATAACTTAATTACTCCGTTATCACTGGTTTCAACAGATTCAGTTTGCACTGTGAGCAGCATAACTTAATTACTCCGTTATCACTGGTTTCAACAGATTCAGTTTGCACTGTGAGCAGCATAACTTAATTACTCCGTTATCACTGGTTTCAACAGATTCAGTTTGCACTGTGAGCAGCATAACTTAATTACTCCGTTATCACTGGTTTCAACAGATTCAGTTTGTACTGTGAGCAGCATAACTTAATTACTCCGTTATCACTGGTTTCAACAGATTCAGTTTGCACTGTGAGCAGCATAACTTAATTACTCCGTTATCACTGGTTTCAACAGATTCAGTTTGTACTGTGAGCAGCATAACTTAATTACTCCGTTATCACTGGTTTCAACAGATTCAGTTTGTACTGTGAGCAGCATAACTTAATTACTCCGTTATCACTGGTTTCAACAGATTCAGTTTGTACTGTGAGCAGCATAACTTAATTACTCCGTTATCACTGGTTTCAACAGATTCAGTTTGCACTGTGAGCAGCATAACTTAATTACTCCGTTATCACTGGTTTCAACAGATTCAGTTTGCACTGTGAGCAGCATAACTTAATTACTCCGTTATCACTGGTTTCAACAGATTCAGTTTGCACTGTGAGCAGCATAACTTAATTACTCCGTTATCACTGGTTTCAACAGATTCAGTTTGCACTGTGAGCAGCATAACTTAATTACTCCGTTATCACTGGTTTCAACAGATTCAGTTTGCACTGTGAGCAGCATAACTTAATTACTCCGTTATCACTGGTTTCAACAGATTCAGTTTGCACTGTGAGCAGCATAACTTAATTACTCCGTTATCACTGGTTTCAACAGATTCAGTTTGCACTGTGAGCAGCATAACTTAATTACTCCGTTATCACTGGTTTCAACAGATTCAGTTTGCACTGTGAGCAGCATAACTTAATTACTCCGTTATCACTGGTTTCAACAGATTCAGTTTGCACTGTGAGCAGCATAACTTAATTACTCCGTTATCACTGGTTTCAACAGATTCAGTTTGCACTGTGAGCAGCATAACTTAATTACTCCGTTATCACTGGTTTCAACAGATTCAGTTTGCACTGTGAGCAGCATAACTTAATTACTCCGTTATCACTGGTTTCAACAGATTCAGTTTGTACTGTGAGCAGCATAACTTAATTACTCCGTTATCACTGGTTTCAACAGATTCAGTTTGCACTGTGAGCAGCATAACTTAATTACTCCGTTATCACTGGTTTCAACAGATTCAGTTTGTACTGTGAGCAGCATAACTTAATTACTCCGTTATCACTGGTTTCAACAGATTCAGTTTGTACTGTGAGCAGCATAACTTAATTACTCCGTTATCACTGGTTTCAACAGATTCAGTTTGTACTGTGAGCAGCATAACTTAATTACTCCGTTATCACTGGTTTCAACAGATTCAGTTTGCACTGTGAGCAGCATAACTTAATTACTCCGTTATCACTGGTTTCAACAGATTCAGTTTGCACTGTGAGCAGCATAACTTAATTACTCCGTTATCACTGGTTTCAACAGATTCAGTTTGCACTGTGAGCAGCATAACTTAATTACTCCGTTATCACTGGTTTCAACAGATTCAGTTTGCACTGTGAGCAGCATAACTTAATTACTCCGTTATCACTGGTTTCAACAGATTCAGTTTGCACTGTGAGCAGCATAACTTAATTACTCCGTTATCACTGGTTTCAACAGATTCAGTTTGCACTGTGAGCAGCATAACTTAATTACTCCGTTATCACTGGTTTCAACAGATTCAGTTTGCACTGTGAGCAGCATAACTTAATTACTCCGTTATCACTGGTTTCAACAGATTCAGTTTGCACTGTGAGCAGCATAACTTAATTACTCCGTTATCACTGGTTTCAACAGATTCAGTTTGCACTGTGAGCAGCATAACTTAATTACTCCGTTATCACTGGTTTCAACAGATTCAGTTTGTACTGTGAGCAGCATAACTTAATTACTCCGTTATCACTGGTTTCAACAGATTCAGTTTGCACTGTGAGCAGCATAACTTAATTACTCCGTTATCACTGGTTTCAACAGATTCAGTTTGTACTGTGAGCAGCATAACTTAATTACTCCGTTATCACTGGTTTCAACAGATTCAGTTTGCACTGTGAGCAGCATAACTTAATTACTCCGTTATCACTGGTTTCAACAGATTCAGTTTGCACTGTGAGCAGCATAACTTAATTACTCCGTTATCACTGGTTTCAACAGATTCAGTTTGCACTGTGAGCAGCATAACTTAATTACTCCGTTATCACTGGTTTCAACAGATTCAGTTTGCACTGTGAGCAGCATAACTTAATTACTCCGTTATCACTGGTTTCAACAGATTCAGTTTGCACTGTGAGCAGCATAACTTAATTACTCCGTTATCACTGGTTTCAACAGATTCAGTTTGCACTGTGAGCAGCATAACTTAATTACTCCGTTATCACTGGTTTCAACAAAACGTTACAGTTTTACTGCATGTTCATATTTTATATAGGCACTTATATACACCAGATGTATGACAGTCAATGCCGTTAATGAGAACCAAACACCAGATGTATGACATGACAACCTGACAGTCAATGCCGTTAATGAGAACCAAACACCAGATGTATGACAGTCTGACAGTCAATGCCGTTAATTAGAACCAAACACCAGATGTATGACAGTATGACAGTCTGACAGTCAATGCCGTTAATTAGAACCAAACACCAGATGTATGACAGTCTGACAGTCAATGCCGTTAATTAGAACCAAACACCAGATGTATGACAGTCTGACAGTCAATGCCGTTAATTAGAACCAAACACCAGATGTATGACAGTCTGACAGTCAATTCCGTTAATGAGAACCAAACACCAGATGTATGACAGTCTGACAGTCAATGCCGTTAATTAGAACCAAACACCAGATGTATGACAGTCTGACAGTCTGACAGTCAATGCCGTTAATGAGAACCAAACACCAGATGTATGACATGACAACCTGACAGTCAATGCCGTTAATGAGAACCAAACACCAGATGTATGACAGTCTGACAGTCAATGCCGTTAATTAGAACCAAACACCAGATGTATGACAGTATGACAGTCTGACAGTCAATGCCGTTAATTAGAACCAAACACCAGATGTATGACAGTCTGACAGTCAATGCCGTTAATTAGAACCAAACACCAGATGTATGACAGTCTGACAGTCAATGCCGTTAATTAGAACCAAACACCAGATGTATGACAGTATGACAGTCAATGCCGTTAATTAGAACCAAACACCAGATGTATGACAGTCTGACAGTCAATGCCGTTAATTAGAACCAAACACCAGATGTATGACATGACAACCTGACAGTCAATGCCGTTAATGAGAATCAAACACCAGATGTATGACAGTCTGACAGTCTGACAGTCAATGCCGTTAATGAGAACCAAACACCAGATGTATGACATGACAACCTGACAGTCAATGCCGTTAATGAGAACCAAACACCAGATGTATGACAGTCTGACAGTCAATTCCGTTAATGAGAACCAAACACCAGATGTATGACAGTCTGACAGTCAATGCCGTTAATGAGAACCAAACACCAGATGTATGACATGACAACCTGACAGTCAATGCCGTTAATGAGAACCAAACACCAGATGTATGACAGTCTGACAGTCAATTCCGTTAATGAGAACCAAACACCAGATGTATGACAGTCTGACAGTCAATTCCGTTAATGAGAACCAAACACCAGATGTATGACAGTCTGACAGTCAATTCCGTTAATGAGAACCAAACACCAGATGTATGACAGTCTGACAGTCAATGCCGTTAATGAGAACCAAACACCAACACATTTTTCTTAAGGCACACGCGATATAATCCGATACGTGAATTGGAGAATAGGAATGGCAAAAAGTTATTTCAATGACATCAGGAAAATATTAACATCTAAATAAATTACAAATAAGTTAAAAATGAAAATTATAAAATGGTACACTTATTCTTTATTAATGGATAGCTCATAAACATGGACAATAAACAAACAATTAGAAGTCAGAATGTAAGCCTTTGAGATGTGGATATATAAAAGAATAGGGAGAACATCATGAAAAGGAAATAAAACAAAAAAAGATGTTCTAACAACACTTAATATGAAGAAAGAATTATCAAAGGAAATAAAGATCAAACAAAGAAAGTATTTTGGACATATTAAAAGACATGACAAGTTGTTGAAGACCTTACTTGACATTAAAGTCGAAGGGAGGCAAGCAAGAGGTATGCAGCGATACAAGTGGAAGAATACATCAGGAGATGGACATGTTCGCCTAGCAGAGTTCACCACCAAGGCAAGAGACAAGGGATGTTAGAGGTCTGTGCAGCCAATCTTCATTGCGGAGACAGCACATAGTGATTATGATGATGAGGATGATGATGATAATGATGATGATGATAATGATGATGATGAGAATGATGATGATCATGATGATGATGATGATGATGATAATGATGATGAGGATGATGATGATGATGATGATGATGATGATGATGATGATGATGATGATGATGATGATGATGATGATGATGATGATGATAATGATGATGAGGATGATAATGAGGATGAGGATGATATAAGCCACTCAAACATTACACAATTTTCCACACAATAAATCTTTTAAAAAAATATATTGCTTTCAACAAAATCCTTAATCAAATACACTTCCTAGAAATGTTAAACTTGTCTCCCTTGGTTTTCTTGACCAAACACTTGACGATTTTCAGAACTCGATTCAAAATGGTACAACATGGAATGCACCAAATCCTGTGATAGCAGATGGGATATTTGCAGTGTACAAAGACAACCTGTTTAAACTTTCAGGATTTGATGTCAACTTAATGAAGGAGGACAGTGTCAACATTGAATTCTCATTCAGGTTGGTAACATCCGTGTAGAGAATACCGTGATTCTCCAACTGTGTATTAAGTTACTGTTTGTTGTTTAAAAATAAAAATATATAAAGTACCGTTATAGTTTGTACAGTCTGACTCAATGGCGGAGTGGTACAGGGCAAACTTGTGACGGACAAGGTACCAAGTTCGAATCCCACCGCAGGCAATTGTGCATCCGGACAGTTCAGAAAGCAATGACATACTACTTGAGTATTTATATTGCCTAGAAAATTAATACACCTATTAAAGGTAAGATTGTAAGCTACATCCTGGAAATAGATATTCTACCAATGGTTCTATAGTAGAATATTGAAAGTATCATGGACAGCTAGAAGAACTAACAAAGAGGTGCTGAAATAATCATATGCAGGGCAGAGGTTACTTAATACGAAAGAGACAATCGTAATTTTCGTTGGTACGTTATGAGGCAGAGGAGGGGTGGGGGTGTATGGAGAACATAACATAGTTACAACAGGAAAAATAGAAGATAAGAGAGATCGAGGATAACGTGAGAAAATATTCGTCTGACATCGTAGCAAGGCATAGGGCCAACAAGGATTCCGGTTATAGAATCGGAAATAGAGAATTTTGAAATTCCATGATCACCTACGCCAGTCGGCACGGCACCGAATGATGACCTTTTATGGCAAAGTACGTTGTTGTTTTTTTAACCGCAGGTTTCAGTTAAATTTATTTATATATCAGAGCTATGACTATATAAACAATGGAGAGTGTAGTTCAGGTAGTTCTGCCTCAACTACCTTGGCGTATTCGCTTGGGATAAATCACCAGTGTCGAGAAGCAACACAAAGAACTGAACATGTGGAGGCAGCGGTAAGTAATGTTTCATCATTGTGTACCCACTGTTTGTTATTGTGTACCCAATGTTTGTTATTGTGTACCAAATGTTTGTTATTGTGTACCCAATGTTTGTTATTTCATTTTTATTCTTTCATTCTACTCGTCTATATACATATCTCGTCTCGTCTTGGGAGATTTGCACCTCTTCCTCCTCCCTCGTCTGCTTATCTACCTGAATATCTCTTTCACTCTTGGGTGATTTGTACTTCTTCATCCTTGTTCCTTCTTCTCCTATTGTATATCTCCCATCACAAGTTACAATTCATGTTCTAACATCTACCTATCCCTATGCTTCAGCTATATTTCATTCTCACTAGTCTTCTTCTTTTTTTCCTATTTTCGCCATACTATATATATGTCTCTTATGTAAATTCATATATCTGACATCTTCAGTCTCTTATGAAAGCTTTCGAGTTAAAACGTCGTATGTCCTTGTTCTACGTCTCTGGTATGTTGTGCTCCATCTTGAAAAGACTTTAACAAGACTCTCTTACTTATATCTGGTATTCACTAAATGTTGGTTTGTATGTATTCCTGATTATAAATCTCACTCATAGCACATTACTTTTCCATTAGTTCAGTAATTCCAACGTATTTCTTTGTCTCGCGACCTTCTTTTTTGGAACAATTTTTTCACCACCCCCCCCCCCCCCCCCGCACCAATTTGTGCCTAATAAAAAAATATCAATGTCTCTCTGTACAAGTTACCATGGCTTTCTAAGTTTTATCGCTAAAATCCCCCCCCCCCCCATAATTTAATATTGTTTTTCATGGCTTCCCTGGATTCTCTGTGGCACCTGGGAGGGGTCAGTTTAGGATACGTTGAGATGCACTGCATTTGTCCACTGTTAAAGTTGTTTCAGTCTTATATGCAGCTGACATGAAGGAATGGAAAAATTACAGGCATCACCTCCTTACCTTACAATCGGGGCCCTATGAACATGATCCATGCAGAAAAGTACAAGAGCATGCCAGCACATCCAATGAGGGCCAGGTACGGTGACCTAGCCAGTGGAAAGCTGAAATGGAGCAGTTTTATTCACCTCTCAACAAAAAAAAAATAACTGAACATAAAATATAAGGAAGAACTACCAGACATAACAAAAGAGATAACACCGACACTTTTTCCAATTCCGTTGGAACAATACCCAAATCTCACTATCAGAACCACCATAAACAACTACCACACTATGATAGAACTGAATACTCTCCAAAATACAATATTAGTATGCAACATGATTGAAGATATGTACCCTAATGAAGCATGGATACAAGTATATACAGACGGATCAGCAACCAGAGCAGTGAAGAATGGAGGTGCTGGAGTGTACATAAAATATCAAGAAAAAGAAAATGAATCTACATGTTAACAAACTGTAATATTCCACTCCAAATACTCTGCAAAAGTACAGGCTCTAAACATGGCTGCATAAATAATTAAAAACACAAGTCAATGTCAAATGGTGGTGTTTCTTACTGATGTTATGTCTGTCCTACAAGCCCATAAAGAACGATAAACTGCCAGACCTGAAGGAAGCCATACGAGAAGTTAGCATCCAAAGAAGGGTAGTACTACAGTGGATACCATCCCACTGTGGCATACCAGGAAATGAAGAGGCAGGTATGCTGGCAAAGGATGGAGCAATACAGGAATAAAAAAGACCAAGAAATCACCTACCAAGAAAAGAGGACCCTCATCAAAGCTATCAGGAAAGTCGACCACCCAAAAGACAAATATCACTAGCTGAGCAGGTTACGATCTTCCGACTCAGAACAGGACACAACAGATTAAACAGCCACTTAAATAGATTAAGACTGGTCTCACCACCTCTGTGCCCATGTGGGCAGGCAGTACAGACCGCTGAACATATTCTGCAAGACTGCATTACACTAAATCAGTTACGGGAAGAACACTGATCCACAGTGACGGATATCTAGAGAATGTTGTATTGGAGCACTGATGAGCTTTCAAATACTGCAATATTTATTAAGAAAACTGGACTTTCTGTGTAGACATGTTAAACTGCGAACGAGAAGAAGAAGTCATATAGATTACGTAATCTTCAGATCTTCCCAGAGAAGACAAACTTTCTCCACTTTCCACAGATCACTCCCATTTATTTCATTCCCTGTCTCTTGTCTACTGTCTTTTCTCTGCGCTTAAAAATCCTCGCAGGATTGAATGTCGATCGGTTTTCAGGCTTTGGCACGTATGGTCCCTTGATATGCAGTAATATTGTGACGTATTAGACAGTTGATAACTTCTTCAATCTCCCATCTTCTTGATCTGTATCTTTGCTGTATTTATTTTCATGATGTTGCTCTTGATGCTGACAATTATAGGCTCATTCTCATTAAGTGTTTGAACAATTTCAGTCTGGTTTTTTTTTTAAATTATATTTTACCACAGATGTTGTTCCAACAATTCTTCTAATCTCTTCATTTCTCACATGATCTTGTTCTGTTTGCTTGTTTCTCTTCATCATCATCAGGTACCATGCCGGCTGGCGTAGGCGGTCATGGCTCTCCACAGCTCTCTGTCCACAGTGTTATGTATCAAAGTCGTTGTTGTTTCCTTGCCGTGCCAGGATGTCAAACTGTCTAATCTTTTCTCACGTTGTCGCCCTGTGTCTCTGGTGTCTTCAATCTTGCCTGTTGTGACTATGTTCTCTAAACCTGCCTGCCTCATGAAGTTGCCAATAAAGAAGATTGCCTTTTTCTTATATTATTGATTGAGGTCCGTTTCGCATTTAACTCTTTCAACACCTCTACATTCGTTTTTCTGGCAGTCCATGGTATTCTCAGCATTCTTCTGTAGAACCACGTCTCTGTTGATTCCAATCTCCCACATTCCAGTTTGTTTATTGTCCAAGACTCGAACCCATATGTTACTATAGGAGTTATATAGCACTGCAGAACTCTCTTTCTGACCTCTAATGACAAGGTCATATTACACAGTATATTTTTCATTTTTCTGAATGTTGTTTTTGCCGGTCCTATTCTGCAATCTCTTAGACAACTCACTTGTTTCTCTTAGACAACTCATTTCACACGTAGTAAGCGTTCTCTCTTGTTCTTGTATCAGTGTTCGTGTCCGTACATTCATTATCTGTATATATAGATTATCACATCCATTCTCAACATCTTCTTCTGTAAGAAACCTTTAACTCCACTGGAGCATTTGCCCACAGGGACAACAGACATTTACAAAATGTCGTATGAGAGTCTTGATGAGCTTTCAAACGCAGCAACTTTTAAAATCCCGGACGTCGCGGTAGCTGTATTACCAGAACCGTGCCCTCTACTAATTTTTTATGGTTGTAAAGCTCTGATATAACCAAACTGCGATTCTGCATTCCGCGGTTGAAAATAGAGTGCCTTACCATAAGAGGAACATTTTACTTACATTAAAAAATGTCGCCGAAATTTTCCAACGAATCATTAAGAAGGCTTGATGTCCCATTATTCAGTAAGTCTCATATATTGTAGACGGGCACGGTTTCACCAGACAGATTGAAATCTATTGGTCGTTTGACAAAACAAACGTCATTTTGAACGACTTTGGATCGAGGCCACACTATGAATACTTTGGCTGTGGTAACTAAGGAAACATGAAATCCTTCTAAAGGTAGTTGACACACTGGCGTGTAATAGTTCTGATGAGATAATTAGATTAACTGAAGACATACTTGCCCGTGTGTTGCAGGAACCCGAAAGCTGAGCAAGGAATAGCAGCACTATTTCATATCATGCATACGTAAGGCGACTAAGGAGATTGTTGGGTGGAGTTGACTGTCCCATTACATATAAGGAGAATCAAAGTGACCCAGAAAACATGCTGAAGTCAGACGTGTCGTGCTGAAAAGCACAAATATCACAGCAAAGCTGTAAACCATGACAACGCATTCTGTTTTCCGTGCTACATTCTGCTAATCTGCAGGGGTTTGAGAACGAACACATAAGAGGAAAAAGAGAGACAGAGAAACAGACTTAAATAGATTAATCTAGAGAAAGATAGACAAGTGGCTTTATACATAAAGATAACAAGTAGCCAATTATATAAAGATGGTAATGCAAAATGATGTAAAAAGGTTACTAAAACACTTACCTAGCCTATTAATTAAAAATATATTAAAGAAAAAAAACATACAATAAAACTAAACAGGACAATTCTCAACGTATCGGCTCAAATTGAACCTTTTTCAAGAGACAAACAACAGAAAACGACAAAATAAAAAAATAAATAGATGTCTATATTTCATCAAGCCCTCGTCTCCATAATAGCGCAGGGATGGCAACGCATCTAGTCAAAGTGAAAGTAAAAAAGCATGAAAAAGCACGCATTAATGCACGCATTTTCACTTTGACTAGATGCGTTGCCATCCCTGCGCTATTATGGAGACGAGGGCTTGATGAAATATAGACATCTATTTATTTTTTTATTTTGTCGTTTTCTGTTGTTTGTCTCTTGAAAAAGGTTCAATTTGAGCCGATACGTTGAGAATTGTCCTGTTTAGTTTTATTGTATGTTTTTTTTCTTTAATATATTTTTAATTAATAGGCTAGGTAAGTGTTTTAGTAACCTTTTTACATCATTTTGCATTACTATTTGTTCATTAGGTTACTGCGGCACCATCCACTTTGTCGGACACCCTCTGGCCATTTGGTTATTTATATATAAAGATGGACAAGTGGCCTTATACTTAGAGATAGACAAGTGGCCTTATACTTAGAGATAGACAAGTGGCCTTATACATAAAGATAGACAAGTGGCCAATTATATAAAGATAGACAAGTGGCCTTATACTTAGAGATAGACAAGTGGCCTTATACTTAGAGATAGACAAGTGGTATTATACAAGGAGATAGACAAGTGCCCAATTATATAAAGATAAGCAGGTGACCACATCGATAAAGATAAGCAAGTGACCACATCCATAAAGATAGACAAATGACCACATGTCATAGATAGGCAGGTGGCGATATATATAGAGATAGACTAGTGACCACATGTATATATATGTATAGGTTAGTGGCCACTTACACAGAGATAGAATGAACAAGAAAGATGTGCACATGTGATAGTCTTCAACTTGACAGGTCCTGGATGTGTGGTTACCAAATCCTGCTGGTACCTTGCTCACACGTGGGATACCTGTTTCCGCAACCCCAAGCAGAAGTAACTGGATTATTCAGTAAGTAAAAACACAAGCTGAAATTGTAGCTTTTTTATTAGTTATTTGCCGCCGAAGACGAATATGTCGGGCCATTTGGGGAAAATAAAACGGCGACACAGCTCATTTCCATTCTCTGGACTACATCCTGCTGGAAATTTAGCAGGGTCATTGTTCTGCTGTAAGATACACTTGGAGTTGGAGAATGTACGCAGAAGAAGAAGATTAGTTTTTCTTTTGCGTTTGTTCTCCAACTCCTGTTGGTAACAGGATGTAGTCCGGAGAAAAGAACGTATCATGGCTTACAGCTTGGTTTGTTATGCTGTGCTTATCAATCTCACACATCCGACTTCAGTATTGCTTTTTTTGGTCACTTTGTCATAGGGGTAAGACAGACAATTTCACTTCTAAACCTCTTAGTCGCATCTTACGACACGATCACAGTCTGCATGGTCCAGTATGCTACTATTTGCTGTCCTTTCGGGCCTTGACAATACATGGTCATTTATATTGGTATCATCTGTCTCTAAGTATGTTTTCAGTCATGTCAGTTTCAATATGAAGTGGCTATGTCGTCACTCTACTTGTCTGTATATCAAGAACTTTATTAGACCTCAGAAATTTTAAACAGGGCCGTGAACCAACATAGAACTGAAACCATCATCCGTTATACCCTGAGAGATTTACTGAAGCGGAGATCTGAGCACCTATGGACATGTCAGGTGTGCGATGAGGGTACAACATACCTAATATCTAATACCTAGTATCAAGATCTTCAGATATATTGGCATAATATTTACAGACGATGGAAGAATGGACAGAGAGATGGAGACAAAAATTCAAAAAGCTAATTACGTAAATTATGAACTCAACACCAAACTTCAAAGATATGTCTATCCTTTGAAAACGAAAAGTTGTCATAATTTAATCTTCATATTAACATTGTGTTATCAATGTTAGATTTGACCTTACCAACAAACCAACGGACATCAAACTTAAACGGCAACACTCTTGAAAAAGTCAACAACTTCACATACCTTGGCAGCAAGCTATCAACAACAGGAGATTCCTCAACAGAAATATCACACCGTATTGCACTGGCTGCTAACTCATTCAATAAACTATCAAATATCTTGCATTCAAAAACACTAAGAAATAACACAAAACTCAAAATCTTCAACTCCTGCATAATTCCAACATTAACATATGGATGCGAAAGTTGGAAAGCAACATCAAAATTAGAGCAAAAACTAAACACCTTTGAAAATAAAAGTCTTAGAAGGCTACTGAACATACGTAGTTCAGACTTCAAATCAAACACAAGAATATGTATCCACCTATATTAGAAAGCGTCTCTGGAATTACATCGGACACGCACTACGTATGGATACTGAAAGACTCCCCTGTCAAGCTTTGATGTGGTCACCAAAAGGCAAGAGAAAACAAGGAAGACCAAAAGAAACTTTACGTAGAACTAATACAAGGGAACGTTTCACCATCGGTACCAGAAACAATGAAGATCTAAAGCAAATTGCAATGAAACGAGAGACATGGAAATCTATGACATCCGCCCTGTGTGCCGTCTTTGGCCCTAGAGGAATAACTAACTAAGTAATCAATGTTAGACGTTGACATTAACTAAAGAACAAGAGAGAAGGGTTACTGCGTGTGAAATGAGATGTCTAAGAAAAGCAGCAAACAGAACCAGAAGTAAGCATATGCGAAATGATGAGATGCCAAGAACTGTAGGAACAACATGTGTGGTCAAATATATTGATAAAAAAACTGGAATAGTTCGACCACCATGAGAATGAATTCATATTTGCCAGCAGCAAGAGCATACACTTTGATAATGAAATCAACAAGGCGCATATGGAAACCAGGAAGAAAGTGAAGTGAAGGAGTTACGAACGTTCTGAGAATTCATATTACTACTTCTTCTTCTTCTTTCGTTCACTTGAAACATGTCTATATCTGTAAATCTGTCTCCTTAATAAAAACTCACTGTCTTT
Organism: Meghimatium bilineatum; assembly: GCA_034231615.1. Classification (NCBI taxonomy): domain Eukaryota; kingdom Metazoa; phylum Mollusca; class Gastropoda; order Stylommatophora; family Philomycidae; genus Meghimatium; species Meghimatium bilineatum. Next base: position 9,089,423 of record CM067306.1, read on the forward strand.
TGTATTTCATACAGTGTCCCATAGAGTTTTGATTCCAGTGTTGTTTCCTCTGGCCAATATGTCTGCCTCAGCGTTTCATGCTCAGAACACTCTTGAAGTATATGTTTGGCACTCTGTGCTGCCTGTCCACATGTACACATGGCTGTGTTGCCAATCTTGAACTTTGTATACATGTGACTGCGGAGTCGGTTGTGTCATATTACTACATATCAAGCCATCAAACATGTCACAACATGAAGAATAAATAATAATGCAGCAAACGACATTTGAACCCTGTTCGACCAGATAACACCTACTCACCTCGCGACTTAAATCAACACGTTTTCTTTCTTTGACAAGACCGAATCCCTATAACACGATGCCTTTTTAGCCAAAACTTTTAACATGTATATTCTCAAACCACTATGAACCGGTCGATTGAAACATAGACAACAAAAACACACACACATTACGCATGCATGTAAATTCCCTCGAACCATAAACACTAAAAATTAGTTCGTGCCAGAAGGACACAGTACTATGAGGGCCATTTAGGCTTACTCGTAAACATAAATAACATAAACAATGTCGCTTCAGATGTGACACAAGTAAATGAATATAAGTATATAGACGTATAGAAATAACACTGAAAGGCAACAAAGGGTTTAGCGAATAGATAGATAGAAGTATTGATGATTTATTGTAATTGAATTTATTCTAGAGTATTTCTATATCCGGAAAACCGATTGTCATTCAATCTTGTGAGGCTTAACAGCAGAAGCAGAGAAAATACAATAGATAAATGTGTTTAAGCCATTTGCCTTGTTTACGAAGTTTGAAGTTTAAAATATGACCACGACATCTTGTTTACATGGGGTTTTTTTTAAGGTCCCTTGGGATCATCGCTTGGGGTACGGAGTTTCACGCTACGAGTGATACTAGAGCATGTCATTCAGTCGCAAACTAATGTGGAAAATAATATAAATGCAATATTGGATTTTGAAAGACTGGATTATGAGCTTACAACATCCAGTTATTTTTATGTGATCAATGTGTGTGGCAGATGACATTTGCACCGGTAGCAGTTGTACACGCATGCGCGCACACCGAGTGACGTCGTGCTTTGAATTGTGTAGAAGGAGATAACAGCGTGCATGTGTGTGATTTTATGTGAGGCAAAATGGCTTACTGTCAATGATATTCATAAAGAGGTGATTCATATTTCCGCTGAGAATTGTTTATGGCGTAAAGCGGTATAAACCGTGTAAAACAATTTTCAAAAGGACCACTTGACGATGAAGCGCAACCGTGTTTTTCTTTCGATATTTCTAAAATAAAACTCATCTGCGCTGTAGGTGAAAAAATACTTCCAATTGACAGACAAATAATGATAGACAAGGTAACTACCGTATGGTTCAACCAACAGCGTGCTACGTTATCTGTCTATATATCTGAGAGTCCGATAGTTTGTTGGTGATAGTAAAACTACACAAACTTGTGTTCTACGTAGGTAATATTAATGCATTATCGATGTCTTTTCCGTGAATTTGCCGTTCGGCGTCTCAGGCAATCAAATTTCGGGATATGGCATGGTTGGTTCTTGATAGACAGTAATAGTGTGACTTCTCAGAATGTAGTTAACTTCATCAGTAAACCTTCTTCTTGGTCTTCCTCTGCCCCTTGCTGTTTCAATTAATATGTTGTATTCGGGGTACAAAGGGTCTCGAGTTTGCTATCGTGCGGACCCAGGGTTAACAGATAACCAAGATTCTAAAATGACCTTCTCGTGGTGCACCTTGGAAACTGAAAAATAGCTGCTCTTGCTGTATTCTTGGCTAAAACTTTTAGGCTCTTGTCCGTTGATGGTTTGGATGGAATGAGAAAAGCCTGCAGAGAGACAGGAAATATATCCGAAACCTCTACGTCATTGCATCCAACATATGCAAGGCATCTGTGCATTCCGACTTAGTCTGCTGAAAAAACAGAAACTGTCAGTGTCTCTAACAAACGGTGATCGTACAAGTACACACAGAATCTGGAAAAGTTAACACACTCTAGAGGGCATCGTAATGTACGTGAGTCGATTCAGTGGCAACAAAGCTACAATGGTCCAGCACGAGACCGACTGGCGTAAGTGCTGTTCATGCTCGTGAACACACAGAAGCCCACATGTCCAATCACAATTTATCCCATTCAAAGTAGGAGTCATGACTCAAGTATTGGATACGCCAACTTGAACATGCACTCCTGGGTATGGAAGAAAGCTTTGAATACAGCACCCCATAGCACACACAACAAGCATTTAAAACATTTCGGGGAGGGCATTGTGCACATGTCTGACCGAAGCAGTGTTGAGACTCGGAATCTGGACACTGTGGGCAACACAGAGGGGGGCGCAAGCCTCTAAATACACAGTCGTTGCCCAACACGGCTCATACAGAGAGAATTGGGTTCAGTATCCACGGGCCCATTGCGAAGCTCCTCGATTGAGATTTGTATTTTACCTACCGCTTTGTGTAATAAACGCAGTGGTGAAGAGTCAAATACACAGACTGCGCCTAGCGAGGGATTGGAAGGCTATCAAATGCAAAGCAGCACCTCGTCTAGGAACGTGTATCAACCCGGATTCTAATTCGACCGTGACTGTTACCGAACACGGTTCATACGGAAGAAATTATGTCTGTATCCTAGGGACACAAAGGGTGGTAATGGAATGGTCTTCCTACACGAGGAACAGCTCGCTGACTGCGAAGAGCTTCATCAGAGGATAGACAAACAATGGTTTACCCAAGCAAATTATCAGCTCGCCTTGTCTCGTATCATGTACCCTTCCCCCCCCCCTCCCCCGTAGTAGAAGGTTCCTCCAATAGGCATTGCACCAAGCCGACAGGTGAAGTCTCCTGGGTATGAGGAAGTAAAAGTTAAACGCGCGTAATTCCTGGGGTTCTCAAACAAACAAATAACATGTTGTATGCTCTTTCTACTGACCAATATGGCCTCATTCTCACATTATGTAGCCAAACCATTCCAGTCTTTGTTTTTCAAGATATTTTACTACAAGCGTTGTTGCAACAGCTTTTGTAATCTCTTCATTCCTCACATAATCTCCTTGTTCTGTTTGCTGCTTTTTTTAGAAATCTAATTTCACAAGTAGTAAACTTTCTCTCTTATTCTTTAGTTATTGTCCATGTCTGACATTGATAACACAATGTTGGTATGAAGACTGAATACATGATATATAGTTTCCATCGTGATAGATGTGTGTTTGAAGATTGGTGTAATTTCATCATTTACGTAGTTGGCTTTTTTAATTCTTGTCTTGATCTCTCTGTCCATTCTTTCGTCGTCTGTAAATAATGCGGGACCAATTGACATGCTGGAGAGTTCTCATGATGAGTACCCAAAGAACTGACATAAAAACTAAATGTCCTGAATGGGCAGGTCATTGCTTCATCTGATATAATAATTCGTCAACGTTAGAAATTATGTGAAGTAATGAAGGAACAGTATAAAATTGTGGGCCTATAATAATTGTGTTATCATCGCATTTCTAGTTTTTCCAGCCATTTGCTACTCATTAACGTCCTCTTGTATTTCTGGAATGCAATTTATTGCTTGTGAACTACACTTAATGCGCTGTTAATTTATTGCGAGGCTGGAATGTTTGCTTTGTATTATATATTTTCAGCAATATATTGCACACGACAAATTAATATGATAGTCGACGAGATTAGTCCTGATCCATACTGCTGACACCAGCTTTTCCGGTAACTTACCATATTCATTTTTGTAATAAAGAATAACAACGTTGCCACTCAACAAACTAAAGTCTCTAACAAATTCAAACGTACATAAATAGCTATGAAACCAAATATTCTTGCACGATAAGATCCTGTACACCGTATACTTGGCAGAAATTGTGTGCAGAGATTCCACCATTTAAGATAATTCATGACCTCTCTCTCTCTCTCTCTCTCTCTCTCTCTCTTCTTCTTCTTCTTCTTCTTCTGCGTTCGTTCTCAAACGCATACATATTAGCAGGATGTAGTCCAGCATACAAAATATGTTGTGTCATGGATTAAAGCTTTGCTTGCGATATCTGCTCCTTTCGGCCCGACACATCCGACTTCAGAAGGGAAACATTTGACACTGTGGGATGGGACAGTCAACTCCATCTCGAAACACACTTAGATTCCTCCAGCGACTTGCATGGAAGGTAGCAGCATTGATATTCTTACCTCCCGTTTCTGACCCCGTCAACATACGCACGTATTTATATATATATGGGCAACTGGTTAGCGTAGGTGGGCCACAGTGAGCTTTACTCTAGTGGTATAGTGTCAAAACGTTATTTTTAGTTACATGAAACTCCAAACTGTGCATTCGAAGCTTGAGTGTCAGTGTATATGATTCTTTGAAATGTGTCTAGCGAGCCAGTAAAATATCTTAGATGACAGGATTTGACTGTGGTTTTTTTTCCACCCATTATTTACTGCAGGGATGGGTAACCTTTGCACCGCTGGTCATCCCGCGGAATCATGCGGTGTGATCCGCAGAATACAACCGAGACTGGACTTAAACATTCAATAAATCTATGTCCCTGTTCCATAGCACCATAAATTATTTTAAATTAATCATAATAATAACATTATATACACGCCTCACCGAGGAGAAGCAGTTCCATACATCCATCACATTTGGGTAATGATTGAATCAATGATTGAAAAAATATTGCAAGATACATTTTACGTAAATAATTTGTTTTTATAGCCCGCTACGGATATTTGTTTATATAGCCCGCGAAGGATATTTGTTTATATAGCCCGCAAAGGATATTTGTTTATATAGCCCGCGAAGGATATTTGTTTATATAGCCCGCAAAGGATATCTGTTTATATAGCCCGCGAAGGATATTTGTGTATATAGCCCGCAAGGATATTTTACATCTACAAATAGCCTTCAGCACTCAAATGCCCCCAATCTGCGCTGATTTACTAGTAGGTATAGTATTTTCAACAGCAAAAATTGATATACTAGTAGGTACAGTATTTTCTTCTTTGTAAAAAAAATTAAGTTTTAATTTTTTAATTCAGGTAATGACACGTTGAAGGACAATTTGAGAATCGCTGACATTTGGATGAATGACTACAATCAATTTGTACGCGAGCGACTACTGGTGTAAGTATTTTGTATTCTTTCTTGGTTCAATATGTTGCCTTAGCAACGCAGTTCTCTACATGACAGAAAATATTGCTCAGACATCAGAAACACTTATGGCTCAGTCTATATACAAATGATAAAGTGCCTTTGAGGTTTTGTTACCTATACGAATTGCTGGAATGTACTTGAGAAAATGTATGTCTAGTCCACTAACGCATCGATCATGAATAATGGAGATAGAAATGGTGACAGCGGCACTTGGTTGGTGAGTGAAATATCAATTCAAACGGTGATACCCTCATAGACTCCCAGAAAACATGATTCGTATTATAGAAAGGCGCATGTTAAGGAAAGAATGGGTTACCGCTTCAGAGCAGTTTTGCTACCCGGCGCATTACATGGATATCGCCCGTGGGTTACAGCTTCAGAGAAGTTTGTTGCCGGGAGCATTGCATGGATATCGCCCGTGTTAACTCGAAGCCTGATAGGGAAGCAGATAACAGTGACCGTTTTTTACCTATCTTTCGTGTCGTAAGAGGCGGTTAATGAGATTTTGGGGTGGAGTTGAGTGTCCAATTCTATGTATGGTCAAAGTGACCCGAAACGTTGCTGAAGTCGGATATGTAATACCGAAAGGTGCAGACGTCGCAACTAAACTGTAAACCATGACACTACGCATTATGTTCTCCTGATTACACCCTGCTATTGTGCAGGAGTTTGAGAGCGAACACAGAAGAAGAAGACGTGGATATACTTCTCTGGTCATGAGCTGGTCAGATGAATCACAAGAGCAGACTAATTAGCGGGCAACATTGTGAGTGGCCTCACAATACTGAGAAGATATATTGCTGACCTAATCATTGTAGTGAGAAAGAGCACTGAAAATGAGCTGACAGGAATAAAATGGATTAATAATACCGTTCTCGAAGATCTTGACTACGCAGATGACCTGGCCCCTTTGAGCGCAAACCACACAGATGCTCAATCTAAGCTTGACAATCTCCAACTACTCAAATCAGATAGGGTTGAAAATCAACACATCAAAAACTCATATACTAGATTTTACAAGATCCAACGACAACATAGAAATTCAAAATGGTCCATTATTAAAAGTCAACAATTTTATATATTTGGGCACCAATCTAGCATTGGATGGAGACTCATCAAAATAAATTTTACACCGCATTGCCCTTGCAGCGGGTGCTTTCAATAAACTACGCAACATCTGGACAAACACACTAAGAAACACCACAAAACTCAGGTTGTTTAACTCCAACATCATCCCTATTCTATCATATGGATGCGATAGTTGGAAAGCCACAAAAGCCACATATAAGAGACTAGACTCCTTTGAAAACAAATGCCTACGTACCATTCTGAATGTTAAGTGGAGTGACTTTAAATCTAAAACTACTATAAGAGAGGAAAGCAAACAAACCTATATATCTTCCTTCATTAGACAAAGGCGTTGGACTTACATCGGCCATGTTCTCAGAATGAACAGCCTAAGAATTCCCCATCAGTCACTATATTGGGTGCCACCTGGAGTAAGAAGAGGATGTAGACCTAGAGAAACTCTAAAAAGAACCATTAATAGAGAAGGCATGTCAATGAACCTAAACAACACGCAACAATTGAAAGACCTGGCAACACAAAGACAGAAATGGAAAGCTATGGTTTCTGCCCTATGCGCTGCCTATGGCCCTGGAGGAACATAACATAACAATCATTGTAGTCAAAGATGTGCTACAAAATTACAAAGAATATGCTGGAGGTCATAACCTACATATAAAAATAAGGATACAAATAAGAGTGATCAGTTGTGAGGATAGAAAGTCTTTCCTCTCTGGAAAATTCGAAGATGACATAATCAACATGTGAGTGGGACTGAGTTGTATAGATTGCTGCTAGAACGGAAAACGGAACTCTTATGGAAATGTCCAGTTTTGTTGTACTTTTTTGTAACCTGGAATCAAGAAATGTGATAATTTTCTGAAAAACAAGATTGTATAACAATAAATTCTTGTACATTGGCATACCTTCTTCTATATAACGTGACCTTTGCAGAACGTTGATCCCACTTCCACTCTCTAAGCTTACCAGTTTTACGAAAGATGTTCAGTTTCTTCCAATGCATATGCACACGATTGTTATTATCCTATTAGGCATATCATTTTTTGAAATTCAGACAAAATTGCGGAGTAAATCAAGGGTGCCAGATATTTGGAACTGTTTATGGCCAAATTTCAGATAAAATATTGCCAAAAAAGTGGATTAACTCTAAAATTGTGTACAAAAAACACATGAAAATATCATGGAATGAGTTGAAAATTCAATTAAATTAAAATCTGCAATTTAAACAACTGCTTCAGTGAGATTAAAGTATATTCTGCTCTTGGTTGTTTTTTGACAGCTTTTACGAGAGATACAGTTCTACAAATAGCAACATTATTTTCTGGTGTGGCCAGTCTGTTAATAATTTCATCAATTAAAACAAGAAAATATTTAGGACAAGAATAATTGTGTTCTCATTGTCCAAAAACAAACATATAAAATAACCGAAATATAAACTACATGGCAAGTAATAATTTAAACTTGCAGCAGCAAATTTGTTAAATTTGTCCATAACATGTGGCAGCCCTGAGTAAGTTAAGATGATAAAATCTTGTTACTGCAGTAGAACAGAATACCATCAGACGCTTTATTATTGTGCAAACCTCGACAATCCGGTGCTGTTAGCAGTATTTTTTATATTTGCGAGAATAATGGGTTTCTTCTAACTCAACCTAATACAGTAGAATCCTGCTATAGAGCATTCTTTTATTACAAATTTTCCTATTTAACAACACTTTTCCAAATCCCCAATTATATTTAGAATCTATTGCCTGTACTGTATATAGCGAGTTCCAGTATTACATACACATTTTGTTGGTACGGACCAAGTGGTTATAACTGGGTTTGACATATATGAAAGTGTTTCTCAAGATCTGCCCGAGCTCGTGACGACGGAGAAATACTTTCTACTTTATCTTGATGGTTTTTCTCACACCTGGTATCAAACAATCATCGACGGGAAGAGCACAAGTTCACAAGAGGTACGTAGAAATCATATGGATATGGAGAGAAGTTTTCAAAACAAAATACCGATGAGTGGGAACAGTGGGTGCAACAACTAAAACGGGAGATTAAGTTACTATATTTTCCAAACAAGCACATTAAAAATACCAGGTCTGACCAATTGGAACACGCCCGTGTCGTGCCAGGTATGCGAACACCGTGTTATTTGTCTTATTATACAATCCTTCTGCTTCATTGGTATTCACCCTTCTAAAGTGACGTAAAAGATTTTTCCCGGTCGACTTTTTATTTGTCACTTTCTGTCAACACCCAACGAAAATCCTGAAAAGTATAAATGAAACACGGATGAGTAAGTTAAATATCATAAATGAAAGAAGGATGATTTCCAATGTATCCAACAGGTCTTATAAACGACAATGGTTACGCCAAAACGGGAGCAGCATGACTATGTCATAGCAAATGTTTACTTCCGACGATTCAGGTTCCCGCTTATTCCCTAATAATTGTCATTACTTGAGAACACAACTGCCGATGTACTTGTCATTAACGTGTAATTAACTCAAATATACATCACTGTTGACTTATTGGAAATCATCCTTCTAAATTGACGCTATTTGAATTTGCTTGTGATTTTAATTTGCTGTTGACACGAAGTATAGGCCCTACACAGAGTATCCAATGAAAATCACGGAAAAATTCAAATAGCATTGTTTTAGAAGGATGATTTCGGTGAGATCACAGTTATGTAAAATTGCGAGGGACTTGAATTAACACACCTGGGCGGTATAATTTGACACCTCTTCAAATGTTATCATAACCGTGTCGTTCAACCCGCAACTTGTACGTTGTTACACATCCTTTTCAAGATATGTGTCATGTGGACTGATCACAACAGTTGGCTACCGTTGACTGATCCGTGAATTTCATAGGCCAACAGCACAATGAATACACAAAGTAACCAATTAAAAGCTCGGATCAGATAACATTAGTTTTGCAGTTCACATGACCTATACTAGAGATGGCTTGGTCAACCTTGTACATAAGTAGACATTGGGTGGTATTTTACTTCCACTCATTAAATGAAGTCGATTGGCTAGTGTTTAACTTTCCCTCATCGAATGAAATCATCGTGGGTGGTGTTTAATTTTCCCTCTTCGAATGAAGTCATCGCTGGTGGTGTTTAACCTCCCCTCATCGAATGATGTTATCGTGGGTGGTTAACTTTCCCTCATCGAATGAGGTCACTGTGGGTGGTATTTAACCTCCCATCATCGAATGACGTCATCGTGAGTGGTGTTTAACTTTCCCTGATCGAATAAAGTCGATGTGGGTGGTGTTTCACTTCCTCTCATCAAATAAAGCAGCTGTGGGTGGTGTTTCACTTCCCCTCATCAAATGAAGTCGATGTGGGCGGGGGGGGGGTGTTTCACTTCCCCTCATCAAATGAAGTCGATGTGGGGGTGGGGGGTGTTTCACTTCCCCTCATAAAATGAAGTCGATGTTGGTGGTGTTTCACTTCACCTCATAAAATGAAGTCGATGTGGGTGGTGTTTCACTTCCCCTCATCAAATGAAGTCGATGTGGGTGGTGTTTCACTTCCCCTCATCAAATGAAGTCGATGTCGGTGGTGTTTCACTTCCCCTCATCAAATGAAGTCGATGTGGGTGGTGTTTCATTTCCCCTCATCAAATGAAGTCGATGTGGGTGGTGTTTCACTTCCCCTCATCAAATGAAGTCGATGTGTGTGGTGTTTCACATCCCCTTATCAAATGAAGTGGATGTCGGTGATGTTTCACTTCCCCTCATCAAATGAAGTCGATGTGGGTGGTGTTTCATTTCACCTCATCAAATGCAGTCGATGTGGGTGGTGTTTCACTTCCCCTCATCAAATGAAGCAGATGTGGTTACTGTTTATCTTTCCCTCAAATGAAGTTGACTGGATAGTGTGCAATTTTAAAAAGTGACCCCTCATCTCTCCCCTCACAAAATAGAATCGAAACATGCCAATTAGACAAATTCAACAAAATCGTAAAGGCTTCCAAACCAGATAATAATAATCTATTCAAACGCACACTCTCTATTTAGTAAATGCTTTATGTGGAGTTGTCCATTATCTTACTTCCAATCATATGCCACCCCTGAGTTTTCAAATAAACACAGTGATCTATATATATATATATATATAAAGTGACATATTCTTTCCAGAACGTTGTCTTCATCGTGGATACTCTGAACGCTTCTCTGTCCCGGGCAAGCAGGTCTGCCTTGACCAGAGACATGTGCATACAACCTGCGATGTCGCGGGTCCTTAGTCTTTTGATCTTCATCTTCTTCTCATGTCTGGTACTGTGCCCTCCAGACGCAACCTTTCAATATCATCATGCCGCTTTAAGTGTCCAAAATACTATAGCTTTCTTCTTATGATGATATTTAGAAGCCTCCCTTCATTTAGTTTCAGTAATTTTAAATTTTTATTTTCTCTATCCATTGATATTCGTAGGATTTTTCGGTAGCACTTCATTTCAAATGAATTTATTCTTTTTGATATTCTCTCGTTTAAAGTCCAAGTCTCGCATCCATATGTTGCAACTGGAAAAATACATTAACTTAAAAGGGATACTTTAGTGTTGTTACTACTACCTTGTCACAGTTCTCTCATTTGTGTTAGTTTGAGTGTTGCAATTGCGAGTCTTCTTCTAATCTCGACTGAATAATCATCGGAACTGTTTATATTTCTTCTTTTTCTGCGTTCGTTCTCAAACTCCTGCAGATTAGCAGGATGTAGTCCGGAGAACGAAATGCGTTGTGTCATGGTTTACAGCATTGCTGCGATATCTGCACCTTTCGGCCTGACACATCTGACTTCAGCATGGCTTTGGGTCAATGACCCTATATGGGATGAGACAGCCAACTCCATCCCATAACCTCCTTAGTCACCTTTTACGACATGCGTGGAATGTAAACAGTGTTGCTATACTTTGCTCCCTCTTTCGGGCCCCGGCAACACACATGCGCTGTTTATATTTGAACCCAGATATTCGGAAGTATTTACACATTCTAGCTTTATATATTGTCCATGTTGATTATTATCGGTTTGATCGGCAAGTTTAACAGTGGACTGTGATTTATACAATATTTATACGTATCCATCTTTCAGTGGTGCTCCAATAGAGATCCAACATTCTGACAACTTTAATAAGGCGCAGAAGTTGTATAAACCAGAAATAAATATCACTTGCAATAATTTCGAGTGGTACCTAAGAAAAGTGGAGCCAATGATGCAGTTTACTAACGAGATCAAGAAACGAGGTCAGCTTGTATTGATGGCGGCTGACGGTGTCTTTCTGAACGTGAGAGTTGTAGGTTAGTAAAACCATTTCATATATCTCTCTGATCATGAGATTTGTAGGTTAGTAAAACCAATTCATATGTCTCTCTGAACGTGAGAGTTGTAGATTAGTAAAATCCAGTTAATCTGTATTTCTCAACATGAGAGCTGTGGATTAATCAGATGATACTAGGAGGTAGGATAATATTTACAAATCACTGGATACATACATGATAAAACACACGATAATCGACGTTTTGACCAAGAGACCTTTATCAAGTACACATTCACAAATTAACAAACGGCAAATAAGAATAGCGATGTCCACTTTTACATGACTGAGCCAAATATGGATATCGAAGGAGTAAAAACTAGATTGATAACGGTGAAACAAACCAAACAGATAATTGACAGAATGCAACCAAATCTCTATAAAACGAAATAAACAGAAAATTGACAGAACAATGTGGTATCTATACATAGGAATAATGGACATCGGTCTCAAAGAACCAGATGATTCCTACTGTACCAAGAGACACTCAGAAATACTCAGAGTACAGGGTTAAGCTTGTTCTAATCTTTCACCTCCATAGCTCTACTGTCTGTAGTGTCCTATTCTGGCACCTTTCATCTTTTTAGTCGGATCCCCGGACGCATGATGTGTTCTGCGATCCCCATCTTCTTTAATTGCTTACCGACATAACAGAAACCGTATGGGTATATTGGCCCTTATTCATCTTTAAGGTTTCGTATCTAGGCACTTTGGCACAATCAGCAGCAAACTTGTGAGATCCTACTCCGGTGTCTATGTCACCCAAGCCCGTTCTATCATATTCCCATAAATCATCTTCACCATTGAAGAGAGTTTCACATGTGTTCCATAACGTCATCTATGCCATCATTTGCAAACGTTGTACCATGACGTACACAGGGAGACAGGAAAGAGGCTCGCAGACCAATTCTGTCAACATATGCACAGTATCAACAATCAGACTGGTTGCTGGCCACTTCAATAACACAGACCACCGGGGTGCGTGTGATATTCAGGTGACTGCCAGTTAGTTGTGCTTCTCTGGTGTCTGGACTCCACACGAGCTTGAGAATATGAGCATCTATAGATTTAGTACATTAGTGCCCTTTGGGATCAATGTCCTCATTTCTACGTATTCGTACCCAGCTGTTCTGTCATGTATCTGTTTTGTTTTATAGATATTTAATGACGATAGTGATGATGATGTTGATGATGATAATGATGATGATGATAACGACGACGACGTTGACAAGCTCGGTGACAGTGACGTTTGCGGTGGTGATTATGGTGGTGGTTTCGGTTGTGGTGGTGGTGATTGATGATGATGATGTTGATGGTGACGATGATGATTATGACTACTCCGGTGATGAGAACGACTACAGTAGCGATGGTGGTGGTGGTAGTGGTTGGGGTGGTAGTGATGGATGATGATGGATTATGAAAGAATTAATGCATGATATAATGCTTCGTGTTGCAGATAACAGAATAATCCTGCAGGATTGGCCTAGTGATAAAATAACGTTCTGGTACCACCTGAAGAATGGAACTCTGACCACAGAGAACAAAACATGTCTATCTTATGCAGAAAAATATTCCGAAGAAATCGGTTTGAAAATAGGAAACCGCGATTTAAACTCTGACAAAATACAGTTTAAAGAAGATACAGTTTTAGATTCAAAAGCAGTATCTGTAAATAAACACAAACAGAGCCCACTAATTGTGAGATTTGACCAAAGTGTGAGATTTGACCAAAGTGTGAGATCTAGAGATAACCCTTTCAATCAAACACTATCTAACTTCAATAGAAGTTCAGACATAGATCAACTCAAATATTTGGATGAAAGATCTATTCCTCTTCCAAATGAAGATCAACATCATGAGATTGTGAAGAAAAGTCAGACCTTTGTTGATGATAAAAACAATGATGAGGAAAATAGCTACGACTCAAAGATTAGCAGGAGATTACGGTTTCATTTTGATCTTGTTAGACCATTAGCGGAGTCTCAAATTAATCAAGGAAGCTTCTCTAGCCAAGATCAAATTAATCAAGGAAGCGTCTCTAGCCATGATCAAATTAATCAAGAAAGCTTCTCTAGCCAGAATCAAAACAATCACAAGGAATCCAAAAACGAGCAGGGTGCTCTATCTGATAGTGAAATCATAATGAAGACTTGCGCTGCTGAAACTGACAGCGATGAGTGGATATATACAGAGGTACGTTTTTGTTGTTGTTGATGTTGTTTGTTGTAGCCGTAGTTGTTATCGTTGCCGTTGTTATAGCTGTGACTTTGATCATCGATGTTAATACGAAAGTCGCGATTGTGTAGTCGTTAGTGCACTGACTATCTAGTTAGGGCCGTGCGTAGATTACGACAACAATTATCTGGGAAGGAAGTATGAAAACGTTTGACAGTTGTTGAGGAGAGGTTGACAAAAGTTGATATAACTTTTATATTTATATTTATATATTTTATATCGTTTATATTCATCAATAAAAGTTTTGAATTTGAAACATTTTTTTTATTCTGTGAAACAAATCATGTATTTTATTTAGCGCACTTTTTCTTCTTAACATTTTCAGGTGGAACAACTTTGACATAATTCGGGAGTGGGGTCCCTGAAATATTTTTTTTATTAAAAAATTTTCTGACATAATTAAGGAGTGGGGCCCCTGAAAACTATACAGTTTTCGAGGAGGAAAGATGTTCGTTTAAAAAATTTATTGACGTAATTTATAGACTAAGCCAGGGGTCGGCAACCTTTTGCTGTGTGCAAACTTAAGGTTTCAAATTATTTAGAGTGCCAACATCACATATCATTTTATACAAATCGATACCAATATTCTTATTTTACCATATATTTAATTTTTATATTTTAATTAATTAATATATAGTGATATTCAATAATATGTAAAGTTGTAAACAACATTAAAAGAAATAGTTTCTTGAAAGATTTTTTTAAAACTTTTTTATTAATAATGGGATCATTGCCCTTGCATGGTCTTGGCCAGTTGCTCAATATCGACAACAACTTTGTCACTTTGAGTTTGACAAAATTTTCTAAATGTTCAGGCGTTAGGCGACTACGCTGTGGATTTAGCTCTGCTTTCGTGTGATTTATAATCAACTTTATACAGGAAACGTGAAGAGTCTGCGTGCCATTTGAAATTGCTTGGCGTGCCAAGTGTGGCACGCGTGCCATAGGTTGCCGACCCCTGGATAAGCCTTCATGTTGACACCAGACGGGCAAAAGAAAACAGGGAAGACCAAAAACAACACTCATAAGAACATTTATGAAGGAATTAAAATCAACAGGCATAAATGCACAAGACCCACAATCCCTAGCAACTGACCGACAGGCATGGGGAACTATGACATCCGCCCTATGTGCCAAACTTGGCAAAAGAGGAACTATCTGACTGAATTTATAGACAGAAGATGGACTTCGTATTTTCTGGTGAAGTAAAGAATGTGGGCGTGAGGCTTACCACATCATTTCTAAAATGCTGTTAGTCAATGAAAAATACCTCAAAAGTGTGAAAATGGTAATGTGTTTTCTGATGCTACAATTACCACTCTAGCTGCTACTACTGATAATATTGCTTCTACTGTTATTACCATTGATGCTACTACCACTGCCGCTTCTATTAATAATAATACTACTACTGCTATTTATATAACCACTGTTATTACTACTACTACTGTGACTGATGCTATTGCTGCTGCTGCTGATACTACTATACTACTATTGGTAATACTACTACTGCTACTGATATTTATATTACCACTGCTACTACTACTACTGCTATTACTGCTGCTACTGATACTACTACTACTGCTACTACTACTGTTACTATTACTACTACTACTGCTACTACTGCTAATACTAATACTGCTTAAATCATGGTTGCTCTCAAGACTGCACGAGATTGGTGTGAAGATACATCCAGTAACGAGAAATATAATAGATATACGGAGAGACTGATAAATGAGCAACGAACTGGAACTATCGGTGGCTACACTCGAATAGATTTATTGAAACTGGGATCGGATCACATATGGATATGTCAGGAGCGCGCTGATGACAACCTGTAGGCATAACACATAACTACTACTACTATATACTTACATTTGTGTTAAACAAAAGTAGGTAGATGTGTTACCAAAATAAAATATAAAACAACCTAACAACGAGATACAGAGACAGACGACGTTTCAACTAAAATACCTTCATCAGGACAAACTAAAGACAACAGTACAACGAATCTTACATTGCGACAAAAGTGGTTATGATGTGGAGGAAAGAAAAGCAGAGGTAGCGAATAAATCCCGTCGTCTGTCTCTGTATCTCGTTGTTAGGTTGTTTTATGTTTTATTTTGGTAACATATCTACCTATTTTTGTTTTCTTGATATTTGCCCTGTGTTACTCCAGCCGCCTACTTCCTGTTTAGGATTGTGGTTTATTTTTGCTACTGAACATTTTGATTGCATTAAGTGACTAAATATTTTGGTTGCAATTTTTAACTAAACATGATTTCATTTGGGACTAAACATTGTAGTTTCATTTGTCTAAACATTATAATATCATTTTGCAACTAAATGTCTAGTTCCATTTTGTGGCTAAACACTTTAGCTTACTTTGCTTAATTAAACTATGTAGTTTCATTTTTTTCACAATAATCATTCTGGTTTCATTTTGTGACTAAACAACATGATTTCGTTTTTGTGACTAAAATTTTGGTTATGGTTTCATTTTTTGACTAAGTATGACTGGTTGTTGATACTAAAACTCAGATTTTCTTTTTCTCGTCCAGACTAGGAATCTAGAGCATGTACAGTCTGGATTATGTATGGCAGTCCAAAAGAACACATCTGGTAAATACTTACTCAAAATGGCCCAATGCAATGAGACTAGCTGGACTCAACAGTGGAGCTTTGTTAGTGTTCTTGTATCCTAGAAACCAAAACAAATTGTGAAGTTGTCAGTGCCTGACTTCTGGTGAGAAGTAGCTGGTGATAGAAGGACTGGAATTAAGTGCAATAATATAGCATATATAAAAATATATTGTCCATACCTACCAACTTCCAGATGCAATATCCCAGATTTACGGCCAAAATGATCTCTAAAAAATAACCTGTAAAAATAACCTCTAAATTATGTGATCATGTTTCTCTGCAACTTTCTGTATATTGTGTTGTTGTGTTTATTTTGAAAACATGTTCAACTTTCTGTCTAATGTGTTGTTGTCGTTCTGTTTATTTTGAAGACATGTTATCTAGTCGTATTGTGTAATACCATGGCTGCTGGTGCGCCTTTCGGCTTGGTATCTCCGACTTCAGTATCAGTAATTGCTTGGGTAGGACTGTGGTCCTGCTCGAGCCTGGAGTAACAGCCTCTGTAGGCTGGACTAAGCCACAATCTCCATTTCAAGGAGTTGACCTTGATGAGATCTTGTGTTGTTAATAGTTGGTTTAGTGTAATAATCTTGTGCCACAACGACAAACCCACCCTACAACTTTCCTTGTTTTTTCTTCCTCACTTTCTTATTTCACGCTAAAATAAACATCTGAATTGTCTGATCCTACGTTTTAAAATAATTTGTCCTCTTACTCCAGCACTGAAGACGTCAGATTCTTGAGACTAACGGGAATTAAATATGACCTCCCGTTGAAGACAGATGTGTCGGGCCATTGGTGCAAATAAGATGGCAACATAACGCATTTCCATTCTCTAGACTACATCCTGCTGGAAATTTAGTAGGACAATGGTCCTGCTACAAGGGAGATCCAGCGGGAGTTTGAGAATGAACGCTGAAGAAGAAGAAGAATGTGGACCTCTACATTCGTTTCCATATGTATCCATCGAATTGTCATCATTCTTCTCAAAAACTAAATCTCATCCAGTTCACTTCGAGCTTTTTTCTTTACAATCCACGTTTCACAACCATAAAATGAAGCTTGGGTTGATGTAACGACCTAGAGTACTTCACTAAACATGAATACGGGTGTAATCAATAGAAAATGTGTATATTCTGTACAGAATACAGGAGAATGCGTACAAGTTGACATGTATGATTGTGGAAGTAACGTTGCTATTTGTTGAACTTAGGAATTAACTTTGCTATTTGTTGAACTTAGGAATGTGTTTTGTATGCATGTTTGCGAAATGTCCTGTCTTTGTTCCAAGCTCGAAGATTGGGAGAAGTAATTGTTTTCTGCCTGCGGTCGTTTTCAAACTCCTTCAATTATCAGGATGTTGTCCGAAGAATTGTATGCATTGTGTCACGGTTAACAGATTTAGGATGATATATGCGGCGTTCAGCCTAATACATCCGACTTCAGAATGGCTTGTGGAGCACTTTCACTCTATATGGGATAGGGCAGCCAACTCCACCCCATATCATCCTAAGTCGCCTTTTAAGACGTGCATGGAAGGTGAACAGTGTTTCTATTATTTGCTCCCCTAACGAGGGGCCGCGGTAATACACGGGTTAAACCAATTCATTAAAATATTTTTAGAAGAATGTCACGCTAAAGATAAGTACTACAGATGGTTAGTAACCACCACCCCCACCCTTCATTTCTTCAGTAGTAAAACTGCACCCTCCCATTTTATGTGGGTCTGTAGTGCCCCCTTCCTCCATCTCAGTTTATTTTATTTCTTGTTGGTGTCCTAAAAATCGCTATCTTCTTGGGATGTGCCATATGGTCCACGCTTAGAACCGTTATAGCTTGTAAGGAGCCAGCCCTTTTCCACGTTTATTGATCTTAACACTTCTTGATTTGTCTTTTTAGCTGTCCATGATATACGTAAATTTCTTCTGTAACATCTCATTTCGAAAGCAGCGATTCTCGTTGCTATTGTTTTATTTAATGTCCATGCCGTATATTGCCACTTGAAATTCTCATGTTCTGATCATATAGAGTCTCGCTATACTGCTATTACCTTGCCAAATAGTATTCATTTGGTTAAATTTCAATGTGGCCATTGCAATTCTTCTCTTGATTTTCTACAGCGCAATCTCCTGAGCTATTTATTTGTGTACCTGAGTACTTGAAATTTGTTACGTCTTCTAGTTCGAAATGGTCATTTTATCTTTGGATAATTCTTACAGACTATCTTGTAAATCCAATGATATTTCTCTCCATGTATACCATGTACTTACCAAAAAATCAGAGAAGATCCAACAAGCAAATTTTGTCTTTAGAAAACGTGCTACTTCTGGGAATTGTTTAGGACGTGAAGGGAGATAATAAATAAAACAACATTCGATGCGTCAAGGATGTATTTTGTCCCCAATACTGTTTTGCACGCGATTGACTGGGTGTTAAGAAATGCACAGACCAAAAACAACTAGGAATCACATGGGTAAAAATAAAGACCCTGGAAAATCTCACCTTCGTAGATGATATTGCTCTACTGAGTTCAACACACCAAGATCTCCAAGAAAAAACAAAGACTCTCCTTTTTTGCACAACAGATAGGTTTCAAATAAACACAAATAAAACGAAAATCATGAACGTTAGAATCAATTAAACTATATGATAATATATTATACAAAGTTTCAAATTTCGTATATTTGTGAAGCAAGATAACAGCAGACGGGAATACCAACTCAGAAATGAAGAATCGAATCGCTCTCGCCTCCAACAAATAACTCAAACATATGGAGATCAAAGATCACAAGTAAACACATCAAACTGCGACTATTCAATGCAAGTGTGATTCCATCACTGATATATGGATGTGAAAGTTGGAAATCTACCGCAATAATGGATAAGAAGTTAGTTGCCTTCGAGAATAGATGCCTCAGAAAAATCACAAATACTAGTTGGAAAGATTTCAAATCAAACGACATACTAAGAGAGGAGATAAAACAAGAATACATGACGAACATCATCAGAAAACGCCGCTGGACATACATCGGCCACATACTTAGAATGACGGAAGACAGAATTCCACGACAAGCCTTCATGTGGACATCGGACGGGAAAAAGAAAACAGGGAAGACCAAAAACAACGCCTAGAAGAACATTTATGAATGAATTAAAATCAACAGGCATAAATGTTCAAGATCTGCAATACCTGGCAACTGACCGACAGGTATGGAGAATTATGACATCCGCCCTATGTGCCACACTTGGCAAAAGAGGAACTGACTGACTGTTGCGTTTTTCTGTTGTTTTTTTCTATATGATGTTAGATTTGGTTAGATCCACAGAGTGCCAAACATATACTTCAAGAGTGTTCTGAGTATGAAACGCATAGGCAGACATTGGCCAGAGGAAACAACACTGGAATCACAGCTCTATGGGCCACTGTGTGAACTAAAAAATACAGTGAGTTTTATTCAAGATACAGAATTACAGATATAGACATGTTTCAAGTGAACGAAAGAAGAAGAAGAAGTTAGACCCAATAACGAACTTGTTACAGAAGAAATGACTTGTCTACGTATAATCCACGGAGTAACAATAAGAGACAGAATCAGAAACGAAAACATCTGAAGACTAACACAATGTTAATCCTGGATTACATCAGAAGACAACAGATAAAGTGGTTTTCGCATGCTTCCAGGTTACCATCAGAGAGAGCCACTTAAAAATCATTACTTTACAGACACGATGGATACAGTGCCAGGGGCAGACTTTGCAAAAGATGGATTGCAAAAATAAAGGAGTCAACGAAAACAAACGTATATGAAGCACACAAAAAAAACAACTTCAGAGAACTCTTCTACCCCTGACTCTGCAAGGCATAAACGGGTATAAAGCGAAAAGAAGTTAGCTTGCTGCTCGTTACAACTGTAGCATCGGCAAATGTTCCGGTATATAGTGTCTGTGTGTGTGTCTATGTGTGAAATCTCATATACAACTTTAGCATCGACAAATGTTCCGGTATATAGTGTCTGTGTGTGTGTCTATGTGTGAAATCTCATATACAACTGTAGCATCGGCAAATGTTCCGGTATATACTGTCTCTCTCTGTGTGTGTGTGTGTGTGTGTGTGTGTGTGTGCGTGCGTGCGTGCGTGCGTGCGTGCGTGCGTGCGTGCGTGCGTGCGTGCGTGCGTGCGTGCGTGAAATCTCATATACAACTGTAGCATCGACAAATGTTCCGGTATATAGTGTCTGTGAATGCTGTGTATGTGTATCTATGTGTGAAATCTCATATTTTCACGAGATTTTAAATTTAATATTGTCAGCTTTAATTTTTGCGTATGGCTCATTTAATTTTTGCTTTGATTCGTTGTATTTATTGATTCTTGTCACCGAGAAGAGGTTGATCTTGAATCCTGAAATTTAGAGATTATATAATTAGAAAAACGTTGATGAGATTATTATAACAAGCCACTAACGTTTCTCTGATGGTATTTATGATGATTATGAATTGAGTTCATTACTGGGAGATGTGTCCACATTCCAACATTTTTTAAAATTATGAGTAATTTCATACTGCTATTATGACTAATAATAACAGTATAAATAAGCCGATGAATCGAAGACGCGCAAGGCAACGCACACGGCGTTGTTGGATGCCGCGGATTATGTGTCTATATCAAAATTTCGCTTCGGTAAATAATGTATGGTTTGTTTGATTCAAAATGTGGACACATCTCCCCGTAATCTACCATGAACTGTTGTCTTTGATGTAATCTTTAGCCTCTCTATCTCTCGCCTCTCTATCTCTCTCTCTCTCTCTCTCTCTCTCTCTCTCTCTCTCTCTCTCTATGATACATAATTTTGTATTTCATTCGTTTACTTGTGTCTCATGAAATTTTAAGCACTTTAACCACTGACGTTTTACAGATAACATATGATAGCCTTCGAAAAAAACCCAGACTATATAATGTATCTAAATAACGCCAGGACCTGAGATATGTTTTCATTTATGGAAAGCTAGTCAGTCTAAAACATGGTTATTCGCTCATCTAATTAAGTTTGGCTGTAGTTCACCCCCCCCCCCCCCAATGATCTCCACTATGGTGAATCCTTGTAAAGCATAACTTGACTATTTTGAGGCAATCAATCCTTTTATGTGTAACATACCTCGAGTTTGCTAGAAAGTCACGACGACATCCCCTCCGGTGTAGAAGTTTGTTCAGTACATGGCATTACACCTTACAGTTTCATCGTGTCAGTCATCTGGGACTTGAAAACGTTCTGGACAATCTTCCGACAAAAAATGCCAGAGAAACATTAATCTGGAACCAGAAGTTAAACTTCAATCTAGAGCTAAAAGTTAAACACCAATCTGGAGCTAAACGTTAAACTCCACTACCTGGAGCCGAACGTTAAACACCTATCTGGAGCTAAAAGCTAAAAGTTAAAATCCACTACCTGGAGCTAAACGTTAAACACTAATATGGAGCAAATAGTTGAACACCACTCTGGAGCTAAAAGTTAAACTCCACTAACTGGTATAGGGAATAAGTCGCTATCTCTGATCATGCCGTAGATACTTGTACGAGAGGGGACGGCGTTGTGGGTGTTACCTAAAATTGTCATTTCTTCCCTATGGTATTTTAGTAATCTTAGGGTAAAACATTAAGGGGGAGGGGATTTGTTAGATCAAGTTTCTAAGTACTAAGTGAATAAGTCATCAGTGTTAGAGGAACCAACACAACGCACAAAACTTGTCATCAGTATGTGCAATACCAGGAAATGAAAAAGCAGACCAACTGGCTAAGGAAGGTGCTGCCAAAGACCAACCAGATGGTACTAATCACCTACCATCAGAAAAAAAACCAGATGATCAAGTAAATGAGAAAGCCACAAACACCAACACAAGATGACTATCATATTATGAACAGATCAGAACAAGTTATAATTCTACGTCTCAGAGAGCAGGACACAATCGACTCCGCAGTCACATGCACACAAAGTTCAAGATTGGCAACACGGCCATGTGTACATGTGGGCACACAGTGCCAAACATATACTTCAAGATTGTTCTGAGCATGAAACGATGAGGCAGACATATTGGCCTGATGAAACAGCATTGGAATCAAAACTCTATGGGACACTGTATGAACTACAAAAGACTGAGTTTTATTCAGGAGACAGAATTACAGATATAGACATGTTTCACTTGAACGAAAGAAGAAGAAGAATGGCATCGGTGATCAGTGTTCCGCAGTAAAGATGTGAGGGCTGGTGTAACACAGAACAATGAGGGGGGGGGAATAGAGATACATAATGAGTGCTGCAGTAAAAATACAGAACACACTAACGAAATAACAGAAACAAACTTTGACTCTCTCTCTCTCACATACTCTCTCTCTCTCTCTCTCCTGTTCTTGCCATAGTTTTATTTTTTTTCTTCTCTTTTTTCATTTCTCATGAGTGGACATCCCGGTTAAGGACATTTCATAATATGTATTGTTTTATTGTTACTTCTGCATATTGTAACTTAAACTTACTCATGTTGTACATCAACAAATGAATTTCTGTTGCCAGGGTTGCTGCTTTATTTAATATGTGCCTTAGTTAAACCACGACGGTGCTTCAGTGTACATACAATCTGACAGCATAAAAATGGATCTATCATTCAATTCGCCTGATCCTGTTTTGTCATTGATCACTCTCCAACGAAAAAAAGGATCAATCAAATGTCAGCCAATTAGTGTGACCAGTTGAATTGCAATAAAGGATGGAGGTAGAAATAGTAAAAATTGCCAGTTCACATATTCATCTATTTATTCTTTGTGTTATTTCAGTGTCACGAGATTTCAACAATTATATAAGATTGCCTCTTCTGTCTGACAATCAGATTACACAGATAGTCTCTTCTGTCTGACAATCAGATTACACAGATAGTCTCTTCTGTCTGACAATCAGATTACACAGGTAGCCTCTTCTGTCTGACAATCAGATTACACAGATAGCCTCTTCTGTCTGACAATCAGATTACACAGATAGCCTCTTCTGTCTGACAATCAGATTACACAGATAGCCTCTTCTGTCTGACAATCAGATTGTAAGAATAGATAACATTGTCTCATACAGTCTGACAATCAGTTTACAACGATAGATAAAAATTAACCCAGTATCTGATAATCAGAAAACCTGAACTATGATGGCAGAAGAAAACGATGATTACAAAGATAGTTAAGATCGCCCTTAGTTTCTGACAATCAGATTATAAGGATAGTTAGATAAGATCGCCTCTAGTGTCTGGCAATCATATTATAAGGATCGGTAGATAAAATCTCTCCTAGTGTCTGACAATCAGGTTATGTTTCTGCGCAAGAGAAACACATGGATTGGTCAATTCAGTTATCAATTTTGTGCGCTTTTGTTTAGTTTAAACGTTATTATGTTTTTTGAAAAAGGTCCCATTTGGACCGATACGTGGAAAATTGTCCTGTTTAGTATTGTATGTTTTTATATACATTTTTATCTATTTTTATTCATAGTTACGGTAAGTTTTTCTAGTAACCTGTTTAACTTATTTTGCTTAGCCATTTGTTAGTTTGGTTACGGTGTCACCCTCCACTTTGTCGGACACCCTCCGACCATTTCGTTATTTATATTTGAGGTCCAAAAAGGAGTCAGACATGAATGCATCCTCACACCATACCTGCTCAACATTTATGCAGAAAACACCATACGAATTGTACGAGACAACCCTCGTTATGAAAAGTTTCAAACCCTTACTATCGGAGGACACGAAATCGCATAAATCAAGTATGCAGATGACAACCACACTTATATTGAAAAAACCCCACGTGTTTAGAACAAATGATTATGTCAGTCAAATATCACAGCGAGGCACAAAACCTTTTCCGCAATGCAAAAAAGAAAGATTAAAATAATGCATGTAACCATAGATGAAATAAGACCTAAAATAGTCATTGACAAAGAGCAACTAGAAAATTGAAACAACTTTGAATATCTAGGATCAACCATCAACACCACTGACGATTGCTCGGTAGAGATAAAGACATTAATAATGGCACTACAAAATATATCACAGATGAAAAATCTATGGCAAGGAGCAAACAAAAAAAACAAAGTTACAACTACATCGAATACATTCTTTACATGATACTGGAAGAACGAAGCTCGGCAGCTTGGACCATGAGAATTACGGAATGGCAGTAAGGACAACGTTCTGCAAAGAACATGTCACATAGGAATAAGCTCGCTACTAGTGCCTGATAATCAT
Source organism: Meghimatium bilineatum (assembly GCA_034231615.1). Taxonomy (NCBI): domain Eukaryota; kingdom Metazoa; phylum Mollusca; class Gastropoda; order Stylommatophora; family Philomycidae; genus Meghimatium; species Meghimatium bilineatum. The sequence continues at coordinate 9,114,169 of CM067306.1, forward strand.
ATTACAAGGATAGATAGATAATGATCTCTCCTAGTGTCTCCTTGCCAAATTTCACCCATTCACAGCCTCTTCCTACTTCCTCCAGCTCACAAAACTTTGAGTAGGATATCTTCTGCTTCTGCCATCCAAGACCTTCCACTCTTGACGCCTTTTTTTTGTGTTGTCTAGAGATTGGCGTAAGAGGTGATGATCATTTTTGGCGACCTTGAAGTATTCTTTAACCTGAGCTATTTTATGTCTTGCTTTGATGCTCAGTAGGCCTATGAAAAACCTCCTGGTCGCGATAGATGTATTTCTTGTGCATCCTAGGACATGGCCACGTTTTGAACTCTCTCCAATCTATCCATCTGTGTTTGCGACAGTGTAAGCAAACCTAAACAATAGCGCATGCGGTTGTGTCTGTGGGTCTCACCAATGGCTCACTAGACAAACCATCCATGCAACAGAAAATCTTAGTAGATGACATGCCTTTATATTGAGGTTATCTTCTTATAGAAGCTTCATGGCACGTCATCTATACAATCCCGTAGTCGTAACCTTCGATAACAGTTACCATGTTGTTCCGACAGCCCGGCGTTTTGCTTGAATTAGTTACGGGCACGACGTGGGTGGGCGGAACAACAAAGAAACCTGTCGCAAGGGCCAGAGTTGTGCCCTGATGTCGACGTCTGTTTCGGCGGCATTGCACTCGAAACACTATCAAGACGAATGGCTGCTGAAACAGAGGGCGGAGGACTTGTGGGAATGCCCCACGTGATGTGAGGCCAGTTTTCTAATCAAGAATCAAGAAGAACCTAAACCATAGTCCAACACAGATAATACTCATGCCTGCATCATCTGAAAAAGGGTTCGCTGCTGTATCTCTGCATGGTATCTGCACATACGATCGCCACTAGTGTCTAACAATCAGATTATAAGAATAGGTAGATACGAACTCTCCCAGTGTCTGATAAGATCGCCCTAGTGTCTACCAGCAAACTACAATGATATATAAATGACGGATGTGTGTTATTTTGAATGGATGAGTAGACAAATTGATGGAAATATGTCCGTAGAAGAGGAACGTGTGTTGTAAGCTCAAACCAACCACCCCCCCCCCCCCGGGGGACAATCAATATTAGCAAAATTATCATTATTTTATATATATTATAGTCAGAATATTCTCATGCAGACTAGGAAACAATCCAAAAAACGTATTACCCCCCCCCCCCATCTCACAACACTTCGCTGCCTTACATACACTGTTAATTATTCCCCCCCCCCCACCCGCCAAACACGGCGTGCCGTTTATCCACCAATAATAACCTTATATATTAGCTGTAATAGTGCTTAATTTTTATTTGTAACACCTCAATATCACTCTTTCCTCATATCCACTTATGGATATGCGTCTCGATATGCGTCTGGATATTATTGGATGTATAAATAAGCAGCCAATGCGTAAATGTCACCGCAACATTGTGCAACAATACAATTTTGTGCTGCTACTACCTCATACAGTGACCTTTCAACCCGTGTTGATGTTATTGTTTACATATGATCTTGTTGTTTATTGTGTTATATTGTTACATTCCTAGGCAATCACGTGTCTAACTAAATATGGTACAGTACAAGCAGAAGTCACCACATGTTTAATTATGCCCCTTATCTATGTTTGTCAATTTTCTTGTTCATCCTTTAATAATTGAAATATTTATTTATTTAGGGCTGGTTTTAGGGTTAGTAATGTAAAACACAACTATCCTAACTGAAACCTTAAAAAATAAATTGATATTTAATTTGTTAAATGATGAACATGAAATTTCTAACATATACAAGGAAATTAACTCGAATATTTGGTGGCGTCTACTTGTACTGTACCCTAAATATATATATATATACATTAAAATATATTTACAATACTTTTCTGTATTTTATCTTGTGTTCTACTGTTTGTAACTAATAATGTGCCAGAAATTTTGTCGACGTCACATGAATTAATGTTGTTCCTCCTTCGTAAGCGAAGATGAGCATGACATGAAGAACAATAAAAATTTTAGACGACAAATTGATGAAGAAATGTGTGTGTATTCGTCCATCGCAAGTGATGATGGCTATTTTGTTACACCCACTTTTGAAAATTCAGTTTTAATTATGTCCATGCATAATAGTTCGCAGATGGCTAATGAGCCCTATTCGATCTGTAAGTGTTCTTGGACAATTCGGACATGGAATGACGACTGTAGACGGATTTTAGTCTATCCGTGACTTTCTAGCTACTCTCCGCTGTTGGGCTGCTGCATTTCTCCTTTTTTTACAAGATGATGCGCTATTTTTTACTGTAGAGCACCATTTAGATCTATTTTGTGCAAGTTCTTCCCATGTGTCTTGGTCTATTTCAAACGCTTTCAGTGAGGTCTTTAACGAGTCCTCGTAGTGCTTGTTTTGGCCACCTTGAGATCGTTTACCCTTCTCCAGCTCACTATAGAGAAGTATCTTTGACAGGCGATTGTCTGGCAAATGTACCAAATGACCTGTCCAAAGAATCTATGTCTGCATCAGGATAGTGTAATGCTGTGGATACCAGTTCTGTTAAGGACAGTGGTGTCTGGAATATTGTCTTGTCATCTGATGTTCATAACATTTCTGAGACACGCTACGTGAAAGTGATTGAGTTTCCTCACATGACGTATATACACAGTCCATGTTTCACTAGCATATAACAGCTATGAGAGTAGCACTGCTCTGTAGACTGAAGAAATAAAACGTTGGTGTTTGTCTATGTTCATATAGGTTTGTGACATTGTAGATGTCCGAGGAGTCCGAATTGTGCCAGGAAATATCGACTGCAGGGCGTTCACGAGTGCAGTGCTCTGAGTAGGAGCGTTTTCAGATCTTTACTTCCATGGCACAAGTGGCTCAGACAGGACAATTTGTCTTTTTGTGTTGATTGGGGGGTCAAGTTTGATCATCAAGATCAAATTGAAATTAATGTCATTAACATTGAATGCTGCAACACACAAACACAGCTCTCCATATATGGGGTACCACATTGAATGCTGCAACACACAAACACAGTTCTCCATATATGGGGTACCACATTGAATGCTGCAACACACAAACACAATTCTCCATATATGGGGTACCACATTGAATGCTGCAACACACAAACACAATTCTCCATATATGGGGTACCACATTGAATGCTGCAACACACAAACACAGTTCTCCATATATGGGGTACCACATTGAATGCTGCAACACACAAACACAGTTTTCCATATATGGGGTACCACATTGAATGCTGCAACACACAAACACAGTTCTCCATATATGGGGTACCACATTGAATGCTGCAACACACAAACACAATTCTCCATATATGGGGTACCACATTGAATGCTGCAACACACAAACACAATTCTCCATATATGGGGTACCACATTGAATGCTGCAACACACAAACACAATTCTCCATATATGGGGTACCACATTGAATGCTGCAACACACAAACACAATTCTCCATATATGGGGTACCACATTGAATGCTGCAACACACAAACACAATTCTCCATATATGGGGTACCACATTGAATGCTGCAACACACAAACACAATTCTCCATATATGGGGTACCACATTGAATGCTGCAACACACAAACACAGTTCTCCATATATGGGGTACCACATTGAATGCTGCAACACACAAACACAGTTTTCCCATATATGGGGTACCACATTGAATGCTGCAACACACAAACACAGTTCTCCATATATGGGGTACCACATTGAATGCTGCAACACACAAACACAATTCTCCATATATGGGGTACCACATTGAATGCTGCAACACACAAACACAATTCTCCATATATGGGGTACCACATTGAATGCTGCAACACACAAACACAATTCTCCATATATGGGGTACCACATTGAATGCTGCAACACACAAACACAATTCTCCATATATGGGGTACCACATTGAATGCTGCAACACACAAACACAGTTCTCCATATATGGGGTACCACATTGAATGCTGCAACACACAAACACAGTTTTCCATATATGGGGTACCACATTGAATGCTGCAACACACAAACACAGTTCTCCATATATGGGGTACCACATTGAATGCTGCAACACACAAACACAGTTCTCCATATATGGGGTACCACATTGAATGCTGCAACACACACACACAGTTCTCCATATATGGGGTGCTATATTGATGTTGTATATGGGGGTACCACATTGATCGTACACATCGTATACGATCTGATGGAAGACGTGTATGAAACATGATGTATGAAACATGTTGTATGAAACATGTTGTATGAAACATGTTGTATGAAACATGATGAATGAAACATGATGTATGAAACATGTTGTATGAAACATGTTGTATGAAACATGTTGTATGAAACATGTTGTATGAAACATGATGTATGAAACATGATGTATGAAACATGTTGTATGAAACATGTTGTATGAAACATGATGTATGAAACATGATGTATGAAACATGTTGTATGAAACATGTTGTATGAAACATGATGTATGAAACATGATGTATGAAACATGATGTATGAAACATGATGTATGAAACATGTTGTATGAAACATGTTGTATGAAACATGATGTATGAAACATGATGTATGAAACATGATGTATGAAACATGATGTATGAAACATGTTGTATGAAACATGATGTATGAAACATGATGTATGAAACATGATGTATGAAACATGATGTATGAAACATGTTGTATGAAACATGATGTATGAAACATGATGTATGAAACATGATGTATGAAACATGATATATGAAACATGTTCTTCATAGGGAACTGATAGATTTTAAAAATATCGATACAATTTACATGTTATGTTGTAGTACGTTGTTTTCAACCACAGAAATTAGATAATAGATATCACCAATGAAATAAAAACACTTGTATCAAGGACAATGAAATAAAAACACTTGTATCAAGGACAATGAAATAAAAACACGTGTATCAAGGACAATGAAATAAAAACACTTGTATCAAGGACAATGAAATAAAAACACTTGTATCAAGGACAATGAAATAAAAACACGTGTATCGAGGACAATGAAATAAAAACACTTGTATCAAGGACAATGAAATAAAAACACGTGTATCGAGGACAATGAAATAAAGACACTTGTATCAAGGACAATAAAATAAAAACACTTGTTTCAAGGACAATGAAATAAAAACACTTGTATCAAGGACAATGAAATAAAAACACTTGTATCAAGGACAATGAAATAAAAACACGTGTATCGAGGACAATGCTGTATCTCAAAAGATTACAGATTTAGTTTCTTGATTCGAAGAATTTTAAGGGAGGTAACCACATAATTATATAAATGCAGTTTCGAAAAGATCGGGGTTTTTTGTTTTTTTTTTTTCAAATACTGTGCCGTCGTTGTAAAATAATATGGTGATATCCACTATCTTTTTATGGTTATTCGCTCTGATATAACCAAATTGAACTCACGCTTTTGGTTGAAAGAAGTGTTCCTTACCATAAGAGGTAAACATTTGAGTTGATGGGAGAAAGTGATCCCTCTCGTGAAAGATCAGAAGAACTCGTAATCAGCAACTAACTAGGCCACTGAGCTCATATACTTTTAGATGGCTGAAGGAACGGCAAGCAGAGCATATATGGGAATGCCCTCAGTGATGTGACGCTTTTTCCTAATCAAAAATCAAGAATCAAGAGGTAAATATTTTTATCTTAAAATAAATGTTATGGGGTAATGGTTACATCTAAAACATCTAACCCTTCTAACTGTAACATCAAGGTCAACGGTACAGTTCTTAAATAAGTAGACAAATTAAAATATTTGGGCACAATTATTACTTCAAATTGTAGATGCCTCACTGAGATTTTAAAAAAGTCCAACAGCGCAGGCAAAAGCAGCATTCCAGAAGATGAGGAACATCTTGTGTAATAATTCATTATCAATAAAAGTAAGAAAGAACATACTAAAATGTTACATAGAGCTATATATATATATATATTCTTCAACGCCTAATACGAATACATAAGGGAAAATCTCAAGATGTTTTGAGAAAAATTAACGTTCAAGAGGGATAACTTTTAAACACCATATTCCGCCGAATACGGATATGTCGGGCCATTGGCGCAAATAAAACGGCGACACAACGCATTTCAATTCTCTGGACTACATCCTTCTGGAAATCTAATAGGGTTATGGTCCTGATACACGAGATATTGAGTGGTAGTTTAAGAATGAACGCAGAAGAAGAAGAAGAAACACCATATTAAGAAGGAAGTTAGGTTTTTTTTCGGCAATGTAAAGATACACGACGGCATGGAGTTTTGTTGATAGAAGGCAGTAGAGGCAAAGGCAGACCAAGACGTCGCTGGACAAGAGATATTCAGGAATGCATGCACATTTCGTTAGAGGAAGTGGGACAACTTGACACAGACCGTGGGGATTTCAGGAGATTCATAGGAAGACTACATTCTAGAAAGAATACGTCACATAACGCAAGGGAAAATCCAGTTTATGCTTTGTGATGCTGCTGTGTGTTTATGTTTGTAGTTCTTGTGATGATACTGTTTCTAGTTTTTTTATGCTGCTGTTTTTGTTCTTGTAATGATGATGTTTGTAATTTTTGTATGCCGCTGTTTGTTGTTCCTGTATGCTGCTGTTTTTAGTTCTTGCATGCTTTATGTTTGTATTTCTTGTACGCTGCTGTTTTTAGTTCTTGCATGCTTTATGTTTGTATTTCTTGTACGCTGCTGTTTGTAGTTCTTGCATGCTTTATGTTTGTATTTCTTGTACGCTGCTGTTTGTAGTTCTTGCATGCTTTATGTGTGTATTTCTTGAACGCTGCTGTTTGTAGTTTGTCTGTTCAGACTCATATTCATATTCTCTTTATTGGTTTGTCTGAGAAGAGTTTATCTTGGTCTTCCTCGCTTCCTTTTTCCATCCGGAACCCGTTTTAATGATTGTAGCGAAATTCTTTTCTCATTCATTCTAAGTGCTTGTTTGATATAAGTCTATCCGCTTTCTTTTTATTGTTGTAGAAACGTAAACTGCTTGATGTCTTGTCGTGTTTGCTTATTAAATTGAATTCTTCCCAGACAATATTTAAGAACCTCCAAGACATTTATTTTCAAATTAATGTAATTCCTTTTCCCATTCATTGTATTACTTCTCCCCTTTCGAAACTCATATGTTTAACACAGATTGTATTACTTCTCCCCTTTCGAAACCATATGTTTAACACAGATTGTATTCTCATATTACTGCTCGTTTAATGTTTTTTATTTAATTTCCTGTTCTTAACCCATATGTCCTAAAACACACATATGCCTGATCTTTATGATTTTATTCATTGTATGTTTATGTTTGACTTGACAATACCCGGTCCCAAGCGTTGGGAATTTCCCACTTTGAAAATATAACGGTTGGGTTAATATTTGACTCTCGACAATAGACTAGCTACGAGCAGAATTATAACAAGTCTTCATACGTTACGTTTTTTAATATTACCGTGCTTTTCATTGATCACTATGAATTTATTTCGAGTCAACTTTCAACGCCCACCAACGAAAAGTACGGAAATGGTCATAAACATGACGTAGTTGTTGTTGTTTCCAATAACTCCTGGAATGAATTGCGAGCGATTTGCTCTTACTTCCTAAAAAATGACGTAAAAAGGCTTTGCTTTTATTCCTCTCACAGAATTTCTAGTGACGAAAGATATGGTTGAAAGAAGGTCTATGGAAACTGTGCAAAATATAAACCTTTAAACAATTACCCAAGCTAGGCACAGGATATGTGTAATCTATATGTTTACCAAGTGTCTGTACAGATTCAAAAGGACATCCATATTTATGTCCAGCCATGCAAAAAGGTCATTCATACGTAACTGCGTGTTCACTGACTTTTTATCGTTTTCATGCAGCCGTGTTTGCTTGCCTGTCTAAACATACGTTTAAGTTATACGTGTGTTTGTTGTTCCATTTCTGGGCTTGTCTGTCTTTCCAAGCACACAAATAGGTTCTTAGTCTTTCAATCTGTTGTTTTATCTATTATATAAACTAGAATGTGTCGTATAGTTCTTACAGAGATCCGCAGATTCTTTATGTCAATTCTGTTTCTTTGCGCTGTGTGTTCCCCACAGTCACCTAGAGAGGAAAAGAGCACGGGAGAGAAACATCAAAGATAATGGAGAATTAAAAATAGTTGCAGAAACGACGGATAAGACAAACTTGAAGAGACCAGTATAAACTGTATAAAGATGGGAACCTACAAAGAAAGGGGTAAAGAGTAAGACTCAAAAACACTTGTAAACATGTATATAAGAATATACAGGGCCGGATTTAGACTTGATAGTGCCCCTAAACTATTTGAGATATAGGTGGCCCTTTAACGGTTTAGAATATATAGATAATGAAAAAAAAGTTGGGGGCCCCATGAAAGTGAGGACCTAAGCTATAGCTTGTTTAACTTATAGGTAAATCCGGCACTGAGAATAGGTAATACAAGGAAAGTTCTGGAAGGTCTAGGTACGGGTCGAACAATGTGAAGTTTGTGTTGAAGGTGTTGATGAACTGTGTTCACGGGGTTTTGGAAAGTGTTTTCTGAAGATGGGGATTATGATGATAAATTATTATAAATGATGTTGATGAAGGAGATGATTATGATAAAGATCATAAGATAAGATAATGATGATTGTAATGATGATGTTGACTGCGATGACGGCGGCAGCCATGACAAAACCTACGAAGATAATGATAATATTCTGATAAGTAGGATGATTAAAGAGATGATGCTAACAATAATTGTAGCTCAAGGAATTCTATATTGACTTTTTACTGCACATTAATCACGTGGTATCAGTGAAGACAATCCCCTTGTAATCGATACACTTGCGTCTCAATTCTCCCACAGCGATCGATCAGTTCCCGGTCAGACTATGGCTCCTTTCTCTCTGCGGTATTTTTATCACAGCAAATATAGAATTTTGAAATGACTATAATCTATAATCAAAGCACAGCTTTGATTATATACGTCTGCAAAGAACTGAACATAAAAGCTTTACGTCTGCAAAGAACTGAACATAAAAGCTTTACGTCGGCAAAGAACTGAACATAAAAGCTTTACGTCGGCTAAGAACTGAACATAAAAGCTTTACGTCGGCAAAGAACTGAACATAAAAGCTTTACATCGGCAAAGAAATGAACGTTAAAGCTGTACGTCGGCAAAGAACTGAACATAAAAGATTTACGTCTGCGAAGAACTGAACATAAAAGCTTCACGCCTGCAAAGAACTGAGCATAAAAGCTTTACTTCTGCAAAGAACTGAACATAAAATTTTTACGTCTGCACAGAGCTGAACATACAAGCTTTACATCTGCAAAGAACTGAACATAGAAGAGGACTGGCTCCTCAAAACTATCAAAAAATGCAAGCTAACATATTTCTGACATATAAAAAGACAGTGATTTTTAAAGATTAATAATAGAGTGCAAGGTTCCAAGAAAGAAAACAAGAGGCAGACCAAGACTACGACGGACAAAAGATAACGAAGATACGATCATGACACTGGAAGAGAACATCTAGCACATAACCGAGAGGCGTACATAGTGGCAGTGAGGATCACGTTCTATAAAGGACACGTCCATACATACAATCAAAGCCAATGTACTCAGTTGGTTAGTGACTTAAATCTTAGCTCACACGGTTATACTTCAAACTCTCAAAGCATTTACTGCGTAAAATAGAAATATGCATGAACAGAAAAGAATAGGGCATGCTACTGAACAACTTTGGTGTCCAAAGTATTTCATGGATAGTCAAGGGACAAAGGTTCCAGTGTCGGGTAACAACCCTAAATAGGAAATGGGTGGCGGGGATGACACTGGTCAAATATCAAAATAGTTGGTTGCTGAGCCAGCGGTCATGTGGTTATGCCCTTTGATCAAATGCCGTTGTGTGATATATGCATGTGTTTGTGAGCTGTTGTTTTGTTCCATATAATGTCAAAGTGGAAAAAAATAGATATTGACTCAACAGCGTGTCTTGTTGTTAGTTTGTTTTATCGATTTGTTTTTGGTAACACTAATACCTATTTTTTCCTTTTCATATTTCATGGATATACTTCCCTGGTCACACACGGGTTAGAGGCAACGGAAAAGCACGACCATTATCATGCAATATTGTGTTTGATGGAAGAGTATGGAAAAGAGACAGAGATTACTTAATGCGACCAGTCATTGATTTACTACTTACTTATAAAGATCAGTCATTGATTTACTACTGAATTAATAAGATCAGTCATTGATTTACTAATGACATAATAAGATCAGTCATTGATTTACTACTGACTTAATAAGATCAGTCATTGATTTACTACTGACATAATACGACCAGTCATTGATTTACTACTGACTTAATAAGAACAGTCATTGATTTACTACTGACTTAATAAGAGCAGTCATTGATTTACTTCTGACTTAATAAGATCAGTCATTGATTTACTACTGACTTAATAAGATCAGTCATTGATTTACTACTGACTTAATAAGATCAGTCATTGATTTACTACTGACATAATACGACCAGTCATTGATTTACTTCTGACTTAATAAGATCAGTCATTGATTTACTTCTGACTTAATAAGATCAGTCATTGATTTACTACTGACTTAATAAGAACAGTCATTGATTTACTACTGACTTAATAAGATCAGTCATTGATTTACTACTGAATTAATAAGATCAGTCATTGATTTACTAATGACATAATAAGATCAGTCATTGATTTACTACTGACATAATACGACCAGTCATTGATTTACTACTGACTTAATAAGATCAGTCATTGATTTACTACTGACTTAATAAGATCAGCCATTGATTTACTACTGACTTAATAAGATCAGTAATTGATTTACTACTGACTTAATAAGATCAGTCATTGATTTACTACTCACTTAATAAGATCAGTCATTGATTTACTACTGACTTAATAAGATCAGTCATTGATTTACTACTGACTTAATAAGATCAGTCATTGATTTACTACTGACTTAATAAGAGCTGTCATTGATTTACTACTGACTTAATAAGATCAGTCATTGATTTACTACTGACTTAATAAGAGCAGCCATTGATTTACTACTGACTTAATAAGAGCAGCCATTGATTTACTACTGACTTAATAAGAGCTGTCATTGTTTTACTACTGACTTAATAAGAGCTGCCATTGATTTACTACTGACTTAATAAGAGCTGTCATTGATTTACTACTGACTTAATAAGAGCTGTCATTGATTTACTACTGAGTGAAGAAGACGCTACTAGAGGTGATAATGTATACATACAAGAAATGACAGATATGGGAATGGCCAGAGGTGAGGGGAGAAAGTCTATCCTCTCTGGAAAGATCCGAAGATCACATAATGAACATCTGACTGGGACTGGATGGACACTGTATATGAACATTTTCAGAAACTAGAGTCAGATTGGAGATAAAGGACATGGAAGGAAAGGGATGAGCAACTTATAGGAAAATCTACAAATATTACAAATCGAAGAATGTAGAACAAATATCATGGACAGAGATATGAGGAGAGGAAATGTGTCCGTATCAATAAGACTTGCAATACTACGAAAACAAATGAGGAGGGAGATGAATAAAAACTATTATCTACGCAGCTGCAAAACCAAATCGACAAAGAGAATATGAAATGGTGTTCTGACAATTTTCTGTCATCCGTAACCTGTCAGCTCATGAATACATTATAACTTAGACCGTTCCATCAACGGGGTATGGAAATATGAACTGCTAGTGCACATACAAAAATACAAGCATCAATACACGCATTCACATACTCGCATATATACACACACACACGATTGTTCGCTGCATGTATTGTTAATAAGTCAGCCATGAACAATGCACAAAGTTATCTAACACAGACGATGTACAGCATTGCATAAAGTTATCTAACACGGACGATGTACAAAATTGCATAAAGTTATCTAACACAGACGATGTACAACATTGCACAAAGTTATCTAACACAGACGATGTACAACATTGCACAAAGTTATCTAACACATACGATGTACAACATTGCACAAAGTTATCTAACACAGACGATGTACAGAATTGCATAAAGTTATCTAACACAGACGATGTACAACATTGCATAAAGTTATCTAACACAGACGATGCACAACATTGCACAAAGTTATCTAACACAGACGATGTACAACATTGCAAGAACGGCAAACATTCTGGCTAGATCTTCCTATATATGTTCCACTATCCTGGACTCACGTTGTTCCTCGCGAAACACACACCCACATAGATTTCTACACCCACCGACACACTCACCTGATTACAGATTTCTACACCTACCAACACACTCACCTGCTAATAGATTTCTCAAAGATGCCCTTAATAAATTGTATATGAATATTAATTGGTAGGGGTCAGGATTGAGGACAAACAACAATCACGTATTTATTTACTGTTAATTTATATCTATTTCAATGACGTTTTTTCCAAGTGACTGTCCATAAATAACGTTAACAGTGCTATGCCATTTTCACCCAAATTCTCTTGTCAACATACTGTCAGCGACAGGCCTGCTTAATTATGTTTAAAACAACCCCCCCCCCCCCAACCAAAAACAAACAAAAATACGAAAAATCACGAGTCAACAACATGATTGTTTTTTGTGTGTCTTTTGTGTCCGATTTGTCTAAATTAAAAATTCAAAACAAAAAATTATAACATTAAATTAAAATTAATATGTTAATGTCACCTTTCGTCTTGCCCCTCCCTCACCCTTGTCAACAACTGTCAAAATCGTTCCTATAACCCCTAATCTTTCTTCCTTAATTGTGGACCCAATTTAGGGACAGTCCCTAATTTTCAGTTTTCTGTTTCGTGTAAACAAAACAAAACATGATTGCCATTTTGGTCATGATAAATGACATCAAATTTATGTTTTGGCCTTTTTGTTTTGTTTTGACCAATTTGAAAATATTTTCAGTTCTATGTATTGTCTTGTTCATTAAAAAAAACTTCCGTGTTTCCTAGTCTCAAAAAGGGGAGTAACAAATACTGATGCTTTACCTGCAATGTACGTCGTAAGAGGCGACTCGTGATGTTATAGACATCCTATTTCAGCATGGCTTCTATGTTATTATGACCCTCTATGGGATGGGACAGCCAGCTTCGCCCTATAACATCACGAGTCGCCTCTTACGACGTACATTGCAGGTAAAGCATCAGTATTTGTTACCTCCCTTTTTGAGACTAGGAAACACGGAAGTTTTTTTTAATGAACAAGACAATACATAGAACTGAAAATATTTTCAAATTGGTCAAAACAAAACAAAAAGGCCAGTAGAAAGCCGTAGATATCGCAACCAAGATGTAAACCATGCCACAACACATTCCGTTATCTAGATTACATCCTGCTAATCTGCAGGAATTTGAGAAGGAACGTAAAGGAAGACGATTATAACATATATGACAAGTCTGATAACACCATCAGGTAATGTTGTAATCAGCAATGTCAAAGATGAAATGTCATGTTTTCACAATGGCATGTCATCTATTGAGAGTTTACTGTTACATAATGGTTGTTCTGATAAATCAACAGTGAGGACTTCAGAGTTTTAAATGTTCAAATGTCCTCTAATCACCTCCCGTGTATCATACACACCGATTTTCTTCTATTGCGAGGGTTTAAGTTAATGGGATAACTAACAGGGTTTCATTCTTGTAGGGACGTATTAATTTATGGATCCTACTTTGTGTACACTTTCATCCCTGCTTCTCTAATTCTGCTATGTGTGGCCTTGTATGACAGAACGTTCTTCGGTATCTCTGTCCACGATATACGTATAATCTTTCTGTAGCACTTCATTTCAGATTAATTTATACTTTTTTAAATTGTCTTGTTTAAAGTCCAGGTCTCGCAGGTGTATGTTGCAACAGGGAAAACACATGATCTTAAACAGATTATTTGTGTTATTACTACTTTGCCACACTTTTCTCTATTGGTGCATAAGAAACAGTATTGTCGACAACAACATTTGTTTACATCTATCTATTTTCAAACCCCGTTACCTTTACTAAACGATTATCAAATTTCCCCAACCCCCCCCCTCGCCCTTTTTTTCACTCCACCACCAATTTCAGACATAATTTATGAACATACCTTTTTTTTATCTCCCTTCTGAACTTAGCCCTGAACATGCCTCCATCTTGTCCAATCGTTTTTAATTGAGGGTAATTGCAATGAAGCCCCCATCCAATGTTAAACTATCGACGATAGTTTCTAGCACTGATTACATTCCCATCCTTCCAAAGCAGCGCATGATGTCGGTGATTATTAACCTAGAATACTCCATTAAATACAAGGATCTGGGTACGTTTATTGCCATTCGTTTATCCACATTCTATTCGTGGTCTATGAAATTATCCCCTATCTTAAAGTAAACAAAAATATGGAAATTTCTCTTAAAATGTAGAACAATTGTTCGGTAGAAAGATTCAATGTAAAATGCACATTAAATACAGTAACTTTTTGTTTATAACAAACCGATGGTAATCATATATCTTGGTCATTTTTTTTTATATTTCTAGTTTCAGAGTTGTTTCCCTGTAAAGATAGATTTTTTTTTTCAGGTGGATTCCTGAATATTTTAAGATGATACATGATATTTATGATACTCTGCGTGTATTTCAATTTTTAAAACGTTTTTGCCAACATATAGTGTAAATAAACTTTGTGCATTTTAAATGTATATTTCTCTTAATTAGGTGCACTTCAGTTAGTTTTCTAAATTAAATATTCAAAATTGACAACATTTTAGATTATTTGCGCATTCAGTTTTTCCAAATAAAATCCTTTCAGTCCAAACCATATATTATACAGAAATGGGTACCACATCCACAGAAATTTCAATATACAATATTTTTCTCAATTTTGTAAAATATATTATGTATACCTGAACCACATACACTTTAAATATTCATTAAACATATTTTTACCTTGAAAAACCAGAAATGGTGTAACCGATGATTATTTATGTATGAACAGTAGGAGTATTCATTAAAACAATAAAAAAAAACAGCTCTATGACTCCTTAGTATATTTATTAGGTAATTTCCCATGTATATCATGGATTGTAAATCTCAGATTGGTCAAGTTTTCCCATCAAATTTTGCTGCATTTGAGAGCAAGACAGTAGACACGGGAAAGGAAAACATTAAAGGGGTGCGCATCCCAATTAGGAAGAAATAAAATAATATCATCTTTAACAAATGACTAATCAATCAAAAAACCCTGTGCCACCTAGTGTGTTTACACATCCCTGGGTGCATATGCGATGGGCAAAAATTTACCATTTATCTCTATCTTTAGACAGGATCTTAGCTTCAAGCAATGTGATCTCCCGTGTATGTCATAAGACATGATCTCATCTTCAAGCCATGTGATCTCCCATGTATGTCCTTAGACATGATCTCAGCTTCAAGCCATGTGATCTCCCATGTATGTCCGTAGACATGATCTCAGCTTCAAGCCATGTGATCTCCCATGTATGTCCGTAGACATGATCTCAGCTTCAAGTCATGTGATCTCCCATGTATGTCCGTAGACATGATCTCAGCTTCAAGCCATGTGATCTCCCATGTATGTCCGTAGACATGATCTCAGCTTCAAGCCATGTGATCTCCCATGTATGTCCGTAGACATGATCTCAGCTTCAAGCCATGTGATCTCCCATGTATGTCCTTAGACATGATCTCAGCTTCAAGCCATGTGATCTCCCATTTATATCATAAGACATGATCTCAGCTTCAAGCCCTGTGATCTCCCATGTATGTCCTTAGACATGATCTCAGCTTCAAGCCCTGTGATCTCCCATGTATGTCCGTAGACATGATCTCAGCTTCAAGCCATGTGATCTCCCATGTATGTCCGTAGACATGATCTCAGCTTCAAGCCATGTGATCTCCCATGTATGTCCGTAGACATGATCTCAGCTTCAAGCCATGTGATCTCCCATGTATGTCCGTAGACATGATCTCAGCTTCAAGCCATGTGATCTCCCATGTATGTCCGTAGACATGATCTCAGCTTCAAGCCATGTGATCTCCCATGTATGTCCTTAGACATGATCTCAGCTTCAAGCCATGTGATCTCCCATTTATATCATAAGACATGATCTCAGCTTCAAGCCCTGTGATCTCCCATGTATGTCCGTAGACATGATCTCAGCTTCAAGCCATGTGATCTCCCATTTATGTCCGTAGACATGATCTCAGCTTCAAGCCCTGTGATCTCCCATGTATGTCCGTAGACATGATCTCAGCTTCAAGCCATGTGATCTCCCATGTATGTCCGTAGAGATGCTTTCATGTTCAAACTATGTTATCTCCCATATATGTCAAATCCTTCATGGTCTCCCTTCTCTATGTATTCCTTGATTGTCCTTGCCTTATTTGTCCTTGCGGGTTTGCTTTTATTAATATTCCAACTGTATATCTTTTTCTGGTTTTCTGAAAGTATGTCTAAGCTATCTCCATTCTATCTCCTTAGTCTATGATGGTTTATCTCCTTAGTCTATGACGGTGTATCTCCTTATTCTATGATGGTTTATCTCCTTAGTCTATGACGGTGTATCTCCTTAGTCTATGATAGTCTATCTCCTTAGTCTATAGCGGTTTATCTCAGTCTATGGTGGTTTATCTCCTTAGTCTATGATGGTTTATATCCTTAGTCTATGGCGGTTTATCTCCTTAGTCTATGATGGTTTATCTCCTT
This sequence comes from Meghimatium bilineatum, assembly GCA_034231615.1. Classification (NCBI taxonomy): domain Eukaryota; kingdom Metazoa; phylum Mollusca; class Gastropoda; order Stylommatophora; family Philomycidae; genus Meghimatium; species Meghimatium bilineatum. The sequence goes on from CM067306.1 coordinate 9,131,018, forward strand.
AGTCTATGACGGTTTAACTCAATCTATTATGGTTTATCTCCTTAGTCTATGACGGTTTATCTTCTTAATCTATGACGGTTTATCTAGTGTCAAATATTGTTTTTAAATAGAGACTAATATTGGGCGAATATTTAATGAGAATGGACCCATACTGACCAACAACAAGAGCATACAACGTGGAAATAGAAAAAGGAAGACCAAGAAGAATGTGGATTGAAGAAGTTAACAAAGTTTGGAGACCTCATAATATACATATCAAGCGACTAAACATGCCATAGCCCGAAAACCATCATATTCCTCGATGTCTTACAGCAAAGGCAGAAGAGAAGACAATAGAGGGAAATAGATGTGTATATATATATAGATAAAATTTGTGATGGCGATATACAGATTGAGTCTGTGACGGCCAATGTACAAGGTTCAAATCCCGCCACAGACAGCTGAGATGTGTATCTGGACCGTTCAGAAAGCAATGACTAACTACTGACATATTTATATTGCTAAAAAATCAATATAGCCATACAATTCTGGCTTGATGACTACGTTCTGAATAGGATATGCTACCATTTTGTCCTTAAATCTGGTGGTCACAAGATCTTCATTTGCCCGTTTCCATCTTTCTTCATTTCTCAACACTACAATAAACATAACAAAATAGTACTTCCTCCCTCCACAAATCACGTAAGTATTGAAATAAAACAGCTATGCTGTACTTTTTTCGGATCTCCATGGCTGGCGCAGTGGTTAAGACGTTTGCCTTGTGCTCAAGATGTCAAGCGTTCGGATCCGGTTCGTGACGTTACACTCATTTATTTAATTTTTTCGGAGATTCCTAAGGATTATCGCTTGAGCTACCGGGATTGACGGCTGGGGAGGGAGGGACGAGTGGATATGGGAAAACACGTGTACAAGGAGATCAATCCTCTACGCTTTTTTAAGCCTTTTTTAACTATGACTTTTCGAAAATAGTCTTCGTGGGGTCGTGATGAATGGATTACCAGAGACATGACCTCTATTTTCTTATCGTTAAAAGCTCACATACGAGTATAACCAAATTGGACTTGGTCCGCGGTTGAATGCAGCGTGCCTCACAATAAGAAATGCGGGTTACTTCATACAAAAAATAACACAAAAATAATGTAAAGAACTTTATTTTTTTTAAATAAATACCCCCTCCCTTCTTTCGATAATTATATGTACGACCTTATGTCTGTGACACCGTATACAAGAACTAATAGACAGAAAATTGCACCAAATAATAATTCAAAATGTACTAATACTTCATTGGTGTTTTAGATGTACAAATACTAGAGACGCACTTTTACTAACAGATAGATTGTAATTCCAGTTTATTGACCGCTGTAAACGGCTTGTAGTCGATTAAGGTAATTTTAAAAAGTTAACAACAGAAGTTAATGACTCTATTTTTGTTTCTGTGTTATGTGTTGAGTGACAGAAAGTCGATTCATCGAACTGTGAGCAGAAGTACACCCTACTTAAGCAGGCCTGTGTGAGCGTCATTGCCTTAGGCCACTCGGATTATTTCCACGATTTTCATAGGTCATTTATTTAAACTGTGTTATTTATACTTTCGTCAGCCAATGAAAAACGCAATAATAATCAGATTGTCCTTACAAAGTTATGTAACATTGGTTAGCATATAGGCTAGTGTTAGTAGGACATAACAGAAGAAAGAAACAAGTATACAGGCGTGAATGTCTACAATATACGACCTATTGGCTAATGGGAAAGCAAGCCTTCTTAACGACACATTTGACTATTCCCGTGATTTTCGTTGGTCGCTATGACTATACTTTCTGTGACAGCCAATTAAAATTAAGGAAATAGTCAAATATGACCTAAGTCATTTTAGAAGGCTTGTTTACCATTAGCCAATGGGTTTTAGCTAATGGGCAATGAAATGACTCATTTCGAAGGGTCACGATACAGAAATGTGCATGCATTTATAATGTTGATTTAGATATTTGTTTTCGTAGATAATAACAAAATTGCATATAATTATTATTAACCTTGCCGTACATACACGGGATCGATGTTTCGATCAGCAGGTCTTTATCAAGCTAAGGACGAACCAAAGAAAACAATCAATGGCTTGATTGAACTACATAAAATGCAGCGAAGCAAACCGGCAGACTGCAGGAGCAAAGGGCAACAAAGAATAATACGATGAAAAATATACTAAACTTATGTAGCTAATTCAAGTCAGGGACGCAGATACGATTTCAATTGAAACGTAGAAGGGATTAATCAAAACAAATAAAATTCTCCAATATTCGCCAATGACATCATTCTGGTTTGAGAAGCGTTTGAATGTCATTGACTGTTTTCTCGTGTGAAATACATTTTTTTTCATGAGAAAGTTGAGTACCTATTCTCGTAATATCGTTAATGACAGGAAAAAGGGCGTTATTACCCATCATTTGGCTATATTACTAATACTACAAGTCATGGTTGCGTTAACTACCTGCCCCTCCCTTATCTACTTGCTTGGTTCAAACTATTTTCGCTCAATACACAAAGTGTATTACGGACAGAGTACTACAGACATTCTAACAGAATTAATGAGGCCAACATTCGTTACTTTTCTTATTATTCCCATGTTTTCCGTTGGCCAATATTTATATATTTGGAATTACATGCCAAAAATAGCCAAAGTTACTCCGAGTATATAAATAGTAACCAAATGAAAACGTGATAATCAAAAACGTACCGAATGAAGGCTTGTTTACGTGTAGCAGTTAGGTCTTCTATACACGCTAATGGTCACGGATAAAGCTCGTGTGTCAGGAAACGACCCAAAAACTTAAAATGGGGAAAGCTGGGGTAACACACGGCAAATATCAAAATTGATATAAATAGGTATGTTACCAATACTAGTCAAATAAAAGAAACTAGCAATAAGAGTGTGTTCACTAGTTTCCTACTCAAATGATCCCTATTCGAGAGTGCGTTCACTAGCTTCCTACCCTAATGATCCCTATCCGAGAGTGTGTTCACTAGCTTCTTACCCTAATGATCCCTATTCGAGAGTGTGTTCACTAGCTTCCTACCCTAATGATCCCTATTCGAGAGTGTGTTCACTAGCTTCCTACCCTAATGATCCCTATTCGAGAGTGTGTTCACTAGCTTCCTACCCTAATGATCCCTATTAGAGAGTGTGTTTACTAGCTTCCTACCCTAATGATCCCTATTCGAGAGTGTGTTCACTAGCTTCCTACCCTAATGATCCCTATTCGATTTTCAGCTCAACTGAAGTACATAAGCGACTATGAGCATACCTGTTAACTTGTTTAGATTTTATTACTAATGTTTCATTGGACACGCCCGTAATTAACCAGCAGTGTGTATTATGACTACAATACTTTTCATTCAAATAGTGGGTAAAACTGCAGAATTAGTATAATTCAAAATGTGGGTAAAAGTGCAGAATTTGTATAATTCAAAATGTGGGTAAAAGTGCAGAATATTTATAATTAAAAATGTGGGTTAAAAATGCAAAATCTGTATAATTATGTGGGGCTGAAATACAGAGTAAATCTTCTTGACGTTGATAGTAAAGTGGACCATGTTTTCTCGTGTAATAAAGGACCGAAAGTATTTTCATATCTGAGGTGGGCCGAAAATTATGTTCATATCAGAGGTGGCCGTCTTTTCTAGTGTAGTAAAGGGTGGAAAATCATAGTCTTTGGAGCTCTAAGTAATGATTTCTAAGCTCTGAGATCAGCCGAGACCATCTACAATAAAGACCTCTGTACAGAAAAAGAAGCCTTCATTCGTTACCTTTTTTATTATTGTCGTGTTTTTCATTGGTCACTATAATTAACAATTAGTCGCATGCAAAAAAGCTAAGGTCTACCAAAGAAATGTATGTAAATAATCAAAAATCAGCTTTTCAGGTCATGTTTACTTTCCGTATACAGGTCTTTACTGAAACCTGGGCATGGACCAGCTAGCGCATATAGTAATTGTAGATGAACCTAGCAGAACAGAAACTATGGCTTACCGGGCAGCATTATGCCCACCACTTGTCTAGATCGACCAGGCCTACGAAACTAAGATCTTCTAGGAAAGTAAAGACAACGAGAGGGAGACTGACCACATGATTCCACAGTATGCCGCTAATCTGGGGGGGGGGGCGGCGCCACTTCGTTGAGACGAATGGAGTGCATATTAGGTAATCCGAGTATATTGAAGTCAATCCTCTTCACCATTCAAACTTTTAAATTCCCCAACACAACATTCACATATTCACCTAAATGATATGAAAACACACTCCTTTCATTTTTTTTTTACTTATCAGCGGCATGTGATTTTTGAACTAGTAGGACTAGGCTAGTCCACAGTCATTGCAGTATTTTAATTAAGCTTGATTATCAGATTGTACGCAAATGTGTGGTGTAGAAATGGCATTAACCTACAGACTAAGTTGAAAGTCTACAGAGCAGTAGTACTTCCAGTGCTGTTATACGCTAACGAAACATGGACTGTGTATAGACGTCATGTGAGGAAACTCAATCACTTTCACACAACTTGTCTCATAAATGTTATGAATATCAGATGGCAAGACAATATTCCAGATACCACTGTCCTTGACACATCTGGTATCCCCAGCATTGATACTATCCTGATGCAGACACAGATTCGTTTGGCAGGTCATTTTGTAAGTATGCCAGACTATCGCCTGCCAAAGATACTTCTCTATGGTGAGCTGGAGAAGGGTAAACGATCTCAAGGTGGCCAAAAGAAGCGCTACAATGACTCGCTTAAAGACCTCATTGAAAGCGTTTGAAATAGACCAAGACACATGGGAAGAACTTGCACAAAATAGATCTATATGGCGTTCTACAGCCAAAAAGAGCGCATTATATTGTGAAAAGAAGAGAAATGCTGCAGCCCAACAGCGGAGAGCAGCTATAAAGTCACGGGTAGACCAAAATTCGCCTACAGTCGTCATTCCATGTCCTAATTGTCCAAGAACATTTACAGCTCGAACAGGGATCATTAGCCATCTAAGAACTATTAAGCACGGTCATAATTATAACTGAATTTTCAAACGTGGATGTTTGTTTTGCGTTCGCCAAAAGTGGATGTAAAAATGGTCATCATCACTTATGATGGACGAACACACATTTTAATTAAGCTATTTTGCATGTAACTTTAATGTGACATAGACATTATAGAAAAATACTCTTGAATAAACTGCAGTATCAATCTTCACTTAATTTGTATAACAATGCCTTTATTTTTTATCGCTTTTAAGAATGACATCACCCTGGTTTGAGAAGCGTTTGAATGTCATTGACTGTCCCCTCAGTTTGATTTGAGTTGTTCCTATTTATGCCCCAGAAGAAATGCTAGCACTGGACATTTTGACAAAAGTCAATGTAAGTTCTGTTTGCTTCATATATGTATTAATGTTATGATATTATGCTAATGTAATAGTTCCGGCTAATGACTAAACTCTTGTGAAAAGTGAAAGTCTTCGATATAGTTAATATATATAACATGACAGTGTTCAAAGTGATAAATGTTGATTCCAGCTATCCTGCAAATATAATCTTCATGCAAAAGTAGACCATTTTATGTAAGTAAGGAAATGAGTGGGTGGTAGTGATACAGCGGGAATGCTTTCGAATTGTTATGTTATTGACTTTGTTCACTTGTATTTGCAGCCCTCAGTTTGAAGAACTCTACGCAATCCTAAAATAACATGTCTCTAAAAGTGTGTGCACACGGGTTTGATGCCTTTGAGATGTGGGTGTATAGGAGAATATGGAGAACATCATGGAAAGGGAAGAAAGCAAATAAAGAGGTGCTAAAAGTACTTAATATGAAGAAAGAACTACTAAGAGAAATAAAGATCAGGCAAATAAATATTTTGGACACATTAAAAGACATGACACCGTATTGAAGACCTTACTTGAGGGTAACGTCAAAGGGAAGCGAGCAAGAGGTAGACAGAGATACAAGTGGAAGAGTAACATTACAAGGTGGACAGGCTACAGGCTAGCAGAGTGCACCACCAAAACAAAAGACAGGGGATGTTGGAGATCTGCTGCAGCCAACCTTTGTTGCGGAGTGCATGATGTACACAGGTTTTCGAAGTGAAAAGTGTTGTTTTCTGCTGGGTGGCGTGAATACGCAGAAAAAGTCTTGGGTACTGTCAATATGCACACATCATTGTTTTCTGTGTAAAGTGTGCTATTAGTTTTGTAAACAATTCGACGTTTGGCGCTTTCTATTTACAGTGTTATAATGATTAGTTTTGTTTAATGCCTCAAATATTAATTTTATTTTTATATTCTCTCTAATGACAGTGTTAACTCTTTACTGCCTGTTTAGAATTTTTGCCATAATTTATCTTTTTACTCCAGCATCTATGAAGACTTGTGCACTCGTTTTCTTGGATGTTCATAGAATGTTCATCATTATTCTCAAAAACCAGATCTCATTTGCCTCCAGCTTACTTTGAGCACTTGTGTTTACCGTCAATGATTCACATCTATAAAGAATAATTGGTTCAGCATAACATCATAGAACAGGAAGTCGAGCATGCATTGACACTACCCCGCTGCATAAAATGTTTATTTTGAGATGCTGAATTTTGGCTGCACTACCCACTTCTTTATCTCATTGGATTTCTTACTAGTCATTTGATGTTAAAATTTGATTCGAAGCTATATATTTATGACTAATTGTTTGTCAATTTCTACCACCCCTCCCTATTTGGCAGCAGCTGCAACAAATTCAAGGACCCCTCCCCGACCGTGCTTAGTTATGTCATACACATGTTATTGAAATCACCACCCCCACTATCTTTCTACGAAATTTTTTAATAAGAAAAAAAATTAAAATCCTTTTTTTCTAATTTTGATAATTTATTTTCAAATTCGAACAATTTAATTTGTGTATAAAAAAAGTATTGACGTTCACTTTTGAACGTCCTCACTCCCCCTTATCAACAAATGTCAACGTTTTCGACCCCCCCCCCCCCCCAGTTTGTTACCATAATGTGTAGATAGCCCATTGTCTTGACAATGTCGTTGGTTTGATGTTGGAATGTGATTGTTAAATTGAAAAAATATGATCTTTTGGTGAGACTCTTTCGACCGTGAACAAAGCCCATTTTGGTTATATAAGGGCAATAATAGTAATGAGATTACAGATCACGTAATCATGTTACCATAAGATCAGAATATTCAGTTTTTAAACCCACATCTCGTGATAAAGTTAACCGAGTCCCTCTTTATAAATGTCATAGCACGCCACTGTTTATTATACTATATGCGAGTGTTTAGCACACATTTTCATGTATACTAGTACATACACGAAACACACGAAAACATTGAATGCAGTTTCTATCATTGTAGGCCTATATTCATTGCAGAAAACCTTTCATCGCCGTGATTCCACTATGTAGATGCACTAAACACTTCAGCTCCTCTATTCTATTCTACAAGCACTAATTAAATGAATGCATGTGCTGTTGGTAAAACATGCTACACGTCTCTTATCAATGACTCTGCGGATTAGTTCTTTTTCTGTGCTTATGGAATGTATCAATAATTGATCTCACTTCTGTCCCTCCCACTTTTTACCAGCACATCACCAAATCTGATACCGCAAGCGAGCATTATGGGTTAAAGAAAATCCTGCTTGGAGCCAGCCTTTCTCGCTGGGTAGAATTGCCAGATTTTCTTACAATAGTAGCCTAAATTTAGCAGGAATTTATTCAACTTAAGTGTGTAGTGTTTCCTATTCTTACGTTCATTTCCGTAAGCAGTTTGTGAATTTATATTTTCCGTTTAGGATTGATTTATCATCCACGTCAAGGATTATATTTATATTTCGTGTGTGGTGTGTTATGAATAGTTTTCTCTCAGCATTCCGCTGTATTTTCTTTCTTTTGCTCGCTACTTGATGTTTACACCGTTAGACAATTCTAATGGATAATAAATACCGCTGTATTGAGCTCTTTATTTATTCCATGTGTCTTAGTTTTCATGGTTGAACTGTTGAGCTAATATTTCTCTCTCAATTTTTCATGCTGGGGACAATTCTGGAGAAAACTTTCATAGGCCTGTTCTACTGTTTCACAAGTGCACTGTGGTTTAGCACACAATCACATCATGTGCGTGAGTTTATTCAGAATGGTGTGCCCTGGTCTCAGGCGACGTATATTATCCTGTCCATGCTGATTTAGGCAGTCGTACGCATAATTTGTTATATTATATCTGATCTTTTTTTATAACTCTTCCTGCATACACTCTCCTTCCTTTATCCTTTTCTCCATTCTCAAACTCCTACTGGATATTTCGAATAGCAGGACAATGGCCCCACTAGATTTCCAGCAGGACGTAGTCCAAGAACGCAAACGCGTTGTGTGTTTTTTTTGCGCCAATGGCCCAACACATCATACTTTAGTTGTATTAACTATTACGTTCAGCTTTTTTACAACTTGCATTGAACGGTGGAAATCTTTAACCATGTCAAAGTTGGAAAATAGAGGCAGTAGAGATGTGGTTCTATAGAAGAATGCTGAGAATACCATGGACTCCCAGAATAAATAATATGGAGTAGTTGAAAAAGTCAAATGTGAAACGGACCTTAATCAATAATATAAGAAAAAGACAATCTTAATTTGTTGGCCATTTCATGAGATGGGGAGGTTTGAAGAACATAGTCCCAATAGGCAAGATTGAAAGCAACAGAGACAGAGGACGACAACGTGAGAAAATATGAGACAGTTAGACAACATAGCACGACTTTGAAACAACAACGATCTTGGTACATAATACCGGAGACAGAGAGCTGAGGAGCGCCATAATCACCTACGACAGATGGCATGGCATCTAATGCTGATGAGTATGCCAGGCGTACGAGATAACTGGTTTTCGTACTTACACGCTGTTCACTAGCCTCGAAGATAACCAATGTCAAACATGCTTGACCTTTTCGCTACTGTTTTACATCCCTTGGACATAGCCACACTTAATACTTAATCCTGGTAAAATAAAACCACTTCTTAATGGTGGTTTTTTTTTCATCATATAAATACTTAGGTATATATTGTGCGTTCTTTTCGCTTATGATTCACAGAATATAATTGTTTTATTACATTGGTATAGCGTCTATAAATGACTTCGTATTTTTGAGTATACTCCAATCGGTTATCTAAATCTTGGGACCCTCTAACAAATAATAACATACAATATTATTAGATGCTCATAGTAATAAAGTTTTGCAAATTACTGTAAACACACTGGAAAATGTACGCAGATCGACGTTTCTGCCAGAAGATTTACATGGACTGTATTAAGAAAAGAAATAGATCACAGTGATTAAAAAACGGCATTGATTATGATCATTCTATTTACTCGTCGTTTATATGTTGTGTTCCTGATTAACGCACTTTGATCAAAACGTCGCTTATTTGTGACTGGCTGTGTGTTTTATTTGGATGTTTTAAATTTTTTTCTTTTTTAGTGATTCGTAAAAATGCATCACTCTGTGTGTAATAAGTTTCTCCTGTCATATCACAGCTTTGCCGCAGTTCTACCCACTATCAAATATTATGAAATAAATATTGAAAAATAGTATACTGATACAATATCGCAGGGACTTCTAAAATGCGTGATGCCTATAAAGCAACACCGACGATTTGGCTAACCGGCATTATACCGGACATGGTTTTAATTATCCGTCGGTTAATGATTGAGTTTTTATAAATTGACAATACAACAATTTATCGCGTATCTGATGTGTCCCCGAGAGTTAATTTATTCCTTTAAGCAAATATTTATCGGTATATTTCTTTCTCATTTAGCCCGCTGGTTCAGTTATTCGATTATCCAGAGGCAATGAGTAACAAATTGTGCAGTTTGTTTATACCGGTTGTCATAACAACGTGCATTCGGACCTACTTAACAGAAGGTAAGTTTAGTGTACGGTGCGTCTGGACAGTTGCATGTCTTACAACTCTTGGTAACCACTACATATTTTATTCTACCGAGTCTATGTCGGTATGTACAGGTTTTAATCTGATTAGAGTAGAGGTAGGTAACCTTATTATGTACGCATGCGGTTGCGTCTATGGGTCTCACCAATGACTCACTAGACCATGCAACAGAAAACCTTAGTAGATGACATGCCTTTGTATTGATGTTATCTTCTTATGGCACGTCATCTATACAATCCAGTAGTCGGTAACAGTTATCATGTTGTTCTGACAGGCCAACGTTGTGCTTGAACTAGTTACGGGCACGGCATGGGTGGGCGGAACAACAAAGAAACCTGTCGCAAGGGCCAGAGTTGTGGCCTGATATCGACGTCTGTTTCAGCGCATTAGACTTGTGTGACAGGGGGTAAAAGCTCTGCACGTACGTCACAATATAGTGTGGCAGTAACCGAAAAAGTCTGCACGTCTGTAAGAGGACGTTCAGAGCGAACTATGACACTCTGGTGCTGTCGACCAGTTAAGTTCTTGGGGTTACCTTTAGTATGACAGAAACAGAATCTGCACGTGGTGTCCTTGATGAAAGATCTGCACTTCGTTGACAGAATAACAAGTGACGATGCTAGTGTTGTCACTTTAGTATGACAATAGAACAATCAGCATCAGCGTCACAAATAAGTGTTGCTTTATTGCAATCTGCAGCAGCGCTACAAATGAGTGTGACAATAAAGCAATCTGCAGCAGCGTCACAATAGAGTGTAGCAATAAAACAAAGATGTTTGTCAAGCGTCTTAGATAAGATCCTTTCTGGAACCTCTGGTTCTGTGGCCAGGTCTAAACCTGTGGAACTCTTCTTGACATCAAATAATCACAAACTCACTTCTTGTCTCAATATAAGAACGACTTTTAATATCAACAACAAATTCCGGAGTATTGGCTATCTCCGAAACGGATATCAGAATATGAATATAAAATGTGCATGGTCAAAGCTTTAATTAATCAACTTTAACACTTCCAAATAAATAAGCACATGTTACGGTATAAACTTAATGAGAATAATAAAACATCTCATCCAAATCTAATCTCACTTTTTCCAATACCAGTGCTAGACAGACCTATCTATACGTGTGTGGTCTACGAACTGTTTCCTCAGGAGCGAAATGCGACGTCCCGGCTCGGCAGTCGATAATCCACTCTCCTCTTCCTCCTCCACTCCTAAGTTCCTCCAAACTACCAGAAACTTCCAACCAATCAAAGGCTTTCATTTCTCCAAAGGAAAACCTCTGGCCAATCAGAAATTGATCCTTCTGGTTATACAATAAACCCACGTTGCCTCATGCCAACTTCAGACCAACCAGAACGCTTCTACCTGGTATGATTCCCGTCTGTCTATTATCTGACATGTTCTTATGTAAACAAATGTTGCACTTGATCGTCGCTTGGCGCGCTCTTAGAAAAACACACGTTTGCGTTTTATCTTCCCTTGACACTTAGATAAACACACCTTTGCATTTTGTGCCACCAGCACCCGTAGTGACAACATTTACACAAGAGTTAAACATTTAATGTGTGGCATTTCACGCCGTCCATTTCTCGCTATCTGTTAAGGGTTCTCACTTCTTACTGTGAAACCCCCTGCGTGTGAAGGGTCCAGTAACCAGATACTAATATTTGCCTTACACTTAGCGTACACATATTTCTTCTCAGACAGTCTGTCTGGGCTGTCTAAATGACTTTTCCAACTTCCATCCTAGGTATTGTTCTGATACCCATTCTGTAGCCATTATGTCTAACATTTGGGAAAACATGCCATCTGAGGAGTATTTTCATCGAGAAGATTTGTCGCTTAATTGCTTTCCTTCGGGGTCGTACTAGCGAAACTTTGTAGGATAGGTTAGGACCGTCCTTCTTACTAACATATCTCCACAAACCATATACTCTCGTGGAACAGCGGGGCTTACGCTGTTACAATAGAAACACCATCGAGTAGGATGGTTGCTGGAACAGAGGGCGGAGCACTTATGGGAATGCCCCATGTTCTGTGAGGCCAGTTTCTAATCAAGAAGAAACCTTATTATGTTGTCGAGTTGGATTGGGGATTTCTTGTGTAATAATGGAGCCAAAAATGGTTCTGCTAGTTCCTTAAAACTCCTAGTAGGTGGTGTCCAAACCAGTACGTCAACAATAAGGGGTGTGTACGAAAAACTTTCTAGCTTGTGATAATTTTGCAGTGCTTCAGAGATATTTGTATGTAGTTCTTTAAAAGTTTTTTTCCTAGTCTCCACTTGAACGCTTACACAGTTCACTATAGAACAATCTCTAGGGTAAGATGCTAATCTGGCATGAGGACAAAGTTACCGGCCCAACGAAGGTGAGACGTGATCACTACAATGTAGATGCTTTGCAGGTTAGACTTTTCGAGGATTAATTATCAGTGTTGTGATCCTGTCATTGCATACCAAGAAACTTTCTCGTTATCCTGTCCATTGAATACCAATGAGCTTTATCATGGACCGAAAGTCAGTGTTGTCATCCTGTCTATTACATACCAACGAGCTTTCGCGTGGACTGAAAGTGAAAATAATTAATCTGCCATGCGTTCCTCAGATATATATTCCAGTATTCAGCTGCATATAGCAGCAAATACAAAACGACTGCACGGTAAACCTTCTGTTTGGTTTCCAGTATATGATCGCTCCGGATCCAGACACACACGAAACTACACTAGCACTAGAAACTACACTAGCACTAGAAACTACACTAGCACTAGAAACTACACTAGCACTAGAAACTACACTAGCACTAGAAACTACACTAGCACTAGAAACTACACTAGCACTAGAAACTACACTAGCACTAGAAATGACACTAGCACACGAAACTACACTAGCACTAGAAACTACACTAGCACTAGAAACTACACTAGCACTAGAAACTACACTAGCACTAGAAACTACACTAGCACTAGAAACTACACTAGCACTAGAAACTACACTAGCACTAGAAACTACACTAGCACTAGAAACTACACTAGCACTAGAAACTACACTAGCACTAGAAACTACACTAGCACTAGAAACTACACTAGCACTAGAAATGACACTGCGACAGCCTAGTTTATTATTGTGGTATTTGACATGCTGTAATTATTCGACATTATAAAATATGCATTCATTTGATTAAATCACCTCTCTAATCATTCGGCATGTCTAGCTCTGTAAGTCATTTTAATTGATTACCGCTCTAGCCGACATACCAACTCTCTAGTCTAGCGGTTCGTAAACTTTCTATTGTCGCAGACTCTCTTTTTTTCTGCCTTAGACTCACAAAATATTTCATATTTTACAATGTTCAGAAAATTCAACGTGTATTAACGATTGTAAACAATATTTTAAATTGAAAATGCAATGGTAATGTGTAGCTAATAAGCATTAAAAATATACCTGCATATTTATATTTTTTTTGGTAATCGAAAATCTCATAATACAGTATTTCTTCAAATCTTTTTTGAATCCCTGAGAGGACGTCACTGATCCCAGTTTAAGAACCTAAGTTTTAGCCTATTAATTTGGCAAACTATCCAACCATTTCTCTGCGCCAATGATATATTGAGAGAGATTATTAAATATACAAACAATCATAGCATTGAATAAATTGATGTATGTGTGTGATGTATATGGAGAAAGCAGATGGCCAGGTACTCGGCTAAAGTGAGGAGCAAACGTTTATCGCGAAGAATTCTGTTGTTTTAACATTTCCCTCCTGTCACAATAATGGGGCTGGAAATTTAGACAACTAATGCTGCTATGCTATTCTCTTCTATAATGGCGCTAAAAACGGTGATTTGCTTGTGCTCAAGCGAGTCCTTTGTCACGTATACATTCTGTGGATGCATCTTTCAAAATTTATATTTGACTTTTCCCGTGATTTTCATTGGCTCAACACAAAATTATAATAAAATATTGAGAATGAAGGTACGAATGCTGGTATAGAGGTAAGCACAACCGAAAACGACGATGGATAAGAGGCATCTCAGATTGTTTATATATGCTCTTAGATACGGCAGGTCAACTAGTCCAGAATTGTGAGGATTTCAGAAGATCCATAGACTACGTTCTGAAAAGTACATGCTTCCTCAAGAAGTCGACACAGAAAGTATACTCAAATGACCAATGATAATCACGGAATAGTCATATAACGTTACTTTTTAAAGATGATCTAATTAGTCCACATGACTTATAATGAACAAAGGACTCGGATATAGGAACACGCGAGAGAAGAGGGTGTAGTGAGAAAAAAAACATGTCTTATGAACGTATACCATTCGTTGAAGTCTGTACATGTTTACCATATTATTCTGAAGCTCAAATATACAATGACCTGAATATGACGGTAATCAAATACCCAATTCAACAGCAAGAAATAAATGTGTGATGCTATTTATGTGGAAAGAATTATTTTTTGTTTAGTGTGTTATGTGTAGTGACTACACACCATGTCAACTGCACACACGTTACTTGTTGGTGTTGATACATGCCTTTTTATTTCTGGGCCAAATCTGATCACCTATAGACTGACGTATTCTGAATAATCAAAATGTCTAGTAATCTCTCATTTGTAAAGTGGCTGTCCAGCAAAAACGCCAATAGCTCCTTGCAATTTTTTACCCCCTCCCCCTTGTCAACAATCTGTCAAGAATTCAAAGATCTTCCCTGCTTAATTATGTTTAACAAACTACTACCCATCCTATCCTCTAAAAAAATGTTCTGGAAGAAAAAGGACACAAAATTACATGTTTTGTTCCACATTTTTCGAATGTAATTTCACTTTCTTACAATTTAACTGGTGTATAAAAAAAACTGTACTTATTGTTGACGTCAAATTTGGTCAAACCCCCCCCCCTCTCCGGATCAAAATTGGCACCAGCATATCCTATTCAGGACGTAGTTATCAACCCAGCATTTTTTGGATGTGGTGATTTTGTATACAATATAAATACTTTTAGTAGTTTGCCATTGCTTTCTGAACGGTCCGGATGCACAATTAATTGACTGTGGCGGTGATCAAACTCGGTATCTGTGTCGTCACACACGTCCCCCGTGTCAACAACTGTCAAATCAAACATGTTCCGATCCCTCCCCGCTAACTGTTGTCCTAATTTAATGGATAACGCCATAATCATTTAAATAATTATTAATATTTCATGTATTTCATGCAGCCTCCGTATTTCATATGGCTTAAATCTTTCGTGTAGCTTACATATTTCATGCAGCCTACATCATTAATGTAGCCTACATCTTTTATGTAGCCTACGTCATTCATGTAGTCAATGTCCTTCATGTAGCCTCCGTCTGTCATGTACCCTAAATGTCATGTAGCCTCCGTCGTTCATGTAGCCTATATCTTTCATGTAGCCTATATCTTTCATGTAGCCTATATCTTTCATGTAGCCTATATCTTTCATGTAGCCTACGTCTTTTATGTAGCCTATATCTTTCATGTAGCCTATATCTTTCATGTAGCCTATATCTTTCATGTAGTCTACGTCTTTCATGTAGCCTACATAAATCCTTCATGTAGCCTACGTCTTTCATGTAGCCTACATACATCCTTGATGTAGCCTACGTCTTTCAAGTAGCTTACATACATCTTTTATGTAGCCTACGTCTTTTATGTAGCTTACATACATCTTTCATGTAGCCTACGTCTTTCATGTAGCCTACGTCTTTCATGTAGCCTACATCTTTCATGTAGCCTACGTCTTTCATGTAGCCTACGTCTTTCATGTAGCCTACATCTTTCATGTAGCCTACATCTTTCATGTAGTCTACGTCTTTCATGTAGCCTACATACATCTTTCATGTAGCCTACGTCTTTCATGTAGCTTACATACATCTTTCATGTAGCCTACGTCTTTCATATAACTTACATACATCTTTCATGTAGCCTACATCGTTCATGTAACCTATGTCTTTCATGTAGCCTCCGTCTGCCATGTACCCTAAGTCGGTCGTGTAGCTTACATCTTTCGTGTAGCCTATATCTTTCATAAATATCATCATCAAGGTAGCCTGTATTTTAAGTCTTGACTAAGCAGTGTGTCCTTAACGGAATAATGTCCTCGCTGTTACTCTGTAAGCCTCTCGGAAATGCGCAAGTTGCTCTACTTTTTTGCATAATGACTAAGCCATTCCCTTTTGTGCTCACGGGGTGGTGAGATTGAATCCGGTTCGGAAGTTTACTTACAGGTGAATTTTTTCTCAGTCCCTGGAGATTATCGCTTGGAGCTACAATTATATGATATGAATGGTACCCTTAAGCAGACGGCGTTGTAAGAGTTGTAAAGAAACATTCATGGGAGTTCCTTTACAATATATACATTTTCTTGCTTTACTCGTGACAATTATCTCAAGGATATAAGGACCAAATTGACACGTTTTTATGAATACTCAAAAACGTATGGAGAATTCATACCAGAAATGTTTGCAACCAACTATTCTCCTGACGTGACAAATCCCATAATGCATCCTTCTATCTAAAGATCCATGCGTAAACAAACATGGCGTACTGGATTCGAGTCAGGAGCGTAGATATTTCTTTGCTAGGGGTGGTACTTACACAAATATCGTTTCGCTCTTTTCCTTGCGAAATTATTTCGTTTTTGTGAGTTGTGGTAGTTTTCTTGGGAAAAACCATTAAGATGAAGACTGAGGGGGTGTACCAGCTTTTCTTCTTCTTCTTCGGCGATCATTACTCAGTCAGGTTGGGACTCCGGATTCTATGATATAGGCTGCTGTCTGTTTTAGAGTGTCCACTGTGCCACACAGTTTCTCTTCAACGCTGATTGGGGTGGACCATGTCTTGTTTCTCAGGTCTGCATACTGGAGACATTCGTGTAGGATATGTTCTGCTGTCATATTTGCAAGGCTGCAATGGCAGAGCCCAGTTGTACCTATTTTGAAATTGGTGTACAAATGATGTCTCATTTTGTTGTGACCAGTTCTGAGGTGCAGCAGGATAACCTGATCTCTTCTGGATAGTTGGTAATACCCGTCATCTGCATTATATTTGGGGTGTTCTTCTTTCCACTTTTTGTTATAGTTGCGGTTAATGATGGTCTTCACTTCTTCATAACTGACCAGATAGTCTTCTTGAGGTAACTTCCCTTCTTCTTTGGCCAGTATATCTGTAACTTCATTCCCATCAATGTTACAGTGTTACGGTATCCACTACATCACTACTCTTTGGAAATTATTGTACAACTGAACTAGAACTGCCCTCAATTCATTCAGTTCGGTGTTCTTGTGTAGCTTCAGTGCTGTTATGTTAGTAGTACAATATTCATGTGCACTTGTTCTTTGTGTTGTAAGATAGTTTCTGCTGCTTTCTTGAGACCTTCCATTTCTGCTTTAAAATTGGTTGAGATCTTGCCTGTAGCTATGGCTAGAGTAACATCTTTCCCGTATTTTAGTCTGAGGGTCACTCCTCCACCTCCATTCTCAATTGCATTTGTGGCCGAGCCATCTGTATAGGCATGAGTCAATGCATCTTCTGTGATACGCTTTCTCTCCAAGTCTGTCTGAGTTCCTTTCTTTTCTATACCTTCTATTTGTTCTTGTAGTTGTGGGAGTCTGTATGCTCAAGGGGGAATGATACTGACTGGTTGTATGGGCCTTGGTTTCGCTTGTCCTATAGTTGCCTTTTGTATCAGTTTCTTTGCATTTGCTGAGAAGTTGCTCCTCTCCAGCCTGCTTTTGCCATAGCCATTAATTCTTTGGTGCATATGATGATTCAGGAGTCTCTTGTATTTTTCTGCTTGTTGAACTACTTTCATGTCTCTTCTATCTTCCATTGACTGAAGGCCAGTTATTGTTTCTAATGTATTTATGGGTGTAGATTTCATAGATGCAGTGTTAATACGTGTAGCTTGATTCTGGGTTTTGTTTATTTTGTTGAATTGCGTGTTAGATGATGTGGGATGCCATACTCTAGTACTGGCCTAACTCTACCTGTGTATAGCCTTTTCAAGATTGTTCTGTCTGCTCCCCAGTTTGTGCCTGATATCTTTTTCATTATTGCCATTCTAATTCTGGCTCGTTTATCTGCTTTTTCTGTCTGTTTTGCCCATGTCATTCTAGAGTCAAGGGTAATTCCGAGGTATGTTGGGTTCTGCTCTAGTGGGTGTACGTAATTGTTTATTTTTAGTGTTGTTTTCTGTACGTACCCGCTTTTGTTTCTTGCTGCCTAGTACTAAATGTCAATTTCTAATTTTATAAAAAGGGGAGGGGAGATTGAACCCTCGAACCCCTTCCACCTTAATCTACTGGTTTGGTTCCAATTTACTTGTCAATTATCAATCAGGCAAGGCTTGGAACAGGGTAATGACGTTTTGCTAATCACTGGGAACCCATAATAACACACAAAAATCGACGTTTCTACCAAAACGCCTTTAATAAGAATATATACACAACAAAAAAAGACGAACAATAATTTCCCCCTTCCCCCACATTTAGCTTTGCCATGTGAATATCAATAGTGCTGTTCTTGTTAGTCGTTTTATATTGTTATGTATATAGTTTTGATAAAGGTCTTTGGTCGAGACGTCATATGTAGTTGTTATTATGTGGGTTGCCAGTAATTAGCAATACTTTATTGCAATGGTCCAAGCGTTACCTGTTGGATTTCAGTTTTGCGCAGTGAGTAAGCTTAGTTTTATTGTCACTTATAATTCCTGGCTTGGTCAACCTGGTCACCAGCTGCGTACCGCAGCTCATGCTTAATGAAGGCCAAGAGAAACGCCGTAGATCCAGAGTACGTACTGCGGGTAATACTGTTCAAACGGTTTAAATTTCTTCCCTAGCTGGCAGCCGAGCACTCATAGGTAATGTTTGCCGTCCACTGAAAGTGATTAAAAGCGACAACAATAGGACGCCACGTAATATGAACTGATCCAAACGCAAAGGGTGCTGGGAAAGAACGTTCCATTGTAAGCTATCAAGAGCGGCTAATTTCTTACACTTGCAAAGGACGAGGTTATTATCTAGTAAAACGTACCTCTTACGGTGATTTACGCCCTTTCGACCGCGTGATTCAGACCAATTTAGTTACATCAAAGCTTTCTAAGTTAAAAGGACGGGACTTTGTATCATTATTTGCGTAAGGATTATGATATCAGTCGCGCGGTTACGCACTTAATTCGCATGTTCTCGTTATCCCGGAAGTCGATCAAGTGGACTACTGCGAGCTATGTCACAGAATCATAACTCATTTACAGACTGAATAAGCGTCTGGCTATTTTAAAGTACTGTACATGTATTGACAAAATTTATTTTTGTAGTTTCAAAATTATTGCATACATGCGTCAGTCATTCCATCTTGAAAACATTACCTAAATAAGACATGTCAGCTGTCACCTTTGCAATTGCACCCAAAAATCAACATGGAATTAAAGAAACAAATGGTTAAAAGCATCTTTATTACCACTATGCTACCAATGTTAGACTTAGCGACTAACATCTACACATTAGAGAAAGATCGAAACAAGCGAAGTGAAATTTCAAAGAAGGATATTGGAGTCATTAGTCTCGACAAAATGCATCAGAAAGATAATAGGAATCACATCACACATCGAATATATAGAGAACCAACAGATAAAATTGTTTGGACATCTTATGAGGATGAATGATCAACTTCCCATAAGAGCTTATAAGAAGATTGTATCAGGATAGAGAGCCAAGGACAGGCCTAGGAAAAGGTGGGTAGACAACATCAAGACCATCCTGACTTAACATGAGCACACCTCCACCAGAGCAACACACCTGGCTCTGGAACGCAGACTACATCTGCTTCACAAACCCTTACAATCCACCCAACGGCAAGTGTGGAAGCTACAACACCACCTGGGGATAGACAACAAGACTCAGTTCAACGTATGTCATTTTAAATGAAATCTGAAAGGCTTTACGAGTAGGTTTTAAGGTATTTGCATTTATTTTTTATTTTTCCAAAAAAAAATTTTTGGGGTAGCAAAAATAGTTCCCAAGATATCTGAACATGCATAAAATGAACACAAAATTGGAAGAAACACAATTGTCACTTATCAAATGTCTCGAGCATCAGTAACTTTCTAATCCATGTTTTTCATTCGGTAAACAAGATATTAATACATAACAATTTAGTAAAATATGATTGAATTTATGGTTTATTAATTGTTCACAAAATGAGTGTTAAATAGGAAGATATGTGTTAAACATGAATTGTTACTAAAACAATAACCGCAAATTTATATAAAAAGGAAATTTTTCAAATATTTACTTCAAATCCATCGATCAAAATGATCTTTTAACAGACATAACTGCTTACTTTTCTATCATCAAAAGTTAAAAAAAAATATCGTAAAAATAGATTTCAAAAATGCAAAATTAAAAACAATAATATGCATCTCATGATGATGATGACGACGATGATGATGATGTTCCTCCTTTGCAAGCGAAGATGATCATGGCATGAAAAATAATAAAAAGTGTGGAGAATAAGTAACATTTTAACAAAACATCTGCGATTATCTAATTTGGTTTGGGTTTGTGAGTTCGTAGATGTCCGATGAGTTTGATTCGTGCGAGAAAATTTCTATTGCAGTGTATGCAGGAGTGCAGAGGGTCCTAGGTAGAAGAGTTTTCGGATTTGCCCTTCCGCTTCTGTCACTTGTAAATTCTTTGAAGTGTTCTTTAATATTCAAATTTTATGATTCCAGCAGTGATCTGAGTATGCTAAGCTAGGCGATTACAGGATATAATCTCCTAGGAGCTACGATCGATGCTGCAGTGCTTGAGCGAGTTCTTTAGGTGATTTTTGAAGCGCTTTTTTCTATCTCCGCTTGAAAGTTTACCATCGAACAGCTCCCCAAAGAATAATCTCTCTGAAAGGCGCTTGTCTAAGACGATGTGGTCAGTCCAACTGAGTTGGGACCTAGTCAACATGGCATGGATGCTTTGCATACGGATATTTTGATGGGTTTCCGTGTCTGGTACTCAATCCTGCCAATGTACTCCCATGATGTTTCTTAGGTACCAAAGGTGGAAAGAGTTAAGCTATCGAGTGTCTATTAAGTGTCTCGCATAGACAGTCCAATAAGACGCAGCATAAAGCAGCGTTGATAGAACCGCTGCGCGGTCGGCGTCCAACTTTGTTGTCAAACTGAAACCACACCTGATCCAAACGTTGGCATGAAGGCTCTCGAATGCTGTACTGGCACTAGCAATACGCAGGGCAACAGCATTGTCCATTGTCGCAGTTTGAGATAGGATGCAGTTTGCATCTCATATGAGATGTTCCAACCATTGTACATGTGCTTAGCATTGCTTTTCATATCTTGTGGAATGAATCTGTCTGTGCGACATGGCAATGACCATTAGAAGTTGTATATATACAATTAAATTGTGCAGCATGAGAATGCCTCTATAATCACAAATAAGGTGAGATAATATTGCAGCATTTGAAACAAATTTTACAGAAAAATCCTCAGAATACCATGGGCCAAAAAGATAACTAATAGGGACATTCTGAGAGAATTTAAAGTAAAATACAACTGGCTAATCAGCAATGACATCTTTAGACATTTACAATATGTTGACCCTATCAAGCGACATGACAGGGCCTAGAAAAGATCATAATGATGTGGATGATAGTGCAACGAAAAGGAGGTAGACCACAATGACGACGGACGCAAAATATCAAAGACCACCTGAAAATAACACAGTATCTGGAAGATTGCTGCTCAAGATCAGAAGGAATCTCATTTTGCTGTGAGAAATTCTATATCTTATCTAGGATTATGCTACTGATTATGCTGACAATGCCCATGCACGCAGGTCTGTCATCGCGAACGAAATAGGTTGTTTGACGAAACAGAACATTATACTGCCCCCACAAACTCACTTGATTTTCCGATGTGCGAATGTGACTGTTCTTGTTTCCTCAACAATGAGAACAATGTACGGTCGCCAATTCGGTGATATTGATAAAATTCAAGGCACCACGACGAGAAATATTAGGGTTATTACGAAAAGTGTCTACCAGGGGTGTTTCATTCAATAGGTATAGGTATACAATCATAAGGGGTGAACTATGAAGGAAATAGAACGAACTAGTCTATAAGTGTAACAGTTTCCGGGAGGAAAGGGGGGGGGGGGGTTATTCCAATATGTTTCCGATTTCGAACAGTCTTCTTATTTATATTGATGTCCTCTGATCATGTTACTCCATTTTATATTTCCGCTTTTCAATGTAGCACATCTGTTTTAATGGATCCGATGTAGCAAATAGATGATGGTTTAAGATTGGACTCCCAAATGAGCTTGATGTTGATTCAGTCTCATGGAATGAATACTAGAACAAAATCTGGATTAGTATATGCGTCCTATGTGAAGATAACCATATCACCACTAACGTGTCGTTCTTTCTTCTGCTATTGCAGAATTGAATAACGATATATTTTCAAGATATGGTTCCTTTTATCGCTTGATATGCAGCAATGTGACGTCTCTTGGTGCCGGTGATTCCTTAAATCCATATTCTTCCCGATCTTCCCCTACCTCTTGATGTTTCCATTGTCATGTTCTAAGCTCTTGCTGCTGGTGAATTTTGGTTCACTGTAAGAGGCCAAATCATTTCAGTCTCTGCTATTCAATATATTTGATCACAGACGTTGTTCCAACAATTTGTGCAATCTCTTCAATATCCTGACATGGTTTCTTCATGTTCTTTTTGCAGCTTTTCTTAGACATCTCAGTTCGTACGTAGTAAGATTTTTCTATTATTCATTTGTTAGCTTCCACGTATGACATTGGTAACACAGTGTTGATATGTAGACTGAATTTATTATTTGCCTTTTGGTTTTCGTTGGGATTTTGTGTTTCAATGTGTCGTTGATCATGGAAATAACGCGGGCCCTAAACTCGCTGTATAGATACGTATCAACGCCCAGGTACACATTAAAAATATGTATTTACATCCGGTTTTGGCAAACACTTATTTTGGTTTGCGTTCTTTAAACCGTGACATATTTTATCTGTCTACGGGAAAATACCTATAGTCTCTATGTTGTTTTCTGAATTTATCAACACAGAACCAGGCCTTTTCAAGCTGAAGAAGGGTCTGACTGAGCTCAGCAGATCGTGTATTCTTAACGTATACGTACACATTAGACGAGTTAGCATTCAACATTCTGTTCTCTCAGCCATGTGCCACATTTTGACAGTTTGACTCAAACTGTTAACTACTCAAACTTTGAGTAGTTGACTAATCTTGAAACACAGATTGACATACGATACCAATGGAAACGTATAAGGTGAAACTTGTATAGCTAAGTAGCTTGTAGAGTGATCTCTGAACTTGAACATATTCTTCTTCAGCATTCATTCTCTAACTCCCACTGGATCTCCCTTGTTGCAGGACCATGACTACTAGATTTCCAGCAGGATGTAGTCCAGAGAATGGAAATGCGTTGTCACTGTTTTATTTGTGCCAATGGCTCGACACATCCATCTTCAGTGGGAACCACTACACAACATCAAAGCTATAATATATGACATGTCTTTATAGTGAGGGCTTTCTTTGGAGAAATCCCATGAAACTTCATCTGTATGATTAAGTATTATTCCCTACATAGCAAAGACAATTTTCCACATTACGGTCCAACAGGGACATTTTTCAAGAAACATCTAACAATAAAAAAAAGCACAAAACCATAAAAATATTCAAAATTAGAATGACGTGGACATGTTTTTCTCACCAAAAAACATTGCCAAGTGAAAAAGTGCCACACATGTCAAGTAAATGACAAATTACATGCATTCAATGTGAGCAGATATTTTAGGGCTGTTACTGATTAAAATTTTCTTGTTCCATTAATCGAAACAAATTTAATCGATTAATTATAACACATATATAGATCCAACTATTTGTATATGATCTGCAACAATCCATGACTTCACAGTTCACACAAAAATGTTGTATATTCAAACTGTAGTACTGATGTAAGTGATTTTGTTTACGTCTGCACATCTAAATAAATAATAATAATATGCGGGAAACGTAAGTAAGTAACAAAAAAATAAAATTTATTAAGAAACTGAAAAAACAAATATTAAAAATATTTTCTTAAATTTTAATCGATCAAATTAAATTTAATCGATTAAAATTTTTAACGATTAATTCATTCATTAATCGTTAATTTCTGCAGCCCTAATATATTTGCGCACTTTTGAAAGATATAAGTAGACATAGATCAAAGGACACAGATAGAAGCTAGGGGTGATGAAATAATAGATAACATCCAACATGAAAGAAGAAAAATGCAAAAGCAGAATATGGGGGCCACCCATGCGTAATGTCATGGGGGGGGTGGTAGGGGAGAAGAGAAAGAAATAAAGGGGGAAGGAAAGAGAATATTAAAAAGTTTTACTAATTTCCTTTATTAGATGGTTCTTGCCGTCTCTTGTTATATTGCTGCCTAGGTATGTGAATTCTGTCACTCAATAACAATTCTCTGTTATGATAAATCAAATATTTACTTCTCTTTTGTGATAAATAATTATAATATCTACTTTCAGCTTTTCCATGTGAAGGCATCCCAGAAATTTTATCCGTAGATTATACTCCAAAGAGAATATTTTCTCCTGGGTACCCTGATCATTATGACAAGTAGGTGGTCTGTTATCTATGTGGATGGGAATAATGATCATGTGGATGGGAGTAATTATCATATATGTGGGAATAATTATCATGTGGATGGGAGTAGTGATCATGAGGATGGGAGTAATTATGTGGATGGAAGTAATGATCATGAGGATGGGAATAATGATCATGTAAAGGGAATAATGATCATGTGGATGGGAGTAATGATCATGTGGATGGGAGTAATGATCATGTAGATGGGAATAATGATCATGTGGATGGGAGTAATGATCATGTAGATGGGGAATAATGATCATGTGGATGGGAGTAATGATCATGAAGATAGTGATGCCTCTGGTAGCAATTATAATTAGTGATGTGGTAGGAGTAAGTGTAATGGTTGTGATGATGACTGTGCTAATGATGATGTTGGCAGTGGTTGCAGTAATAAAGGTGCAGTTGTTGTGGTAAAAGTGGTTGTGGTTATAATGGTTTTAGGGGTTGTTGTAATGATATCCATCCTTGATAGTGATGGTTTTGGTGGTAGTTGTAGTGATAGCCATACAAACAATTGTATTCTTTTCTCTGGAGGCATTCAAGTGGAGGTAAGGAAAAAACATTTCAATGACTACTTGAAAATATCTTTCAAGCACTGCAAGATTGACAGAAGGTCTTGAGAAACCACAGCTCTTGACCTGGTCAAAGCAGTGTGGGGTAGTAAAAGTTTTAAAAAGAGTAGAACACTGCGGATGGTTCTAAGGAGACAAAAATGATAGGAGACAAACCTACTAATTTCCTGCTCACACTTCTTGTGCCCATCCAAGGTTATCAGATAACCAAGATCCTAAAAGTACCTCCTCATGGTACACTCTGGAAATGACTGTTTCGAAGTGCATACAAAGTAGTCTGGCTAATGCTTTATGGATCGTGTCCAGACAGTGTAGATCGAGAAGGATGACACAAACATAGGACATAATTTATGGCATAGGACAAACAAGATTTCTGAATAACACCTATGGTTTCCACGGCCAAAACACTGTCACAGCAGAGTAAAACATTGTTTGGTCTGAATTTCTGGGTTGTTGTGTCCTAAGAGAAGTAAAGCTAACATCTTGAGTATAATGAGATGGCAGCACAGGCTAGAGGGTAGAACCGTGTGCACATAGAATGGAAAACAGATGTACTGAAATTGTAACTAAAGCATTGTTCAGTTCGAGAATATGCTTCTAGTTACCTTCCAGAAGCATATCTTGTGTAAAAGCAGAAGCAGCAAATATCCCTGGGTGGTTTTAAATGTGTGCAGAAGCTCAAACTTGGATGAGGTGTCACGATTTTGGTAAATGAGGGCCTGGCAAAGAAAGCTAGTAACCTTAGCATAACTCTGGAGTGTTCCATATGCCGATACCATGATCACAGATGAGAGTAAGTTTAGTACCTGAGGGAACAGGGAATAATGGACTGTCGAATTACACCAGATAAGTTCACTGGCAGTGGAACACCTTGCATAGTTGAACCAAGTCCAAATCCCTGCTTACTTCCTCCTCTGAGACTGCAACCCAGAGACATGTTGTGGCCTATAAAGTTAAAGGGTACAGTGGGTGATAAATCATCATGGCATAGAG
The DNA here is from genome assembly GCA_034231615.1 of Meghimatium bilineatum. Classification (NCBI taxonomy): domain Eukaryota; kingdom Metazoa; phylum Mollusca; class Gastropoda; order Stylommatophora; family Philomycidae; genus Meghimatium; species Meghimatium bilineatum. The sequence goes on from CM067306.1 coordinate 9,157,292, forward strand.
TTGATACACATATGTTGCCTGGTTACAGATAGGAAGACCGTCACAGACTTGGAAAGCTCAACGGAATTAAAAATCTGATGTGCTACGCCAACATGACACAAATTGAACTGTAGTATAATGTACTTACTGCCCCTGGTGAAAATCACATGAAATTCATGATGATTATATTAGAATGAATGCAACAGATGATACTACAACAGATTACTGAGGAGCCCAGATTGAACACCTCTTCAACAGATTAATAAGGAGCCCAGATTGAACACCTCTGCAACAGATTACTGAGGAGCCCAGATTGAACTCCTCTGCAACAGATTACTGAGGAGCCCAGATTGAACACCTCTGCAACAGATTACTGAGGAGCCCAGATTGAACTCCTCTGCAAAATGTTACTGAGAAGCCCAGATTGAACTCCTCTGCCATTTGAGGACTCATAAACAGCAAACCTGATTTGACTTTCTTCAATGTCATGCTCATCTTTGCTTGCGAAGAAGGAACACCATCTTCATTATTATTACACCTAAAATTCTTTATTTTTCAGCCTTCATTCTCAAACTCTCGCTGGATCTTTCTTGTAGCAAGAAAATGGTCCTACTAGATTTCCATCAGGGTGTAGTTCAGAGAATAGAAATTCATTGTATCACTGTTTTATTTGTGCCAATGACCCAACACATCCATCTTTGGCGAACTTACAATTCCAAAATTGGTGCTCAGACGATGAAGAAGATATTTAAATTAAGTCAAAAATCTTTCTGATTGACTCTCACATGTAGCAATATTCTCTTATTTCAGCAATCTTCAGTGTGACTGGGTGCTTGAAACCTTCACGAATCAAAGATCTGGATTTGGGATACAGCTGACAACGCTAGAACTGGAGCTAGATGCACCGTTTGTATTTAAGACTGGGAAGTGCCACGATTCTCTGGAGGTTTTTGAAGGTGTGTTTTTCTAGTCATCAGTCTCAAAGTAAAAGCATATCTGAATGATTCTCTGGAAGTTTTTGAAAGTGTGTTTTTCTAGTTTCACTCTCAAAGTAAAAGCATATCTGAATGATTCTCTGGAAGTTTTTGAAAGTGTGTTTTTCTAGTTTCACTCTCAAAGTAAAAGCATATCTGAATGATTCTCTGGAAGTTTTTGAAAGTGTGTTTTTCTAGTTTCACTCTCAAAGTAAAAGCATATCTGAATGATTCTCTGGAAGTTTTTGAAAGTGTGTTTTTCTAGTTTCACTCTCAAAGTAAAAGCATATCTGAATGATTCTCTGGAAGTTTTTGAAAGTGTGTTTTTCTAGTTTCACTCTCAAAGTAAAAGCATATCTGAATGATTCTCTGGAAGTTTTTGAAAGTGTGTTTTTCTAGTTTCACTCTCAAAGTAAAAGCATATCTGAATGATTCTCTGGAAGTTTTTGAAAGTGTGTTTTTCTAGTTTCACTCTCAAAGTAAAAGCATATCTTTATCTGCTTCTTCTCATTCACACCATGTTACATAAACATGATACAATAGTTGCTGGTGAAACTCTTGGCCTGGTATCTCTGACTTCAGCACATGTGCTTGCTTGGGCGGGGGCTGTGGTCCAGCCTGATATAGTGGATGGCCAGACCAATCTTAGTTTCCAGCCTCTGTTGGCTGGACTACACCCCATTTCCACTTGGAGTTGGCCTCAATGGGAAGCATATATTTATGACACCTCACAGAGGTGTCCCTAGAGTTGGTGATAATCCTCAGAGCCATTGCTAGGTACAGTCCATAAATTATATCAACAGTTAGAGGAGGGAGGGAGTCGGAACAAGTTGTTGACAAAGGGGAGGAGGATTGACAAAAGTTGACCTCAACAATACTCTTTTTTTTATACTACAATAAATTATTTGAATTTGTGTTTATAAATATGTGAAAACAACATATTTTTGTTTATAAACATGTGAAAACAACTTTTTTTGGTACTTTTTATACAACAAATTTGGACTGTGGTATTTGGCATGATTAAGCAGGTGGCTCACTGAATTCTTGACAGTTGTTGGCAGGGGTAAAAAATTCATAAACAATTATTGACATAATTTATGGACAGTCCTAAATCAGTTCAAGGTGAAAACAAATCTTTATGATACTCCAAAGAGACATTTTGGGTGCATCTGTAGGGTTGGTGATAATCCTCAGAAGCATTGCTAGGGTTGGTGATAATCCTCAGATCGCCCGTGTGTTGCCGGGGCCCGAAAGGGGAGCAAAGAATAGCAACACTGTTTACCTTCCACGCATGTCGTAAAAGGCGACTAAGGAGGTAATGGGATGGAGTTGGCTGTCCCATCCCATATAGGGTCAGTGACCCAAAGCCATGCTGAAGTCGGATGTGTCAGGCCAAAAGGTGCAGATATCGCAGCAATGCTGTAAACCATGATACACCACATTCCGTTCCCTGGACTACATCCTGCTAATCTGCAGGAGTTTGAGAACAAACGCAGAAGAAGAAGAAGATCCTCAGATGATTCTCTATAGGTGGTGATAACTCTCAGAAGCATTACTAGGGTTGGTGATACTCATTGCAATAACTGATGTGTCATCCTTTCTGGTCACTTGAGGATTTTTTAGGTACCGGTAGTTAAAAAAGGAAGAAGCATCCTTCTGTGTTCATGTTCAAACTCCTGCAGATTAGCAGGATGTAATCCGGAGAATGGCATTGTACCTTGTTTACAGCTTATCTGCGATATCTGCACCTTTTGATCTCGAAACACTTTTGACCCACTATGGGATGGGACAGCCAACTCTACCCCAAAACCCCCTTACTTGCCTTCTATAACATACAGGTAGCAGTGCTGGTATGCTTTACTCTCCTCTCAAGCTCTGGCACAATGAATTCAACTGAGCCAATATGAAAATTTTTATGTTTTCTTTATAGGAAGAGCAATGCACAATCTTGGAATATTATGGGGGAGAAGAGGTCATTTATTAACAGTCAGAAGTACAGTGTAGATAATCTTCTTGTTGAATAAAGGAGTTACCAACATTCTGAGACGTGCAATATACAATATTACTGTATATCAAGTAACCAAACATTCTGAGACGTGCAATATACAATATTACTGTATATCAAGTAACCAAACATTCTGAGACGTGCAATATACAATATTACTGTATATCAAGTAACCAAACATTCTGAGACGTGCAATATACAATATTACTGTATATCAAGTAACCAAACATACCATAGTACAAAAACTGATCACCATTCAATCTTGTGATACCCTATAGGAAAAGCAGAGAAAATATAATAGATAGATAGATAGAACTAAAGCCAACAGGGAAACATTGAAAACAAGGCAAGTCTCCTATTGTTATATTTCTTGTCTTGACATGGAAAACATGAATATTTATGTATAAATTCATCCCCATCTTTCATGAATAGAGATCTTTCTTTACCTGGATTTTTTTGACATTTTTCCTTCTAAATTTTGATGTATTTTTTTGTTAATTTTCCTTCTAAATTTGTATATATTATTTGTGCAGGAACACCACCTGATCTTGGTGGAAGTTTAGGCAAGTGGTGCGGCAGAAATAAACACATCATAAAAACCATGTATGAGAATGTGACTTTGAGGTTTCATACCAATGAATATTTTGTAGGCAAAGGTTTTGTGTTGGAGTACTCACTTGTCACAGTTGGTGAGTAATACATTCAAGTTTTTTTGATTCTCAAACTCCCACCTGATCTCTCTTATAGCAGGATGTTAGTTTGAAACATAATTTATGGACGGCTCCAAATCAGTCTCAAAGTGAAAGCAAATTGTTATGATACACCAAAGAGACATTTTGAGCGCATCCTTAGGGTTGGTCGACCATATAATAGAAGAATGGAAGAGTGTTGTGTCACCTTTACTTTTACGCCAATGTTTCGCCAAAAATAGCAACACTGTTACCTGCCATGTATGTCATAGGAGGCAACTAAGGAAATTTCGGATGTGAAGGTTGGTTGTCCCACCCCCATTGAGGATCATAGTGACCTAGAAGCTGCACTTAAGTCGAATGTCTGACTATAAGGTATAGATATTGCAGCTAAGTTGTAAAACCTTGACACAATGCTTTCTGTTCTCTAGATTACCCTAACCCTAGCTCTGAAAAATTGAATATTTAAATTAATTATTAATATAAATTTAGATTAATTTTCCATAAAATACACAGGGAGGTAATGCATTCCAAACGAATCATAATTTCTGTATGATATATCTATATATATATAAATGGATACGCTCAGTAGCTCTTTTTCTTCTTACTTATGTTGTATATGCTCCTTCATTTTGTAATGCAGACAAATAAAAATGACTAAATTTAAAGAAAATTCTACGAAGATGTTAATGGCACTAGCAGAATTTCAAATTAATGTCCATGTGTCCGGCTAAACGTGACCAATGTAAGGATTGGGTAAACTTTTACCTCTGGCTGATTAACAATGGTCAAACATTTGTAAACAAATGCCGTTAACGGCTTATGCCTAATGAGTGTTAGAAATATGTATTATTGCATTTTTATCTGCGATTAATCTGATTCAATAGAATTTTACGATGTATTCATAGGGTTACTATTATTTCAACGTGCATCTGTGCTTTTTTTGTGGTATTTGATTGTATAAAAAGAAATTTTTTCACATCTCAAATCTGTCCCAGAAAGGTCAAGGTCACAAGATCGTAAACACATATAATGGTTATAGGCCTATTTTCAGTCTTTAAATTATTATTGTACCTTTTTAATTATGGTGTATTTCAATTGACATTTATGATGCATTAATAAGTAAACTGCTGTGTTCACCTACGTTTCTGCTATTGTTTTGGTAGTGATTCTATACAATGAAATATTTCACTTCTGTTTTCATTTCACGCCACTTGCGTATCAGCTCATTAACAATCACATCATGATTACGCATAATTTGTATATAGAGATTAATTTTACCTTCTGAATTAGATAGTCCGTGAAATCTAGTATTGAAATGGAAGAAAGCAGGATCATTCTTCATTTGTTCATCTTGAATGTGTCTATATCTTCCGTTTTGTCTCTTCAATAAGCTTGACTGTTGTATAGCACATACAGAAATCTGTAGAGCTTTTCTTGCAGTATTGTTTCTCTAAACCAGTGTGTTAGTTCCTTCAGCATTTCATTTTTGTGACACTTTTTGAAGTATATGTTCTACAGTCCAGTCTGAGATGCCTGTTCACATCGATCACTGTTTAGCCAATCTTGAACTTTATATACATATTGCTATGAATTGATTTTGTCCTGTTTTGAGGTATAGAATGATGACATTTTCTGGTCTATAGGATCGGATAGTTCTCTCTCTTTCAAATCCCATACCTGACATTAAACTCATTCATTCATTAAGTGCCGTCTTGGCAACAAAGTTGGCTGCAACAGGCCTCCAACAATCCTGTCTCTTTCTGTGGTGATGCCCTCTGGACTGTAACTTATCTGATGATGTTTCTCTCCCACTTGTATCGATGCCTACCTCCTGCTCACCTCCCTTCGATTTTACCCTCACGTAAGGTCTACAACAAGGTGTCAAGTCTTTTAATATGTCCAAAATACTTTATTTGTTTGATCTTTATTTCTTTTAATAGTTTTATTTTCATACGAAGTGTTGTTAGAACCTCTAGTTCCTTTTCTTCTCTTTCCACAAAGTTCTCCCTATTCTTCTGTACATTCACATATCAAAGGCATCAATTTTGTCTTCTAGTTGTTTGTTTATTGTCCATGTTTCTGAGCCATACATTAATATAGAGTAGTTGTCACATTTTAGAATTTTCATTTTTAGCATGTTTGTGATTTATTTAGATGTCAATATTTTTCTTATTTCATTGAAAGGACATTAAACTAGAACATACTAATTAAGTATTTCATGGACACAAAAACATAGCAAATAAAAACCTCTGGAAACATTGCTAATCACCAGTTTTAAAAGAGGTTGGAAAACCTCATCTTAAAGTCACTTAGTGTTTTGCTGTTCAGAAGTGTTCATGCAGGTAACAAGTCAGGTTGAACTAGTTCTAAGGATTTATCACCTACAGAGAAAGGAAAAAGTAAGTAGACCAAAGTACACTTTACAAATAGCAAAAAATAAATGAGGCCAGACACGTTTTTTTTCCTAAGTTATAGAAAGTAAAACACATGTTCTATATTTCAGCAGTTATTACAGAAAATAATTTCTGCTAATACATTATTTGTACGTGATCTAACCAAATTTTATTTTGTGTACGTGATATAAGCAAATTATATTTTATGTACACGATTAAACCAAATTATATTTTGTGTACGTGATATAAGCAAATCATATTTTGTGTACATGATATAACCAAATTATATTTTGTGTACATGATATAACCAAATTATATTTTATGTACATGATATAATCAAATTATATTTTATGTACATGATTACACCAAATTATATTTTGTGTATATGATATAACCAAATTATATTTTGTGCACATGATGTAATCAAATTATATTTTGTGTACATGATTAAACCAAATTATATTTTGTGTACATGATATAGCCAAATTATATTTTGTTTACATGCTGTAACCCATGGGCCGGGAACATTTTTGTCGGAGAGAACCACGGACACCACATATTTTGAAAAGTAATTATGTGAGAGCCATACATTATGTTTAAAACTAAAAATTCAAGTAAATATGTGCATTTTGTGTAATTTCAACACTAAAAGTACAATAATTATGTCTCTGAATTCTTTTTAATAACATTGTTATGCTGTTGCTAATCAATAATGAGTATTTCTTACCATTAACACGACTTCTGATGTTGAGCTGCAGTAGACTTTAGCTCATTTGTAGAATGAAATATTGATATGCAATTAATATGTAGAGCAAAGGAGTCTAAAGAAACATTTTTTTTATAATCGAACATTTGTCTGCGAGCCAGATGCAGCCATCAATAGAGCCACATCTGGCTCGCTAGCCATAGGTTCCCGACCCCTGCTGTAACCAATGTATTTCAGGATTCCATCATTCACTGCTTCTTTCATATCATTACATTATTCTTTTTATGCATTTGTTCTCATATTCTCCTGCTGATTAACAGGATGTAGTCCGGAGAACAAAAATTTATTGTGACATGGTTTACAGCATAGCAATATCTGCACCTTTCAGCCTGGCACATCTGATACTTCCGCATAACTTCTGTGTCACTTTGACCTATTAAATTGTGCAGCCAATTCCACTCTCCATAGCCCGTCAGCTTATTTTTTCATAAATCCGTATTTTTAACAATTTATTTCCGTATTTCAGTAAGCCGTCCGTATTTAGCATCCAAAAATACCCCCCCCCCCCCAATTAAAAAAATGTTTGTCCCTCAATATGTGCATGTGAGATTCGGAAAAAAAAGAATGTGTTTTTGGATAGTTTATTTTTCTTCTTTATTTGACTTACATCACATACCGTTAAATGGCAGGTCTCAATGTTGCTCCCCAGTCAGATCTGGTAATATACAAATGATAATTACATTCATTTTTCTTCTTCTGCGTTTTCTCTCTGATAGTCAGCACGAAGTTCGTGTAATTTTCACTGGGGAGCGTGAAGTACTTTGTTCTGCCATTTTCACAGCAGAGCTGCATTATTTTTCACCTTCCAGCCCAGCACATCCATTTTCGATATGATAATTACATTCAAACCTAAGCAGAAGATTCCAAAAGCCGTAGGGGATTGATTTAATTGTACTCAGGTTGTCCCATATGTACTCTGTCCCTCTCAACAAAGCAGTACTTTGCCTGTCAATAGTACCACTCATAGTAAGTAACTTTATAACTTCGAACAATAATCACCAGGGCTCACTGAAAAAATCCACTTTATAAAAAAAGGATGTCGTGATCGGAATCAGAAAAGTCTTACGAAGTATAAAAACAGATTAAATGTGTGCTGCATTCACAGATCTTCTTAATAAAATCTAGCCACCAAACAATACAATGTGCATTGTGGCTGAACAGACCTGGTTCAAATCTTTTCTGTTACATTATGATTGTTTCAATAATTCCTTGATGCTTCCTACTATTCTTATAATAAACTAATAAAAAAGTACTTTTTGGTTTTAGTTTTGTTGTTCAAGTATGTAAATCTGTTGCACTCTATTCTACATACATTTCAGCATCTTCGGAGTGTCGGCCAGGCAAAGTAACTCCAGTACATGTTGGCCGTCCTCCTTTATATGAATCATTTGATGTGAAGATTCCCGAAGAAAGGTACAGTTTCATTTTCAAATAGTTTTTTAATCTTTGAGCATTTATTAATAGAGAATTTGTAACCAGAGCCCAAACAGAGAGCAGGGAATAATAACATTGTGAACTGACATACATGTTATAAGAGACTATAAAATAGAGTTGACATCTGAAGCTGCTAATTAGCCTTAATAATAATAATAAGACCCATAACCCATCACTATCGTAGGTGTGCCACACTAGAGACATTAACACAAAAATCCCTCCAAACATCTTTATACTCAGCCATTTGGAGGAGTGTAGAAAAATCATGACCTGGTGATTCCTTGATGTTATCAATCCAGGATTTTCTTTGACAACCTCTTCTCCTTTTGCTGTTGACTTAGTAATGATTATAAGAATATGAAAACCATTGGAAAAACAGAGAGATGGAATTGGATTAGCCATGTCTTCAGAAGAGAGCCAGATTACTTTAATAAAGTTATTTTGACACAGACTTGGGAGGGCATGCATGAGTGACTAAGCTGATGTGGCGAAGAACAGTGGGGTCAGAGATTAAGTGGTGGGCTATAATTCTCGACAATTATGGTTCTCAATAATTTTTAACACGTGGTCTCTGTATAAATACATTTTCTTCCTCGGTTTCCCTGGGATCTACAAAATAAAACTTATCATTTTTGTAGCTTATCATTTATCTCATTAGATATCACACAAATAGTTATCTTTCTGTGGCTCCACACCAATGTTCCCTCAAATTTTCTTCACTTATGAGCAAATCTGAAGTTGTCTGAGCCGCAAATATTTCCATGTGGGTATCTTCAACCGAAACGAAGGTCTTTTTCTAGTACTTTATGGTACATTTAGTGAGTGGTACCTTCTAGTGACATGTGCTGCCTCACACCTTGGATGGAACATTTCTCCTTACCCCCTACATTGGTTCATGATTCCCTCCCCCAATTTCCAATAGTTTCTTCATGACCCCTACAAAATTCTGTGACCCCCACTGGGATATAACAGAGTGACCACACAGAGTGACTATGAAGAGTGACCATTGAATGAGCAAGGTGGAGAGAGTTTGTTGTTACCTTTCAAGATATCACCAGATGCAGTGATCATAGTCTGCTTTAACTGATTTTGGTTAAAGAAATAAAGCATAGTTAAGCATGTACATTTGGTTCTTCCATAGCATCACCCATAGCATGTAACTCTGTAACTTCAAGCAGTAATCCCAAGGGATCTCCAAAAACTCCACTTTTTAAACAAGAATCATGAGCAGTATTCAAATGATCAAGTGTCATGCCGAATGACGTAGACGATCATGTTTCTCCACGACTTTCTGTCTCTTGTGTTGTCAATAAGCTTGGTTGGTGAACTTCAACCGTGTCACAATACTAGTCCAGCTAGCATCTTTTCTCTTTGTCATCCTCTATCTCTTCTCCCCTAGATCTTTCCAGGATTCAAACATGTGATCTCTTAAGCACAAAATGAGAGACTTAACCACTATGTCAATGCAAGCATTTCTGTTCTTTATTTCCACCAAACCCAGCATGTCTAGTGCAGTAAATCCAGATTTAGAGAATTAGTGTTTTAACTATGTGTGGAATTAATGTACCCAGCTGTGTCACTAACAACTTATATTTGTGTTCATCAGATGGTTGTCCTTCCTGCAAACTGATAGATGTACATGGACAATGGAGGCTATTGATGAATTTGGAAACTCTGACCCCAATTCAGCTTTGGTCATTGAAGCTTTCAATGTTCCATACGTCCTTTGTGAAGTTGGTTATTTTATTATATACGATGGTATGTTTCTGTATTGTACTGATGATACGATTGGATGTATTAGTAGTGGTAGTATTTGTACTGATGATACGATTGGATGTATTAGTAGTGGTAGTATTTGTACTGGTGATACGATTGGATGTATTAGTAGTGGTAGTATTTGTACTGGTGATACGATTGGATGTATTAGTAGTGGTAGTATTTGTACTGGTGATACGATTGGATGTATTAGTAGTGGTAGTATTTGTACTGGTGATACGATTGGATGTATTAGTAGTGGTAGTATTTGTACTGGTGATACGATTGGATGTATTAGTAGTGGTAGTATTTGTACTGGTGATACGATTGGATGTATTAGTAGTGGTAGTATTTGTACTGGTGATACGATTGGATGTATTAGTAGTGGTAGTATTTGTACTGGTGATACGATTGGATGTATTAGTAGTGGTAGTATTTGTACTGATGATACGATTGGATGTATTAGTAGTGGTAGTATTTGTACTGATGATACGATTGGATGTATTAGTAGTGGTAGTATTTGTACTGGTGATACGATTGGATGTATTAGTAGTGGTAGTATTTGTACTGGTGATACGATTGGATGTATTAGTAGTGGTAGTATTTGTACTGATGATACGATTGGATGTATTAGTAGTGGTAGTATTTGTACTGGTGATACGATTGGATGTATTAGTAGTGGTAGTATTTGTACTGATGATACGATTGGATGTATTGGTAATGGGGCAGCCACTCTGACTTGGAGAAGACTGTGGACTTCGTCTTGACGACAGGCCTGACAATATAGCATGACCATAGATGCTGAACGCAGAAGAAGAAGAAGAAGTATTGATAGTATTTGTACTAATGATATGATTGGATGTATTAGGAATACTTAAACATTCAACTATAGTTAGAAAACTACATCCTTATAGACCGGCTTGGTAGCATAGTTGTTAGTGAGCTCGCCTCGCAAACCCAACTCATCGAATTAGCTCATGAGTGGAACGCTGACCATCCATACTGGCACATATTAGTGTCGCTGACCCCTAACCGCCTATACATGTGTTGTTTGAGTCTGTATGATAGACTTATCAGCCATATTGTTTTGTTCCATTCCAGGTCAAGATACAAGCAGTCGAAAAGTCTTAGAGTGGTGTGACCAAGGGCAAGCATTCTCCAAGATTTATCTCTCATCAAACTATGCTACAATGACCTTCTTCTTCAAGCAAGATATGAAGATGTCAAATATAGAACCGATTCAGTTAAAGCTTTATACCAGGAATATTACTTGTAAATCTGATTCTTTCATTTTTTTCCGTTCCTTTACGAGGGCTTTTTACAATGTTCCAGAACATTTTTTTTCTCTTCTTTCGAGGGTTGCTTACAATGTTCCAGGAATATTTTTTTCCCTTTTTTTTACAGTCAGCTTTTAGAGAATCCTGTCCAAGATAATATAAAACATTTTAGTGGTATTTTCATTTCAAAATTGGACTCAGAACCTTTGTATACAGCCCCTGTCAAGGTAAACCATCCACCCCCCATGCCAACGAAACTGTGACGTGTGTAAGAATTCGTATGCTCTTGGCAGATGTCTTGCTGTAAGATAGGGCACTCAATTGGTATATCACTGTGCAATATCAAGCAGTATGTGCCATAAAATTCTAACTCAGTTGTCCACTCATGAATGAGGACCAGAAGGATGATCAGTTGTCCACTCATGAATGAGAACCAGAAGGATGATTGATGTCCATTTGCACTGACCTTTGTGAGGGAGTAAAACATAAAACAAATTTCTTGTCATCGTTAATCACTTATGATGAAAGTTGAGTTTATGCATATGACCCGGAAACAAAACAAATGCTCTCTTAGTGACAAACATCATCATCTCCTCGACAGAAGAACAGACACAACAGGTCAATTTGAATGTCAAACACATATTGATTGCATTCTTAAACATTAATGAGCTGATTCATTATGAATATGTCCATAGAAGACAAGAGTGGCAACACTGTGTGCAGACATCATCCTGAGAAGTAGTACACAAGCAATTGGATCATGACATTGTTGTTCCCATAATGTCCATACACCATCTTGCTCTGTGTAACTTTTTTTCCCTGTTTACAACTTAAGAGAGCAATGAAAGGTTGCAGATTCTATGTAATTGATGTGATAATGGAGATCGATGCAGTTAGAGAGGTTTTTAAAGTGCATCTCATAAACAGTCGATGCAAACTCCTCATTGAGGCTAAATCCTTAAGGTTATGATAAGGCTTAGTCCAGTCAACAGAGGCAGGAAACTAAGATAGGTTTCCTATATCGAGCAGGATTACAGTCCTGCCCAAGCAAGCACAGGTGCTGAAGTCGGAGATACCAGGCCAAAAATCGTACCTGCAACCTGCCTATTTAACATGTCTGAGTGACATATTTCTGCAAATGAGGAGAAGAAGCTGCAGACAAGAAGAAGAGACAGTGACAATCCAGGCCATTATTATGTCGAACCATGATCCGTAAAATTCACAATGGATATCTGTGTTATATTGGGACTTCACACTTCCAAGAAATTAGGTGGATATTTTGCCCTGGTTCCGCTGGAGTTTAGGATAATAGGAGAGCCAACTGACTGCTGTCACAATGATATGTCTCAGGATAGATGGAAATGGACACGGGAGAGGGACATTATTCTGTATATATAAGTGATTGGACGAGGGTATCATAGTGGGCGAGACTGTTATTAAGAGATTGAGTGAGTTTGAAACTGCTTACGGTGATAGTAGAGGTCTTTGACTGATGGGTAGTACTAGGAAAATATACATTCAATGAGCCATGGGAACTATCAGCATACATGCCCTTTGTCATCTGCTTAAAAATACAGAACTTGGTACCCAGAGTGTGCCGCCATCAGTTCAGATAATCACTAATCAGTTATATTTTTGCTTAATGACCATCTGCAAGATTAAAAATTCCATACATACATTATAGAATATATGTGATTCACATCCATACACATGATAGAATATATGTGATTCACATCCATACACATGATAGAATATATATGATTCATATATAATAGAATATATGTGCTTCACATCCACAAATACATGATAGAATATACATACAAGGTCATATATACGTGATAGAATATACTGTATGTGACTTTCTATCACACGTAGATAGAATATTCTATCACTTCATAATATATTAAAACTTGTTTATTTCTTTTCAGATGTCTGCATTGACACAAATTTGCCAAGCATAAATGTTGGTTATGCTCCTGTTTACTTCCCCTTACCCTTCTCAAAGTCTCAGAGGTGAGTTCACACGAACTGTAGTCATTCTTGTATATCCCGCATTCATTATATATGTATATATATTATTTTATATACGGACAGTTGTACTACCATATTTTCAGTACGGTGTCGTCCAGAGAATGGAGATGTATTGTGTTGTAGTCCACAGATTGGAGATGTATTGTTTTTCAGTCCAGAGAATGTATTGTGTTGTAGTCCAGAGAATAGAGATGTGTTGCTGGGGCACAAATGGAAGCAAAGAATAGCAAGTTACCAGCCATGTATATTGTACAGTCGACTAAGGAGGTTTGGGTATGAAGTTGTCTACTTCATCCTAAGGAAGATCAAAATGGCCCAGAAGGTATACTGAAGTTGAATGTGTCAGGCCAAAGGGCATATATATTGAAGTCAAGCTGTAAACCATGACACAGCATATTCAATTCTTTGATCCTGCCAATTTTCAGGAGTTGTACGCTGAAGAAAACAAAATACCCAAGCAACAGTATAGAATTATCAATTGATATTACTGCTTGTGTTGTAACTTAAGGTACCAATTGATATTATTGTTTGAGATGTTATTTATGGTATCGGTTGATATTATTGTTTGTGATGTTTGTGGATGCGACTTAAGGCATCAATCTCTGATTGAGTGTATTTTTTTCTATACCAGTGGAGATCTGTGTGATGTCCATGTTTCACAGCATGTTAGGAACACAGTTCATATTGAGGTCGTCAGTGTCAGTGAACAGGAAATGACATGTCATTCCGATGCTATTTTTGTTACTACAGGTAAGAATGAACAAAGTGTATATAGATACAGTGTTGTCAGTGCTGCTGTCATTTTCTTCTTCGTCATTCTTCAGACAGTTATCAGGTTACAAGACTAATAGTTTCAATGAACTGTAATTCACTTCAGGTTATCCATGGAGCCCCTCAGGTCTGGAAGTAGTGCTGTCTCAATATTTTTTTCCATCTCTTCCTGGTATAGTTGACATGCATGAGGAATGTGTTCTACATACAGTCTCTTTGCTCAGTCAAAAGTTGCAACTGTCTGTCTCGCAAATGTTGAATTTCCGAACATGTGACTTCTCAATCTGTTGTGACCCGCTCGTAGTCTGAAAATAATGGTTTGTTCTTTGAATGACATTTGGTAATAGGGGTCATTTGTATCTGCAGTTGTAGGTTCATTTTTCTTTCACTTTTTCTTAAACTCTTCTTTTATGATAGTTTTACATTCATAGTGTGCAGTATCACTTTCTATTTGTTCTAGTGATCCCTCTGTATTTGTCAGATGATAGTGCTGTTGTTCTAGTGATCCCTCTGTATTTGTCAGGTGGTGGTGCTGTTGTTCTAGTGATCCCTCTGTATTTGTCAGATGATAGTGCTGTTGTTCTAGTGATCCCTCTGTATTTGTCAGATGATAGTGCTGTTGTTCTAGTGATCCCTCTGTATTTGTCAGATGATAGTGCTGTTGTTCTAGTGATCCCTCTGTATTTGTCAGGTGGTAGTGCTGTTGTTCTAATGATCCCTCTGTATTTGTCAGGTGGTAGTGCTGTTGTTCTAATGATCCCTCTGTATTTGTCAGGTGGTAGTGCTGTTGTAGTTGCTGTTTCTTGTGCATTTTTTGTTCAGATTTCCTCATGATTATTACTTGGAGCTACATAGGTACATGTTTTAAGTGGTACTCTTGACATACAGAATGCTGAGAGGGATAGAGTACACTTGGAGAAATCTGAGTACAATGGTGTCAATCCTCTACATCTTTTCAGAGCTTTTTTTAGTTGCTTATGTTATTATTATTGATGTTATTACTGCTGTTGTTTCATTGTTGTTTATTGTTTTTGTTTTTATTGTTGTTGTTTTTAATGTATGTTTGTTTTTATTGTTGTTGGTTGTTGTTTTTTAATTCTGTTGTCCTCTTTGTTGTTGTCCATGTTGTTGCTGTTGTGTCTGTTGTTAGTTTTTAGTTGGTGTTGATGTTGAGAGCTAAACATCAAGTCATATAGTCACATTAGAACAAATGTTATATTCACATCAGATCCATTGCCATATCCACATCAGATCAGGGGATATATCCGCATAAGGTCCATTGGTATATCCACATCAAGTCATATATTCATGTCAGATCATGTGCTATATTTATACCAAATATACATTTTGAGCCTTGACAACATACTGGCAAGTGAGATATATCATGTTATGCAGGAGAAGACTTGGGGAAACCCCAGCAGATGTAAACATAATTAATATCCTGATTGAAAGAGGATACGGCAAAGTCCTAAAGAAGAGAAGAAAAAATGTTATACCTAAGACATGGAAAGAACTGTTAACTTTTTGCATTTATATATGAGAGATATATATATATATATATATATATATATATATATATATATATATATATATATATATATATATATATATATATATATATATATAAAATATGAGATTTTATGAAGTCCTTATCCCTTGGAAGATCAAAGGCAGAAGTTCAAGGGTCATGTGTAAATAGTTATGTCTTTTTTAATTGAACCTCTTAAAAAATTGAGAATAGTACATTTTTATATTTGTATTATTTATTTTCAGCTTCAAGAGATGAAGTGAAGAAATTATGTAGCAGAAATCATTACCCAATGTATATGCCTCATACACATGACCTCATTGTCGGTGTGAAAAATGCATCAAGCAGAGTCTTTATTAGAGCTTTAGCTGATGGTAAGCTTATGATTTTTGTATAATCTTAATGGGAAGTTACAACAAATATTTGTACAAACAGAATCATGAAGCAGCAAACAAGATTTGAACCCCACTCCTAACATCTTATTACATTGAGGGACAGAATATTTACTAACCCAGGAGTAATAAGTTAGACAGTGTTACCAATTCGTTACCAATTAGGCAATGAAGAGGCAGGTAGGCTGGCAAAAGATGGAGCAAAACCGGAACAAAAGGACCAAGAAATCCCCTACCAGGAAATAAGGATCCTCATCAAAGCTATTAGGAAAATCGACCCCTCAATAGATAACTATCACTATCTTGCCAGAGCTGAGCAGGTTATCATCTTCCTCATCAGGACAGAACACAACAAACTAAACAGACACTTAAATAGACTAAGATTAGTTCCTTCACCTCTGTGTCCATGTGGGAAGGCAGTACAGACAGCGGAACATACTCTGCAAGATTGCATTACATTAAACCAGTTAAAGGAGAAATGGTGGCCAACAGAGATGAATATCCACTGAAAGCTGTATAGGAGCACTGAGAAGCTTTCAAATACAGCAGAAAACTGGACTTGCTGTGTACATACACATGTTAAACTGTGAACAAAAAGAAGAATAAGGGATTTTGTATCCTCTTTACAGCAACATAGATCAGCAGATTTGTATTAATTTGTTAATTAATTTCCCAAGTGCTCTGTGAAGAATTCACTCATAAAACCCACTCAATATTTTGTCCATGTATCAGTCTTGTTCTTGTCTTGGAATCTGTGAAGCCTACACTCATGTTTAACTCTTGAAATTATTCCAGATAAGTTTTGTGGCGGAGAAGATGTTCAGAACCAGGCTTACGATGATTTAATCATGGAACAAATGTTACCAAGCGATATGGATGATGCTGCAGTTCCGCAGTATGATTTATTTTTACTATTATTAAATTTCTTAGGTCTTGAACGATGATAATAGATAATAAATGATAATAATATATAGTTATTATTATTAATATTTGTATTGTAAACTGCAATAAATGTAGGGGTGTGATATGGGTGTCTTGCTTCTTCATCTATATTCGGGATTCTTTTGGTCTTGTTACATGTTCAGGCCAGTCGACTGGTTTAAGATTACAGTATTCTCCAATCCAAGTCAGAATTTCTGCCCCATATTTTTCCTCAGTTCAGTCCTGTGTGGCCATGTCATTGTCACACAGTTCTCTGAAATCTGGACAGTTGTGTAGTATTTGTTCAAGAGTCAGTATTCCTGCTCTACATAGACATGCATCAGTATATTATTTTGACATGAGCTACAGCACATGCTGAATTTAAATTAACAAACTATTTTTTGACATTTATGAACCACTTGTTGAATCTAATCTGCAGTATTTAAATTAATAAAACGTCAAGAAATCGCATATATCCGGTCAACACTAGGTCTAGGCCAACACGCAATGTAATTATTGTCCATGCACACATGTGGCCCCCCTGATACATATTATTTTTGTGTTTTTGAATGAATACACAAACATTCTTATCAAATAACAACATATTAAACACAAAAAACAACAATTAGAACCTGTAGTTACGATCACTTACCCATGCCACGTGGTACTCAATTTGATAGTAAAATATGACCCGAAAATTGCCAAAGTTGCTCTAGAAATGCGCTGACAAATCTGCCGGCTTTTCCGTTCTTACAATGCAAATGTGTAGAGGTATTTGACCTTTAAACTGTGGCATATTCCTAGCTTTGTGTAGCGGGAATTTCTACGTCATATAAGCTTTACTTCGTGAAGTTCCGTACTCGCGATTCGGGCACTATCTGTTAAGTCCTAGCGGCGCAACATTGCAACAGTAGGTCAGATGGAGAAAGCCCTATGGGTGCATTGACTCGCCAGTAGGGCCCTAAAGGTTAATAATAATTTAACACTATTCTATTTGGATTTATTAATATGAAGAAAGGCATTTAATTTAAAAAGAATGAAAACAATCAATGACTTCCACTAATAGTGAGACCTTTAGCATGTCATCTACTAAGAATTTATTTTTGTATAGGCTAATGGTTGATCTGATAGGCCAATAGTGAAACCTTCCCTTCAGCATATGGAGTAAAAATGTAAACATTATACCACAATTGTGAGAAGAAGGTGAAGTTTAACAATCTACATATACCTGCAGTTAAAAAATCTACATATACCTGCAGTTAAAAAATCTACATATACCTGCAGTTAAAAAATCTACATATACCTACAGTTAAAAAATCTAATATACCTACAGTTAATAAATCTACCGTTAAGATCCGTGTATAAATCGAGAATTTTTGGACAAAAATCAGAGATGACTTCATACTCCTCGTCTTATAATAGAGTACGGTCAAATTTAAAAAAAAAAATTACGTCCAAATCACAGTAAAAAAGGAGAAAAACACTGTTAAAAAAATGCCAGTGACAGCTCACATGTTCCGATATATTAAGCCAGGATAAAATGACTAGGGCTCACCAGCAATCTAGAGCGTACTTACCATAATGCTAGGCCTCTAATTACATTAATTTCTATATATCATACAATATTTCCTTCGAAATCTCCAATATTTCTTGATAAAAACTCACTTGCTAGGTCTATATCGTTATTTCCGACATGCCGCTATTTTTACTGAGCATAATTTCCACGGAAACGCTATTTTTAGCAATGGGTATTACCTTTTTTTACCGTTACGGTACATATATTTCTATCATAACGGTTTCAATTGATCATCGAAATTGGTCAGAAAAGTATACCAGTATCTGATGTTATTTATTAACCTAACTACGGTAAAGTGTAGGTACAGTAGTTACCGGGTATATAAAATTTCGTCTGTGAAAACAAATGACGTCTATATAATGGTAACTGGCATTTATAGTCTATCCCTACTGGGTAGTGTTTTGATAGTAATAGACTAAATTATAGGAGGTTTGGCTTGTGTACAGCAAAATGTTTAAACAAAATTATCTGTAGTCTAGACACAAAAACAGAACGCAGTATAACATCAAATATCGATAAAATTTAGGAAAAACTTACCGGTGCCAGTCCAAACAGTCGTTAAAATCCTTCAAAGTCCGAATCAGTCTGAAGTCTGAAATAACTCACACATATCATCATCTGTCGTGGAAACATCAGGGTGGATATCGTCAGTCTCTGGTACATTGTCGTCGTCGGCATCGTCCTCAAAGATAGTGTCGTCATCACTTCCATCCATTGCGTTACTTATTTAACACTTTTTGAAAGATCTGATGATCATTTTGGATGAAATATCAGACCACGATTCTTTGACCCACGTAACGATTGTGGTGATGTCAACTTTTTTTATGTTGCCACCCTTCATCACTGCTAAATCAGATGATGCCATCCAGTTATTCCATTTTGCTCGGAGTCTGTCCTTGAATGGTTTATTCAGGCAGACATCTAGTGGCTGCAAGAGGGATGTAAGTCCTCCAGGAATGACGGAAACAGACAACCTCATCTCACGGCATCGTTGTTCCACTTTCTCTGTGAAATGCGCCCTAAATGAATCCCAGACTAGCATGGATGGTTTTTTTAAAGCAGCCCCCTTCCTCTGCCCCCACACTTTATCCAGCCATTCCAGAGTACCACTTTCGTCCATCCAACCTTATGTGTGAACACGCACAAACACGCCACTTGGGAATTTAATACCCTTAGGCAGAGTCTTGCGTTTAAATATAATCACGGGGGGCACACGTGACCCATCTGCCATGCAAGCTAACACAACAGTGAAACGAGTTTTTTCATGCCCAGTTGTCTTTACAAAAACTGCCTTCGCACCTTTGCTTTCAACGGTGCGATTAGAAGGCATATAAAAGCAAAAAGGTGTCTCGTCCATGTTTCCTATTTGAGATAGATGTAGTTAAATCTCTTCCTCAGGTTGGTAGTGAAACGTTGAAACAAATCAGTTTTTGTTTCTAGCTCCTTCTGCAACTTTTGCGCCAGCTTAGTGCGTGTTCTTAGACACAAGAGATGTCTGTTCATAAAGTGATTGCACCATCCCATTGACGCAACGAAGTCCTCAGATTTGTGTTTCTGGAATGCAGGATATTTCAATATCGAGAGCGCCCTGATTCAAATATTGGTGAGGGTTATAATTAATCCATTCTGTCTAGACTCCATTATCCATTCGGATAATTTCTCCTCCAGCGCAGGGAATGAAGCTGTACGGCCGCGTGATGCTCTCTTTGACCTTGGCATCAAAGACAATTCTTCCTTTTTTTTCCTCTATTCGCTCACTTGCTTTTCATTCACAATGAAGTGGCAGGAAGCCATGGAATTGTTGGACTTCTCTGCAAAAGCGATAACATCCAACTTAAAACCAGCAGTATATGATGTTTGTTTCTGTCCAGGCATCCTTCTTATAAAACACGAATAAAATCATAATGACAATAAAAATGTATGAACTGGAAGCTAAACTACTTGCGCAGTATTCTTGGCTAGCTAAGTCAGCCTTATATTCTGTTAATTAGTCCAGCCCACTGAGGCCGCAGATTGGCTACTGGCTCTACCCATTTCAATCGGCTCAACCAATCTAAGTTTCCCTCACATTATGGGATGCCATTCAGATAAGTGACTGAATGCAATCTTCTTTATAGAAGATTTGGAAACGAGGTTCCAAATCACGACACATCATAGGCATTTTGTAGTAAAAAACCGCCGTAATTGATTCCCTCCCCCAACCACTGTACATTTAGTGGAAGACGAGATCAATTTCACAATCCTCTGTTATGTTGATTTTATTACCGTATTGTCCCCACACGGTAAACATAACAAGGAACAAAGTTCAAACTCTTCTGTATCTTATAAAAACAAACGTGATCTCGCTGTCTTGCCGTTCATCGTTTCCGCTTAAACGTCACTGTCAGAACCCAGTGACATAATAGTTATGCAGTAATTACTATTCACTAGCTCTTTTCCGCGTCATAACGCCCAGACACCCAACACAAACAATTCATTCAGGAAAGACTTTGTTCCCCAAAGTCTCGCCACCTCATAAACCGTCTATAGCCATGGATAGCCATAGGGAAGTCAGCCTATTCATTATTTTCGGATGTATTGTTCCAGAATACAATAGCCTCCGGGGTATTCATTCCTTGGTTCATTCAAGTTACGTGAGTGAAGCAAATGAAAGGAATGCGATTTTCTTACAGTTGCAAGAGTTTGTGTTAATTTCCATTTAGCATGTCGGTTCTTTCTTATGATGATGAAGTTCATTATTGCCGGCATTGTTAAGTTGGGGATGTCAGTCTATAGTCGGATCTTAGACTTTCGCCACTTTCGGGAAGGTATAATTAGGTTCTCTGCCTATTATCAGATGGGTTTATACAAGGACCTTAATGGTACATATACCTACAGTTAAAAAATCTAATATACCTACAGTTAAAAAATCTACATATAACTACAGTTACAAAATCTACATATACCTACAGTTTTTATAGCCATGTATTACATTTGATATGTTTTGGTTTTCTTACTCAGCAATTGCTACCATAGACATGTGATTACTACAAAGCATACAAATAGATCAATTGCCTTGGATATTCAGTGGATTCCTAATGTGTACCAAAGTCATATGTTTTCAGAAACAGATATATGTGATGCAGACTATATTAGTGTTTATGACGGTGAGTTTCCATTACATTAAATTACAGTGTACAAGTAATATTTGTAAATAACCAAAATATCGGAGGATAACCGACAAAATGGAGAGTGCTGCAGTAACCAAACAAATAAGTAGGAAATACAAAATTAAGTAAAATAAATATATAAAGAATACCTACCTATTATTAGTAAAAAATAATAGTTAACAGTGAAACATAGAAAAGGGACAATTTTCTACGTTGTGGTCCAACTGGGACCTTTTTCAAGAAACACAAATGGAAAACCATGAATATATTAACAGTTATAATGACTTGAACCTGTCTCCCTCACCAAAGAAACAAAGTCAAGTCCAATTTTTGTAATATTTGGAGAACTGGCTAAGGGCCAGCGAGCCCACCACAGAATCAATTCTGAGGTATAAGCACATCTGTAAATCCTTAATAAAAGGCCTTTTTCATATATCCTTAAATCTGGAAAAATACTGCTGATACTTGTGCTATTTGGAGGATAGAATGAGTTGTAGCATGTGTAGATTTTCTGCAATATCTCCACCTTTCGGCCTGACATGATGCAAGCAGAGCAACATTGTTCTGAAATAATATGTTTAAATATATGGAAGAAAAAGGCACAAACAAAAATCTTCTATTGCTGTAACATGATTGCCTGAAAAGTCTCAATTCCTGAGAAAATGCTCAAAGGATTGCTGGTTCTTTTTGCTTAACGACTGTCTGCAAGACGCAAAAGGCCATTCATATAAGTAATAATAGTAATACTAGCTGTCATGGGGTGATGTTAGCTGTCCCATCCCATGTAGGGTCAAAGTGACCCAGAAGCCATACTGAAGTCAGATATGTCTAGCCGAAAGGTGCAGATATTGCAGCGAAACTACACATGCTACAACTCATTCTATTCTCTGGACTACATCCTGCTTATCTACAGGAGTTTGAGAATGAACACAGAAGAAGAATAAAATAATAGCTGTCCATCACAGGCCATGATAACAAAAAGCAGACTTGTATTGTTGCATCTCTCTGGTGTGTGTGACTGTTCATGGTAGGTGATACTAACAACATTTTCAGACTTGTATTGTTGCATCTCTCTGGTGTGTGTGACTGTTCATGGTAGGTGATACTAACAACATTTTCAGACTTGTGTTATTGCATCTCTCTGGTGTGTGTGTGTGTGTGTGTGTCTGTATCCATCCATTGTAGGCGATGATGACAACAGTTTCAGACTTGTGTTATTGCATCTCTCTAGTGTGTGTGACACTGTCCATCACAGGTGATGCTGACAACATTTTCAGACTTTTATTGTTGCATTTCTCTGGTGTGTGTGAGACTGTCCATCACAGGTGATGCTGACAACATTTTCAGACTTTTATTGTTGCATTTCTCTGGTGTGTGCAGAGATTACTGAAAAAGTCCAATCCTGGCACAGTATTTCCTTCCGCATTTGCAATACGTATGATTCAGAATTGGGCATCTGTGTGTTTGTCATTCAGTCTTTTCAGGCCGCATCTTTTCTCTGTGCCTTTGAGATTTGATACTTCTCTGTGATACAAGCACATTTGCTTGTGTTGCTGGGAAATTCTAAGTGACAGACTTCCAGGATGTTGCGTCAATGTTAAAGCTCTTTAGAGAACTTTAAGAAAGAATCCTTGAAACATTTCTTATGTCCACCAACCAGTCGCTTTCTCTTGAGGAGCTCACCATGTATCAGCTGTTTTGGGATATATTTACTAGGCATGCGCACAACATGTCCAGCCCATCTCAGCTGGACTTTCTTCAGCATTGTATGAATGCTTGGTTTGTTGGCTTTTATGAGAACTTCAGCATTGTATGAATGTTTGGGTTGTTGGCTCTTGTGAGGATTTTAGTATCAGGTACTTTTTCTAGCTACTTTACCTTGAGAAGTTTGCAGATACAACTTGAGTGAAAGATTCAACATTCTGGCATGTCTTCTGTACTCTTTCCAGGTCTCACAAATGTATAGCAAAGTAGTGATTAGAGATTCTGTTGTTGACTTCAGCATCAATGTCAATGGCCCTAGAGAGAGTACTACTATTTTAGTGTACAAGTATATATGTAATCCCTCAAATTTCTGCCATCTTTTTGTGTTTTATTTCTGACTTATCAGTTACCACACAACATCATGTATTCTCCGCTTGATTTGGTGTTTCTATTCTGTTTTTTTATCCCTATTTTCTTGATAAAGCCGCTTTTGTCAAAATGTTGATAGTGGGTATTGTTACACATAAAACTTGTATTAAACCCTTTTATATGTTTTTTCTTATACTCACTTTCTATTTATCACATGATACCAGGGCTATGATTTGGTTTGGAATCTCAAATCTTCTAACGTATCTCAAAACGTATGCTCTCTCTCAATGACACAATAAACATGCTAAGAAAGATAGAGAATGGCTGTGCATGTGAGCAGTTTTTGGAATCAGCGAAGAGGTCTAATCTGAGGAATCAGCATCATATTTGTGCCTGGACATGCAGGTGTCCAAGGAAATGAACACACAGACAGACTTGCTAGTACGATGATCATGGGGACCAGACAAACAATGGACCAACCTGATGTTCTGATTGTTCTTAGATAGAATGAGTCACCAATGTAACAAATTCTTTTGAATCTGCAAACTTAAGCAGACTATATGAAGATCACATCAAAAGAGGTGTGACTAAACAAGATCACCAGGCAGGTAATCAGAGGAGACTCAAACCAGCACACAGAGAGGGTATGGTTAGTAGCCATAAGCTAAGGGGTATCTTTATCATGCTATAGACATGGGTACCTGTTACCAAGAACATAAGACCAGTGTGTTTGTGCATGATAGAATTCATGTATTAGCGGGTCAACAAGAACCATTTTAACAATCGTGAAACTCCAGTGGTACAGGCATGTGATGAGACAATCCTTGATGACAATACATGTTCTACACTGTGCGGTGGAGGGTGAAAGATGATGAAACCAAAAGAAGACATGGCTGGATAATATCAAGAACTGGCCAGAGTATGAAGTTTCCAAACTCATCAGGATGGTAGAGGATAGAAATGCTTTTAGACCTTCCTACACAAATGTCTCAATGTAACATCCCTACGACCCTGACAGGTTTTGGATTTTATTATTATTATTAAAAGTTATCTTACGGATGAGATCCGAGCACTTATGAACCTATGGTTCGATGTACAGTGAGGAAGATCTTTCAACTAACTAACTAATCATCTAAAGATAATGTCTATTTTAATTCTTCCTTCCACCAGGACACAATGAGTCAGCTCCACTTCTTTTGTCATCGTGCAGGAAGTCAGATATGCCTAATAATTATATCAAGACCAGAATTATTGGCTCTCGTGAGTACACAATATGTCAAGTACACAATAATGAAAAACCAAATTATTTTGTTTAATGCTTCAGCTAAAAAAAAAGTACAAACTCTGAACTTTTGACCTGCACAAATTTTCATTAGTTATCAGTGTTTGGATAAAGTCTTATTCAATAGTAGGCATGTTGGAAATCATGGTTTACATTATTCTAAGGTGGGGGGGGGGCAGTGGCGTAGCGTAGGTCAATGGCGTCTGGGACGGAATCATAATTTTCCGCCCTTGTGACATGAAAAAGAATTGTCAGTGATTGTGAAAGACTGGACGAAAATAAATTTGCCGCCCTCCCGATGATGCCGCCCGGGGCAGTCCGCACCTCCGCCCCCGCCTCGCTACGCCACTGGGGGGAGGGGGGGGCATTGTAAGAGAGAGAAAATGATAAATCACCAGTCATGCACTGAAAATCCTGAGTGGGCAAGGTGTGTGTGGATTTATGCAGGTAACATTAGTATTCTTCTTCAGCGTTCATTCTCAAACTCCTGCTAGATCTCCCTTGTAGCAGGACCATTGTCCTACTAGATTTCCAGCAGGATGTAGTCCAGAGAATGGAAATGCATTGTGTCGCCGTTTTATTTGCGCCAATGGCCCGACACATCCGTCTTCGGCGGTAGTATTCTTCTAAAGTAACACAATTTGAATTTTCCAGTGATTTACATTGGCTGTTGACACAAAGCATACACAACATGACCAATGGAAATTGCATCATTTTAGAAGGATGCATCCACATGAATGTATTGTCAACAATGAACTAGTTTCATTGCATTTTCAGAGATAATGCTTCTTAGTGAAGAGGGTAGGGGAGAACTCAGGGACTTTAACTGATAACCATGAGCATCGACATTATAAGACCTGCTGGCACACTGAAAATCATCCATCTAAAGTGAAGAATTTGACTTTTCCTATGATTTTCATTGGTGACTGTGTTGATAGCCAGCGAAAATCACCGGAAAGTCAAATGTGTCATTTTAGAAAAATTATTCCCTGATGAATCAGCAGATCTACTTGTCAATGGTCATTGAAGCGAAATATCGATAACAGAACAATTC
This sequence comes from Meghimatium bilineatum, assembly GCA_034231615.1. Lineage (NCBI taxonomy): Eukaryota > Metazoa > Mollusca > Gastropoda > Stylommatophora > Philomycidae > Meghimatium > Meghimatium bilineatum. Next base: position 9,183,344 of record CM067306.1, read on the forward strand.
TCCTGTTCCTTAACCCTAGGCATGCTGTGTTTTGTTTGTTTGTTTTTCGTTCGCTCCATTGTAACCATCACGGATATCCGTGCGATTTCCGCCGGGAGCGTGATTACGTTGTGCCACCGTTATGCGCCTTGTAGGCCTAGCACATCCGATTTCGGCATGCCTTGACAATTCGGGTGGGCTACCCTTAGCCTGTGACAGCCTCTATATCTGTCTCCAGGCACGCGTAGTGGCGACTCTTCGCCCAGACGATTTTTTGCTCTCGTCTGACTCGAACGAGGTGTTCCACTGTCTATGAACTCGCCTCGTGTAATTGGACGTGCTGTGCCTGTGCCCATTGGGTACTGAACCGTTTCTCATCCGTGAGCCTGGTTCCTTAAGGGGAAGAACTCAACAGAGGAGTTGGACCCTGGCTCTTTCGCCCTCTTAGCCGAGGTGTCATTCACCGACATCGTGTACCCCTTGTCCAAGTTCGAGTCTCACACCACGCGTTTGAGAGCAAGGCGTTCTCGAGCTGAGCGTCCTTGTCCCAATAGCGCCTGAGCCCATCAGGTACTGAACCCTTTCTCTCTTCAAATGTATTTCCGGTGTAGGAAAACCTGACAGTAGAGTTGGGCCAGGGCTAAATCGTTGTCCCTTTTGTGCCTGAGCGCATCGAGTACGGAGCCCTTTCTCTTCGCGAGCATATTTCCGGTTTAGGAAGGCTCGACATTAGAGTTGGATTAGGTCTTCTTGCTTTACCAAATGCCAATGAATGGGTCTGGGTCTCTGCCTGTAAGGAACACAGGTAACTAGAAGCTCGTCTCGAGCTGACGGAGCTTGTAGTTCCCCTTTCCTAGGGACTTTTCACTTTCTATTTGCAGTTCGCGCTGCCCTCTAGCGCTGTTCTGCCCTTTCATTGTTTCATTGTACTCGGTATGAAATCTATTTCTCTCGCCATGCATCTACCTTTACGTGCATTTTACATTGGCCGCCCCTCCAATGTTCGGACTGGACTGACTAGCTTCACTGTATGTCGACAGTGTCGCTATATGTGGTGATGCTGGTGGTGTCGGAGATATGTCTGTCTCTTGTGCAGGCAAATCTCTTTCCATCTGCTACCTCCACATTCTCGGACACGATCCCCAAATGATTTAGCCAGAATCAGCTCGAGCTGCTGTATTTCTGTTTCCAGGGTGCACCGCGTGGAGGTACATTTGGGATCTTGGTTATCTGCTAACCCTGGGTCCGCCTAGAGCAATGCGTTCCCTTTGCACCCCAGGCATGCTGTGTTTACAATTACACAATTTCTCTCCTGCCGTGGAATTGGTTTTTGGAAATGTTGCGCAATCGTCGGTGGCTGTTTTGAAATTACGATAAATTTTTGGTTGTTACAGATACTTAAATAATATTTGCACATATAAATAAAGAATTAAATTCTGCATATATTGATGTAAGTTTTGTTTGTGTGTGTGATCCGAGAAAGTGATAAAGACAGATTTAGACCTATCTAACCCTAACCATATTTTTGATCGATTGACAGCTGTGAAATCTGTTGACTATTATATATTTTACATAATGGAAAACTTGTCGCATATTTTAAAATAATGAATTTGAAGAACTTACCTCTCAAATTTTCCGCTTTTCCAGCTGAATAAATGATGATTTCACTGAATATACTATTAACGAATAGTATAATAAACTCGATTCACTGTCATGTCGCTTCGACATGGTGCAGATGACTACAATTGCTCGGATTTCCATTTCAAAATCACTCGACATCGTATCCCCACCATTTTAACAAAATGGTGATAAATTTTCTTCTTAATGTTGCCAAAACATTCTGACATAAAGTTACCTATCTTTATTTTTTCGTTCGATTTCGGGTTTAGCGAACCGCATGGTTGATTTCACCTTTCGAAATCAAGACATGATACAATTCCGGCGAAATGCACCGCCCAAATTGTAAACACAGCGTGCTAAAGGTTAAAAATAAAAAACCAAATGTCAACACCTTCTTCTCTCTCATCCTTAAAAAGAAACCATAATAAGTCAGATAACAAAACAATACATGCCTCTCTCTTCTGATCATTAAGGTTGAAAAGGTGCAGATGATTTCACTAAAAACTACAATGAAGGTCAAAGATGCCTAAACATATCTTTCTCTTCCCATAAGAAACTGGTAAACATTCACTAGTCCTTGAAATGCAATGATTAGCTCATGTGAAACATTGTACAAGGGACATAATATGTTAATAATTGCAAGGATATAACTTATGGTAAAAATAATCCATAACATCAAAGAATGTATGCACATGTCCCGGGCCAATGCAGGCCTGCTTGCCTGGAACAAAGAGGCGTTCAGAGTATCCACGATGAAAATAACGTTCTGGAAATACTATGTAACATAATTCCATGTCAAGTCTTTACATGGTCACTGAGTGGCAAGAACAAAGAGGAAGACCAAAAACAACACTGAAAAGAACTATCGAAAAAGAAATCACAACAGCTGGTATGAAAATTAAAGATCTGAAACAACTGGCTGTTGATCAACAAGCATGGAGAGCTATGGCATCTGCCCTGTGTGCCAAGCTTGACATAAGAGGAAAATGATGATGATGAATTGTATATAACGAAATTCTGTTATTACACACATATTCAGTCAGCCACTAGCAAATTGTTATAACAGGATTCCACTGTATTACTGATTAATTGATGGCCAATGCACTCTTCATTGATAATGTATAAAGGGACCTAGTTTGAAATTAGTGCCTACATATGTAATTATTTCCCTTGGCTGTGTTTATCATTTATTAATTTAACCTTCACCGCGCTTTGGTCAAGTGTGATTGACAAAAAAAAGATGGCGGCTGTTTACTGTTGTCATGTGCACTCGCTCAATGAAACATCATGCGAAATAGGCCTACCACAGCCTAATCACAGCTTGTATATAGTTCTTGTCATGCGCAATCGAGGCCGGAACATTCTCACTTCCTAAATGATTGTTGTAAAAATGTCGAGGTGGAAGATACACATGTTATAACAATTAATCTGACCACATCTGCATACCGGTACGATGCCATGATGGTTGACCGTTTTTATAGACCTTTCTTTCATCGTATTTAGAATAAAATAACATTGAATCGTGGCTTGTATCATGAATTATTTAGTTATTTAGTTTCACAGCAGTGAATATACAGAATGCTGTGTTGGTTTGGGGACTTGTGAAGGTTTGATATCGAATATGTTGAAGTGGCACCAAAAATGACTCTATACCTAAGATCAAAGAACGATTTTACTGCATTTCTATGTGTTTTATACAATTCCTCCTGCAATATTTTGATAATTTCGCACTGAAAGAACATAAATACAACAGATTTGCGTGTGATTTAGTGTACAGTGTTACCAAGGAATTTGATAAGTAAGGTAAGTTATTTTTTAATAATTTTTTTTCTCTTTATTTGTTATAAAAAATATGTTTTTGGGGGGAAAACGTCTTTACCACTTTCTCATATGTCTGGTATCACACACACACACGTACATAAATTACACCAATATATGCATAATTCAATTCTTTATTTATATGTGCAAATATTATTTAAATATCTTCAACAACCAAAAAATTATCACATTTTCAAAACAGTCACCATCAATAATGCAAATTTTCAAAAAAGAATCCGGTGGCAGGGAGACGTTTCGTATTTTTTAATCTGGCTTACTAAATGTTAAATATAATATATTTACGGTTAGTGTTAGTTATATAAAACATAACTAACCCTAACAAATGAATATTTAAATTAATTAATGATATAATATTTAGATTAATTAACCACAAAATACATAGATAGGCACTAATTGCAAACAAGAACCATATAAAGTATAATAAATATTTAAAAGTATGTGATTTATGAATGTGTTGTTTGAAAATGTTTCCTGTAATTAATATTAATCCAAATATTTGTACAGAAGAGAAGATGCTAATAATTTTCAATACAGACAGCACGAATGAGGCTAAGCATGCAACTATACAGTATTATTCATTGCCAGGTAAGTCAAGTATGTTTGTTCTCTTGTATGATTGTGAGAGCTATACACTAAATCTTATATCCTATCCTATAAACTCGTAACCCGTCAGGATCGTAAAGGTACCACAGTGGACTCTTCAGCACATAGTGACCACTAGCGATTTCTATCTTCAACAATGCGGATGAATGAGGAAAAATCTTGTCTTGTCCAGTCCGTGATGTTGTCTGTCCATGCTTTTATTCTCCTCTGCTTTTTCCACCTTCGACAGATCCCTGAAATTGTTTTTAACAAGGAATCATGTCTGCATGCATGTCCAAACCATGCAAGTTTTTGTTGTTGCAATCGTTCTTGTGGATCTATATACATCTTTATTTTATTTCTTACCTATACTAAATTCAGACATGGAAAGAAGAATTCAGACTTTTGAATATAATTGCTACATACAACTATTCAAAATCAGTTATGTTGAACCTAAGACAAATATATTCATTTAGCAGCAAATAAACAAACCTGCAAGTTATCAAGAACCATTTTTGGTAGTAGTTATATGATGTACACTTGCATGATTTAGACACGTAACTTGACATGGCTCACTTTTTGTGCAAGGGTTTAAGGAGGAGAAGTGGTAGAAGAAAATCTTGGATTGATAGCATCACGGAATTGTCTATGCATGATTTGTCTACACTCAACTAAATAGCTGAGGGCAGAAATCCCAGACAGGTGACCCATGAACTACGCACACATCTCACAACAGAACCATCAGTGTATATAACCATATGATTATCCTTGGAATTCTCATTGATCAATGCCTACACCTCAAATTCTTCTTCAACTCTCACTGGTTCTCTCTTGTAGCAGGACAATGGTCTTTCAAGATTTCCAGCAGGATGTAGTCCAGAGATTGGAAATGCATTGTGTCGCCATTTTATTTGCGACATCTGTCTTCAGCAGGACCTCAGATTCAACAGAAATAGTACAACTCTTCCTACATCTTCTGTCAAAAGTTATTACTACAGGAAAGGAAGTATGACAATTTCTGGGAACATCTACCCATTCTGCACTATGTACCACATCCTCCAGTGAGATCAGACTTTGTATAACTTCCTCAGCATGCCCTATCCACAACTCTCCTCTTCTAACACATTTCCCACTCTGTTATTGTTGTTGTTTGTGTTGTTGTTATAACATTAAGATTTTGGAAACTTAAGATTTTGTGAGATTGTCTCTGTGAGTAGAAGAACTGTTAAGTTGTACAAGATTGTGTTTTGTTTGAATGAATATGTGCAACAATAGCCAGCAGAGTGGTATGTTTTGGGGAATATAAGGAGCAGAGAAAAAGTTGGGAGTAAAAGTTATACAGCAGAATCCCTTTATAACAACATGGTCCGGACTGACAAACTATATAACTATATACATAATAACATAAATTCATTATATACAATGCAAACAATATAGAATAAATATAATTAGGGATTTTTAAAAGTGTTGTTATATATGAAAATGTGTTATAAATGAATGCGCTATAGAGGGATTCCACTGTATTTGATTTCTTAGAGATATGTTTCTGGTGTGGTTGGTACTGGTATACATTTGCGTTGTTTTTTTTTGTAAATGCAAATATTTATACCATTGTTAATTGTCATCATTAAGTGCCATCTCTGCAATAAAGGTTGGCTGCAAAGGACCTCCAACATTCCCCCTTATACCTTGGTGGTGCACTCAGCTATACTGTAACCTGTCGATCTCATGATGTTTCTCTCCCACTTATTTCTCTGCCTACCTCTTGCTCACCTCTCCTGGACTTTATCCTCAAGTAAGGTCTTCAACAAGGTGTCATATCTTTTAATATGTCCAAAATACTTTATTTGTTTTATCTTTGTTTCTTTTAATAGTTCACCCTTCATATCAAGTGTTGTTAGAACCTCTTTGTTCATATTCTTCTCTTTCCATGATGTTCTTCCAATTCTTCTATATATCCACATCTCAAAGGCACCAATTGTCTTTGTTTATTGTCCATGTTTCTGAGCCATATATTAATATAGAATAGATGTAGCATTTTATAATTCTTATTTTTAGTTTATTTGAAATTTGTTAGATTTAAATATATTCCTCATGTCATTGAAGGTACTTTTAGCCATTCCTATTCTCCTTTGTAACTTCTATTTCACATTTACCATCATTTGTGATTATGTGTTCAAGATATTGATCTACTATTTGTTGTATTTCTCCTTGTATTTTTATGCTTAATGCCTGTTCCTCTGCAATTTTGCTGATTATCATGAGTGTTTTTTAAATGTTTATATCTAGTCAATATTTTTTACTTCATGACAAAAATTAAAATTATAGCTTAGTAAGAAGTTATTAATTTTTTTTTTTCAGGGAATGCTACAGAGTGTAAAACAGAACATGAAATTTTCATTAATAGAACAGCGAAAAGTTTGACATCTCCAAATTATCCAGATTTTTATCCACTGTAAGTTATTTAATATTTAGGTTATTATTAGATGAACATCTTCCAAGGAGACTTTTCTATGGTGTATGGTACTGTGTGTAGTGTAGTGTAGTGTACTGTGTGTAGCTAAATAAAACAAAGATACTTTTCTATGGTGTATGGTACTGTGTGTAGTGTACTGTGTGTAGTGTACTGTGTGTAGTATACTGTGTGTAGTGTACTGTCTGTAGCTAAAGTTCAATTGAAGATCATAAAAAACATTTCCAGGACTATATAGCAATATTAGGATCTGAGAGTTTGATACAAGATGTATATAATCTGCAGGGACTATACTTGCACTTCCATTCTAACAACAATTGTATATAATCTGCAGGGACTATACTTGCACTTCCATTCTAACAGCAATTGTGTATAATCTGCAGGGACTATACTTGCACCTACATTCTAACAGCAATTGTGTATAATCTGCAGGGACTATACTTGCACCTACATTCTGACAGCAGTTGTGAATCATGTCATTGTGGTGGAACCTGTTGATACTAAATTTACCTCCGGATGTGGAGATATACTGAATATGTATGAAGGTAATATGTGTATGTTTGTATGCAAGTTTTTAGTGTGAAATCAATTTGTATAGTGTGTAAATAATTGCTATGACTGTCAGGAACTGTTGCAACTTCCAGATGAGAAAAGAAAAATCGAAAGGTCTGGGTGAACATAGAAGAGCTGCAACTAACTCTTTCTTTCTAGACCAGACATCACAATGTGCATGATCACAATCTCTAAAAAACAGCCTGCACCGGACCTGGTCTATCATTCTGGCCACTACTGTGGTAATGCAAGTTCACATGATGCAATAATCCCATTGACACAAAGAGGCCCTCAGTGAGTGCTGGGGATTACCTTCAAGTGGACCACAGTTGGATACAGGGATGAAAGCTGTAGTCCAAGCTCAATTAGACAGCAGACAGTTCAGGTGGTAGAGATGTAGTGTAATAGAACACATCTAGTCCAGTAAGGCAATCTATTGTTAGGACACCCTGATAGAAAGCAGTTTACGTCCACTGAAGTCAGAACAGTTCTAGCCTTTATGATGTTGAGTAATCAGGTGCCATGCTTAAACTCAGAAACCAAGCAACACTGAAAGGAAAGAAAATACAAGATAAGTGTTGACAGAAACATGTTTCTGTTACAAAAGGAAGATAACATTTAAATTGTTTTCATTGCACCATTTATGCGGATAACTGCAAAAAAGTTGACCATGCAGATTTGTTATGCTTGTTGTAATGACAAGAGAAAAACTAGAGCACATTTTTACAACAGGATACATTAATGGAGGAAACAGGCTTTGATTACCTATATGATACCGGAGAACAACAGAAGAACAAAGAATAGCAACACTTTTACCGCAATGCATATCATATGAGGCAAATAAGGAGGTTAGGGAGTGGACTAAGATTGTGTGACAAGATTTATCAATATTTGTGGAATTGTGTGACAAGATTTATCACACGTGTGGCATTGTGTGACAAGATTTATCACACATGTGTGGCATTGTGTGACAGGATTTATCAAATATTTGTGACATTGTTGACAAGGTTTATGAAATATATATGTGGTATTGTGTGACAAGATTTATCACACGTGTGTCATTGTGTGACAAGATTTATCAAATATTTGTGGCATTGTGTGACACAATTTTATCGGATATTTATTGCACTGTGTGACAAGATTTATCGTGTTTTTAAATTTAATTATATTATTTTTCACAATTAGGTTTTTCACAGAGTACAGAAAATACATTTGGTCGTATATGTGGACAAGACAAAACATATAGAAAAAGGTTTGTGAGCAAATCTCACAAGGTGGTGATACAGTTCAGTTCTGATAAATTTGGTTCTTCTGGTGGATGGAAGCTGAAGGTTTACAGCAGGCGAAGAGGATCAGGGGGAGACAAGGCTAATTTTAGTTTAGTTATAATTTCCCTTGTATTATATTTTAGTTTACTATTTAATGTGTAAATTAATTATGCTTCTGATCTCTGTAATATTTAAGTTATTTTTTAATACTTTCGCTGCTGTAGGCAACAAAAGTTATCTAAGCACAAAGTTCCTTTAACTGCCATGGACAGCTTTTGTTGTCCGTGAATATGACCTTTTGTAGGGGAATTTTGCTGACCCGATACCAGTATTATTCAGTGCTATACTTCCCGTCCATTAAAAATGTCATTCCAAAATGGTCACACCAGTAATTGTATCGATCTTGCATCGATAACAGAATATTAATTATTTTAATGCATTTTTTTCAATTAACACTTCATAATGGACAATGCAGCTGATTATACCTTGATTCAAAATGACTGATTCTGTCTATTAGAGAACAATTGTGATAACTCCAATTCAGCGCTGATAAAGAGCATCCACTGCATACTGAAATACAGAGTGAGAAAGCTGCTACATTTAAAGAAAGTTGTGGATAAGACATGCTGAGGAAGTTATACAAAGTGTGAGCTTACTGGAGAATGTGGCACATGGTGCAGAATTGATAGCTGTTCCCAGAAATTGTCATACTTCTTTCGTGTAGTAATAACTTTTGATAGAAGATGTAGGAAGAGGTGTACTATTGCTGTTGAATCTGATGTTTCACTGAAGACAGATGCATCGGGCCATTGGCGTAAATAAAACGGCGACACAATGAATTTCTAATCTCTGGACTACATCCTGCTGGAAATCTAGTAGGACCATTGTCCTGCTACAAGAGAGAACTAGCAGGGATTTGAGATTGAACGCTGAAAAAGAAGAATCTGAGGTGTAAGCATTGATCAATGAGAATTCCAAGGATAATCTATCTATCTATTCACTAAACCCGTTGTTGCCTTTCAGTGTCAGGGGTAGACAAGTTTTCTAGAAATGGCCCTCTGTGTGTGCTGGGTATATTGTGGAATTTGCCACCTCTTTTATTTCGGTGGTCCATCGTTTTCGTGGTCGGCTTCTAGGTCTGCCTTCACTGTATCTGTATAGCTTAGCTTGCTGTTGTATGCTGTATGATGGTAGTCTGCTGATGGGTGCAAACCATTTGATCTGTTGTCTCTTAATATATTCCAAGATTGGGGTGGTTCGCGTTCTTTGTCTAATGTCCTCATTCCTCACTCTGTTTCTTAGCGATATTCCTAGGATTCTGCGTAAACATGCCATTTCAGCTGTGACAAGTTTACGTTATGGTTATATACACTGATGGTTCTGTTGTTAGATGTGTGCATAGTTCATGGGTCTTCACATCACAGGCAGTGTGTAGTGAATGCTATTAGAGGAGAGTGGAGCTTTCCCTGTAACTACAAGTAGCATGACAATGGAAGTTATGGCAGTGACCAGGAACAAGAGTGCAACTCATGTCTGCATTCTCAGCAACTCAATGAGCATGATTATGAAAATACAAATGGCTTGATGCTGTGAGGAGGTCAAAGTTGGAGGTTATCACATTTATTTTTGTGCCTGGTCATTCAGGTGCTCAAGGCAATGAAAGAGCAGGTTCTGCCACTATATCAAATGGCAGGGCAATGGGTCGCTTATCCATGAAGGAGTTGGACTTGAAATGTGGCATGGCCAGAAATGAACATTATTATGGTCAGTAAAGAATTTTGTCAACTAATAGAGAACACTCATATATTGTGTATTGCAGATACACTCAGGGGGGAGATCGAATCACTTATGGATGTTTCCTGTGTGTAGTGAGGATTCCTCAAATAACTAATTGTGATATAATGGACTCATACTCAGATATAGAACTGGACTATGATTCAAATAATGACAGTCATTAGATGAATATGAGACAGCTTTGCAGGTCCAGGAATAAGGAATGGACACCTCGAAAGCAGAGGGTCAAGGCACTGCATTCAGTAGGAAAAAAATCATAAAATAAGCTAAAATTTAATTTATTTATAAAAGCTTGAGATTAACATTTTTGGAATGTTTATTCATGTCTGAACATCTGAGAGTGTAAAAGTTTGAACTTTACTGGCTCATTTTTAATGATTTATGAAAATTATCGCCCACAAAACTCATCATACTCAAAAAGTGGTGTGTCGGTGGGAAAGACTTGCCTGAACATGTGGTGGCATCATCAAAACCTTTACCAAAAAAATGGTGTGTCGGTGGGAAAGACTTGCCTGAACATGTGGTGGCATCATCAAAACCTTTACCAAAAAAAATGGTGTGTTGGTGGGAAAGACTTGCCTGAACATGTGGTGGCATCATCAAAACCTTTACCAAAAAAAATGGTGTGTTGGTGGGAAAGACTTGCCTGAACATGTGGTGGCATCATCAAAACCTTTACCAAAAAAAATGGTGTGTTGGTGGGAAAGACTTGCCTGAAGATGTGGTGGTATCATCAAAACCTCTACGAATGCAGAATGGATCTCACATCACCCATGCAGTCAAAAAGACAATGCCATCCACAAGTTGGTAAAAAACGAACAAACAATAATTTTTTTATTGCGAGCAGGCAACAACACATGTATTAGAAGTTTTGAAGTTGGTTTGTTATGTGCCCCTGTGAAAAATCTGCAGAAAACATATCTTACAGAACTGCACATCTGAAACAGCTTTGATGGACAAACTCTATGACACTGTCTTGACATTGATGACCATAGTACAGCTCATTGAAGAAATACATACCAGCGCCTGACTCTGACAGGAGAGCAAGGACAAAAAATAAAGGTGCGGTAGCGAAAGTGTTAAGCAATGAAAGATAAGTTATGTATGAAAAAATTGTTTCTTAGCATTCAGAAGAGAATTTTCTGAGAAGTTTACAATATTGAAATTAATATGTGCAGAAAGATGTCAAATAATGTTTTTATCCTATGTGTGAATAAATTGTTCCTGACCATTACATTAATGAGTTTACAGTATTAGTTAAAATGGGTACCAGATGTCAAAAGAAAGAGAAAGATTAAGAGAGACTCTTTGCAGAACAACAATCCAAGAAGGTATGACTATGGGTCTCAACACCATGCAAGAATTACACACAATAGCATATTCTGCACTGAAGTAACATAGATAGATAATATTGAAATTAATCAGTACAAAAGGATCTTGAATAATGCTTTAACCCTGTTTTTCTGAACGGTCCAGATGCATAATTGCCTGCAGCAGAAAATGAACATAGTACCTTGGCTGTCAGCTGTAGATCTCAAACACAGAGCCAGGCAACATCACAATAAATAAGTGAACAGTATGTGATATTCCAGTGCTTGCAGAGCCAGCATAGGAACCATAGTTTAGGCAGTCATACAAATTGCTGGCTCTAAATAAGTACAGTTAAATCTCTCTATTACATATTCTGTTATAACAAATTTCCTTATATAACTTTTTTAAAATCCCAAATTATATTTGTTCTATATTGTTTGTAATGTATATAGCGAATTTCTGTTTTTACATAGATATTTTCTTCTTCTTCGTTCATTCTCAAATTCCTGCAGATTAGCAGGATGTAGTCCAGAGAACGGAATGCGTTGTATCATGGTTTACAGCATTGCTGCGATATCTGCGCCTTTCAGCCTGACACATCCGACTTCAGCATGGCTTTGGGTCTCTGACCCTATATGGGATGGGACAGCCAACTCCATCCCATAACCTCCTTAGTTGCCTTTTACGACATGCATGGAACAGTCTTGCTATTCTTTTCTCCCCTTTTGGCCCCGGAAACACACAGGCGACATAGATATTTTGTCAGTCCAGACCAAGTTGTTATAATGGGATTCCAACGTACCACTTATGTGTTCTATCTGCTAGTATCTATCTATACCCCCGATACCCAATAGAGTTATAGGGGATACACATTGGATGCATCAGCACACGGAGTCCTCCAACGATTTCTATCTTCAATTTTGCAGATGAGTGAGGAAAAATAATTTAGTCCACTCCTTGAAATTATGTGCCCATGATTTTCTTGGTTCTCTGCTTCTTCCAAATTTGACTATTCCCTGTAATATAATTTTTAGTTTTTACAAGGAATCATATCCGCATACATGTCCAAACCACGCAATTTCTCAGTTGTTTCCAGGCAGCCCTTTCTTCAGCCACCTCTTCTCCAGTTATATTTCCAGGAAGCCTCTTTTCAGCCACCTTTTCTCATGTTTCCAGCCAGCCCTTTCTTCTTTCATTTGCCAAAATGTAACACATCACGCGACAGAAATCTGAAGGACATGTTAAGCCTTCTGTTCCGATCATTTTAGCACTATTCGTTGCTCATGTGGCCGTTGCTATACATGTCCTTACGTGGTTCAGAATCGGTCCATTTCATTTCCCAAGCTCACTTTCTCCATCAATGAGGCCTTTACATGTGAGTCCTGTAATGACATTTACATGATCATATGTAAACGCTGCGGCAAACAGTACATCAGGGAAACTGGTTTAAGACTGAGCAATCACTTTTATACCATCTTCATGCCATCAAGCACAAAACACCCACTCCTGTGGCCACAAACTTCAACAGTGATGGTCATTATGGTGCTTTTGATATTCAGGTCAACGCCATCAGATCCTGCACCACTGATGATAGATCTAGGTACGCTCTAGAAAATCGTCTCATTTTTTAATTGGGTACACTCACGCCTTTTGGACTCAATTCCGACCACTCTTATGTCTAGTACTGGGTTGGTGTGGTCTTTGTCTTTATTCTTTTTGTTCCGTCATTTACTCATCTTTTTTGTTCGTTTCTTTTCCACATATATTGACGTTTTTTGTGTACTTCCTGACCTTCCGGCATCTCATTTTCATATTTTCATTGGATACGTTTGTTTGTTATGATAATTTTTCCATTTGTCGTCTTTTGATGTTTTGTGTGTATCTTGATAAAGACCTTTTGGTTGAAACGTTGAATATGATTTGTGTATTGTAATTTGTATGTTTTCTTGTGTGCACATCATTACCCACTAGTTTTAGTTATAGTCTGCCGTTTCTGATTGAAGCAATTATATAAACCTGTGTTTTGTGACGTATTCCTTCCAGAACATTGTCTTCCCAATGAAGTCTCTGAACCCCTCTCTGTCTTAGGTGATGCTGCTTGCATTTTCTAGTGATGTATTCATGTAATCTTCAATATCGTCAGTCCATTGTCTTCTTGGTCTGCCCTTTCTCTTCTTCCCGGGTACTCTTCCCTCCATTATTTGTCTTTCTAAACAGTAGTGTCTCTTTATATGACCAAACAGGCGTAGTTTTTTTGTTTGTTATTGTGTTTAGTAACCAACACTCTGAAATCTTCAATATGTTTATAATATATGAGTTTCTGATTTTTGCCTTCCATGATATTCTAAGTATCCTTCTGTAGCATTTCAGTTCGAAGGCGTTGATTTTCTTTGCCGCTGTTTTACTTAAGGTCCATGTTTCACAGTTGTATGTTGCAACCGGAAAAATAAAAGTTCGTAACATTAGCAATTTCATTTCTATTTTGTTGTTTTTCCATATGTTGTTCAACCGTGTTATTTTGCAATATGCCATTGCCAACTCTTCCTTATTTCTGCCATGCAGTCTCCTGCACCGTTGATGTTTGCTCCTAAGTATTCAAATTTATCCACACATTCTATCTCGGTATTGTCTATTCTGATTTTTGGTTGTTGTGTTGTTATATCTGTTGACATGTTTGTTTGTTTTTGTTTTTCGTTCGCTCCATTGTAACCATCACGGATATCCGTGCGATTTCCGCCGGGAGCGTGATTACGTTGTGCCACCGTTATGCGCCTTGTAGGCCTAGCACATCCGATTTCGGCATGCCTTGACAATTCGGGTGGGCTACCCTTAGCCTGTGACAGCCTCTATATCTGTCTCCAGGCACGCGTAATGGAGCCTCTTCGCCCAGACGATTTTTTGCTCTCGTCTGACTCGAACGAGTTGTTCCACTGTCTATGAACTTGCCTCGTGTAATTGGACGTGCTGTGCCTGTGCCCATTGGGTACTGAACCGTTTCTCATCCGTGAGCCTGGTTCCTTAAGGGGAAGAACTCAACAGATGAGTTGGACCCTGGCTCTTTTGCCCTCTTAGCCGAGGTGTCATTCACTGACATCGTGTACCCCTTGTCCAAGTTCGAGTCTCACACCACGCGTTTGAGAGCAAGGCGTTCTCGAGCTGAGCGTCCTTGTCCCAATAGCGCCTGAGCCCATCAGGTACTGAACCCTTTCTCTCTTCAAGTGTCTTTCCGGTGTAGGAAAACCTGACAGTAGAATTGGGCCAGGGCTAAATCGTTGTCCCTTTCGTGCCTGAGCGTATCGAGTACGGAACCCTTTCTCTTCGCGAGCATATTTCTGGTTTAGGAAGGCTCGACATTAGAGTTGGGTTAGGACTTCTTGCTTTACCAAAGGCCAATGAATGGGTCTGGGTCTCTGCCTGTAAGGAACACAGGTAACTAGAAGCTCGTCTCGAGCTGACGGTGCTTGTAGTTCCCCTTTCCTAGGGACTTTTCACTTTCTATTTGCAGTTCGCGCAGCCCTCTAGCGCTGTTCTGCCTTTTCATTGTTTCATTGTACTCGGTATGAAATCTATTTGTTTCTCGCCATGCATCTATCTTTACGTGCATTTTACATTGGCCGCCCCTCCAATGTTCGGACTGGACTGCCCTGCTTCACTGTATGTCGACAGTGTCGCTATATGTGGTGATGCTGGTGGTGTCGGAGATATTGTCTGTCTCTTGTGCAGTCAAATCTCTTTCCATCTGCTACCTCCACATTCTCGGACACGATCCCCAAATGATTTGGCCAGAATCAGCTCGAGCTGCTGTATTTCTGTTTCCAGGGTGCACCGCGTGGAGGTACATTTGGGATCTTGGTTATCTGCTAACCCTGGGTCCGCCTAGAGCAATGCGTTCCCTTTGCACCCCATCTGTTGACATGATTTTTGTTTTATTTCGAATCCACCGATGTTTAAAGCGCGGTAGTCAGCGTTGTGTATATCTTCTCTCACATTCCTCATTATACTTTCTGCATAGATGTTGAACAGGTATGGGGAGAGTGTGCATCCCTGCCTTACTCCACTCTGTACCTCAAACCACTCTGAGAGATAGCCCTCAAACTTCACAGCAGCCTTTTGATCTTGATAAAGTTTTATTAGTTGAATCAGATTTCTTGGGAAGCCCATGCTGTTCATTATCTCCCATAGTTTCTGGTGTTGGACGACGCAATCAGACACTTTTGAGTAATCTATGAAGCACATGTGTAGGTCAGTTTAAAATTCCTTCACTTTTCTATGATCAATCTCATGTAACCTGTGTTTTACGTAAGTACAATTGAAATAAAATGACACAATTTTACTTTTCCTATGTATTTTGTTGGTCACCGTGTGTATACCTTGTATCGATAGCAAATGAAAATCACATGAAATGTCACATTGCGTCACTTTAGAAGAACTATAATATCCAATGAGTCCACATGACTGTAGTGTCGAGGAATTGAATATGTTTCTTAGTCAAAAGATATGCAATGAAAAACAAGGCCACCGCCCAAAATAAACACACCCAGTCCACAATACTATTTTCCATGCTTTGATCTGTCCCTGTTTGGTGATTTATTCCTTTCTCTCTTATATTGCCCCCAAATTGCTTGGATACTGTTATATTACTTTAACCAGCCGAAGACGGATGTGTCGGGCCATTGGCGCAAATAAAACGGCGACACAACGCATTTCCATTCTCAGGACTACATCCTGCTGGAAATCTAGTAGGATTATTGTCCTGCTACAAAGGAGATCCAGCAGGAGTTTGAGAATGAACGTTGAAGAAGAAGATATTACTTTAAAAAAAAAAATTTTAAAGGGTTAAAATAATTGGGGATTTAAAAAAGTGTCATTAAACAGAGAAATTCGTTAAAAACGGATTCATTATAACGGAATTCTACTGTAATATATTTTCGGAAATAACGACCAGCTGTTATAATTTTATTTCTCTATTATAATAATAATAAGACCCATAAACTGTTAGGGTCATAGTGGTGCCACACCGGACCATTCAGACAGCAATAGTAATTTATTAATAATTGCCTAGAAAATCACTACAGCCAATAAATGCTGGGTTGATGGCCACATCCTGAATATGATATGCTATCAATTTTTTTTTCAATTTACAAATGCATATATATATATATATATACACTTTAATATGTGTATTACTTCAGATTATCATGGCAGCATGTGTTACTTCATTAAGTAATTTGTAACACTTATGATTTCTGTCATTATTACATATATATACATATTTTGTGTCTGTGTGTATGCCTGCCTGCTTGCATGCGTGAGTACATACAGTGCAATCTCTTTATATCTCTTTATAAAAAAATAATCCTATTTAACACCATTCAAAATTACCAATTATATTTATTCTTTATTGTTTATACTGTATATAGTGAGTTTCTGTTTTATATATACGGTATATATACAACGTGTATATAGACAACGTGAGAAAATATTAGACAGTTTGACAACCTGGCACGGCAAGGAAACAACTAGGACCTTGATACATAATACTGTGGACAGAGAGCTGTGGAGAGCCATGACCGCCTACGCCAACCAGCTTGGCACCTGATGATGATGATATATATATATATATATTTTATTATATATATTTTATTATATTATTATATATATTTTATTATCACTTAAAGGATACTTAAATCAGTGTAATTCGTTGTAATAGTCCTCGTCTCAATTGGTCTGTTCTCAGTGAGTTGAGTACATAGGTTGAATGTCTTGATGAGCTCACATCTTTTTTGAGGGATGTGGTTGGTCAAGTACAGAAAACCTGTTAACTTGCGTTGCAAGGCGATTCAGTGCTGCTAGAACGGACCTGGTTCAATTCCCCTTAGCTGTAAGATTTATTTTAATTTATCCTCATGCTCCTATTTGAATTTATTTGTATAAGATATTATTTGAAGCAACATTGTTCTGTCTCTATGCTATTTATGTTTATAAGTTCTTTAGGTTCTTGCAGTATGAATATATATGCTCTATGTTTGTGTTACGGAGGATATTTCAATAATTGTACGGGATTGTTCATTGTTGTTTTAATAGTCCTTGTCTCGATTGGTCCGTTCTCAGCGACTTGAGTACATAGATTGAATGTCTTCACAAGATCACATGGATGGGACGTGTGGTTGGTCAAGTACGGAAAACCTGTTTACTTGAGCTGCAATGCGATTCGGTGCCACTAGAACGGACCAGGTTAATTCCCGTCAGTTGTAAGATTTCTTTGCTGTTTTATAGTGTAAACTGTTGTCAGATGCACTGGACAGAAGCGAGCATAAGATTAAGAAAGTGGGATCTCTATAGTATATTCTTTTATAACAAATTTCTCTATTTAATAACACTTTTCCTAATCCCCAATTATATTCATTCTTTATTGTTTTCACTGTATATAGTGAATTTATGTTATTATATAGCTATAAGTGATGATATTTGAAGAAGAAGAAGAGACGACTCTAGCTCTCTGTAATGTGGACTCAACGTAACCAAGGCGACACATCTGGTCTTGGAACGAAAACTGAGACTTCCACCCATATGGTAAACGGCAAGTGTGGATCAATCATCCACCTCGGGAAAGACATACATATTTCGTTGTTCCAGACCAAGTTATTATAGCTGGGTTTAACTGTACTATGGTTAAGCAAGTACAGAATAAAGAGATAAAACAAATGAAAAAATACAACAAGCACATAACTATACAGTTGCATGCTCTTCTACTGAAATAATCATAAAACTTTTATTGTTGGTTGAACTTGTCAAACACAAACAAAATAAATAGGGGCATATAACAATCTACATGAATCATACAAATACAAACACATGGTTAAAGTAAATGCACTGATTATAATCTGTACCATCTGATAAATAATATAGGTCACAGAGGAAATTTTAAAAACAAAAAAGTAAATTCTATTTAACATAATTGTGGTGGATAGGGGTGTACCGGAGAAAGCCCATATTTTTAACATCATTGTGGTGGATGGGGTATATTATTGATATGGACAGAGAAAGCCCATATGTTTCTGCAACCAAAGGCACACTTGGAGCAATATTAACAAAATTTATTTGCTGGAGCTTTATTTGCCTGGATTTGTTCTGGTACCCATTTTCTGAAGCCAAGCCTGTCCCTGGACTGTTTATGGATTAAGACTGATTTTCTTTTTCTATATATGATCCTCTTTTGCGACACGATGTTCTCACACACATATCACATATCATCCGAATTTGACATCCGTCGCAATTGGTCACCAAGGGTAAAAAAATATCCTTTTCAGGATATAGCCAATCAACCCAGCATTTTTTTGCTGTAGTGATTTTATAAGAAATATAAATACATTCAGTAGTTTTCCATTGCTTTCTGAATGCACAATTACCTGCAGCCGGATTCGAATCAAGTTCCTTGGCCATCACAGATGCGCTCCATACCATGCAGCCACAGGGTTTACTAAAGGTATATACCAGAAATTCAACTATTGTCGTACTTGGTCAGCAAAGTGTTAATATTATTTTTATCATTTAAAAAAAAATCATATCCTGTACTACCGGATATTACTATTCAATTATTGACATTTTGAGGCGCTACTAATACATACAGTCATATCACTAGTACAATGTGGATGGTCTGCACTAGAACCACCTAGTCCGACGGTTGGATTTGCAAGGGTGGCGACATTATTTTATAAAGTATAATTCCTAACATAAGTTTAAAGAACAGTCATATTTTTTATTTAACTTTATTTATTAACTGACCAGCCATCCACATAATCTCCTATTGCCAAGGGTTTTTGCAAATGTTTGTGACATTGACGTGCGTCATGTGCCATGTTTGTGATAAAGACAGCATCTTTAAAAATTCATATAAAATTGAATTCATGACATGTTTCATAATAGTACTTACGGTGAAACACAAGGCTGATTAGTTTAGGGTATGCATATAAAAAAAATACAAATAACAGTACAATGCCGGTAGACAGAACTATAATCTAACTTATTATTAATGCTGGCCATAGATTTATATTACTTGCTATGTATCCTTTCTACTCACCTTCCAAAATTTATGATAATTCTGGAGTAATTCTCATAACAATCGATAATAAGGAAGACTGCTGTAAAACTGTATAACAATAATTTGAAATTTCTGTTCTTAAAGCAAATACTCCTGTTAAATTCTGTGACACAATAACATTTCGTTATCTTTGCAAAACAGGAGCACAGTAGCCAGGTTGATTTTAAGCTTACTTATTATCACCTGGTTATAGCATGCCAGGTTCGAAATCACGCCCTTACAAAAAAATCAGTTCTTCCAGTCGACTCAACTGTAAATTGGTACTTGATGCATGAGTTGGGGAGGGTAAACAAAGCAAGGAAGGGAACTGGCCACCTCACCTAATAGTTGCAGCTTAGTACATGAAAATAACCTCTTCATGCCCGACAGCAGGTTGCTGCAATGGACCTGCCTTGCCAAAAACGTATTTCCATAAATGACATGTTATGATTCCCTAAACGATGTCAATGCTCATTGATATTGTAATAACATAAATGCATTAAGTATGTTCTCAAAGACTACAGGAAAACTATCGCTGATCATGTTAATCCCATTGGATTTATGGCTGGTTTTTTTTCTTGTGAGACCAGCATGATTCCAGTGCAATAAAGATCAGTGGCAACATTGCTACCCATAATTAGAGAATGTATTCACCAGAGTATGACAGTCACTTCTGATAAGTGGTGTGCATATAACTCCATTTAAACACTACCATCCTTCAAGATGTAGCCCACTATTGACCACCTACGTAACTCTAACTTATTATTAATGCTGGCCATAGATTTATATTACTATCTAAACATAACCATATCCATAAACCCAAACATCTCTAAATAATCCTTATTCCTAAATCTAAACCTATCCCTAATAAAATATATCACTAATTGAAATCATACTAAATTTAAAACTGATTGGAATTGAATTAACATTAATCGTTTTAAAAAGCATCGCACCACGCATGCACACCTACTACAAGTACTAAAATTAAGACACCAATTAGCCAACTTTAGAAAACCCATGCTTATGTGGTGTTATGTTAACAAAATTAGAGTACTTCCAAGTATGTCATGTATGAAAACCTGATATACACAGAAATAACAAGATTACATCACTCATTATTACATGGCAGGAAGTTCACTTTCAGAACCAAAATTCTTCTAGTAACCACCAATACGCCATTTAGTAAATGTGCCCCAGCCATCTTAGGTAAGATAACATTGACAGGAAATTCTTGTACAATCCTGTATCTTAATGACAGTCACCCTATCATTCCTGCAGATGTATAAGTCTATATTTCATGCAGTAAATGTGAAATTTGTTCACCAATGTTCCCTCTAATTTTCTTATGTAAGCAAATCTGACAATGTCTGAGCAGTGAATATTTCTGTGTAAAAATTTCTACTATGTTAATTAGAATTGTGACATTCACTCATTCTTTGTGTGAGAGTGGTACATTTCTTCAGCTGTTAATTCTAATCACATGCATGACCTCTCACCCACGCATGTTAAAGGGAATATTGGTGTTCATTCTTTTCTACCGTAAAACATACAGAGATCATGATTGGCTAACACACAACAGGCACTCTGCATGCAGTGCTATTCCTCCTGAACTCATAACCCTCACCAATTTTTTATGTGCGTTGGAAGCAAGAATTCAACATTATTCTATTTACATTTTCAAAATGGCACCATTTCAAGTTATAATTAAACCGTTCTAATCAAATTTCAAATCTAAAACAGACAGAAATCATCATCTGGTAGCATATTCTGGACATGTAGTGATCACAGCCTTTTGAAATTCCTACCAATCTTGAGCCAATCTTCCTGCTTCTGTGATTGTCATGTTTAGGTAGTCTTTGATATCTTGCGTACCTCTTTTTCATTACCATTATGGTAGTTTCTAGGCTATGTCATTTGATATGGCCAAAATATTGTAATTTCCTAGAGAAAACCTTGTTTGGTCAGTTTTCTTTTTCTTTAAATTCTCTCAGAATTCCCTATTGGTTATATTTTTGGCCCATCTGAGGATTCTTCTGGGAATATTCAGACTCTAAGGAAAGTTACTTTTATTATTTTTCTGCAGCCCAGCCATATGTTTTCCATTCGTATCAGTTTATTTGATGAAATGGCCAAACTCTGTCTGATTTCTGACATAGCAATCCCCATTGTTGCTTATAAGAGAACCAAGTTATTCATAACTGATTAACAAATAACTTTTTGTTCAAATGATAATACAAACTTTGAAATTGAACTATATTATATAAATAGATCACATTAAATTGAACAAGTTCAGGAAAAATAATTATCATGTAAAATCAAATTAAAATTAGATAAAATAACTTGGAGAATACAAACTTGAATTTAAAGGAGATAGCTAACAGCCATTGAAGTTTTCAGTCAAATAATGGCAACCTTTTTTATTTGAAGGAGATAGCTAACAGCCATTGAAGTTTTCAGTCAAATAATGGCAATCTTTGGGGATATTTTTATTTGAAGGAGATAACTAGCTAGCAGTCATCAAAGTTTGAAATCAAATACTGGCAATATTTTTATTTGAAGGAGATAGCTAGCAGCCATTAAAGTTTTCAATCGAATAATGACAATTTATTAAAGGAATCACATTTCCTAAATCTAAAAATAGTTTATTAGATTAGGACAAAGAAAATGATAATGATTGCATGCATGATTGCAATTTAGGGGAATTGTATTCCAATTCTGAATAAGTAGAATGAATATTGACAATATGAGGGATAAAAAATATATAACAGCTGGGACTGTAGTAAACTCAATCAATTGTTAAAACATTGACTCATACAGCTTTTAAAATCACAGAAGACAAAATTAAATTAGTCTACCTAAATTACAGAGTGTGTTTAACCAACAATATTATACTGGGAGTAATGAGAGGCAGAAGGAAGCCATTTTCATAAAAGTGAGCGTACTAAAAGCCAAGACAACACCAAAAATTGGATTCTGGAATGTTACTAAAGTAACAGAAAAAAACCAGTTCTTAATTCTAGACAAGAAGATGACCAATACTCTGAGGGAGTAGTCATCATAATAAGAAATCTAGTGGAGACCATGGACACCCGCAGCACAGGTAATGTATATCAGGTGACCACCAATGAAAATATACAATTACTAACTAGTGTTGGAAAAAATACTATATCTACACAACACAAGGTGAACTTAATAATTCTGCGTCTGTTGAAGACAGATGTGTTTGACCATTGGTGCAAATAAAACAGCGACACAGAATTTCCTATCTCTGGACCGTGTCCTGCCACAAGAGAAATCCAGCAGGAGTTGGAGAATGAATGATGAAGAGGAAATGAATAATTAAATGACCCCAGTGCAAAAAATGCTGCGGGTGCCCAAATTTGAGATGTGCTTACTTGACAGGAAAGCTGTCAACAGCTGACACAAAAAAAACCAGATTAAATCTTGGTATACCAACAAACATACCTAATTAATTTTCGGTCATGTTTTTACAATGAGTATTTCAAATAGACAGCCTTATGGTAAGCTTAAATTTGTTGTGTCTTTGTTGGCATTTGATCTCATACTCCCACTGAATCTCTCTTGTAGCAGGATAGTCCCACTCAGCTTGCAGCAGGATTTAGTCCAGAGAATTTTAATGTGTTGTGTCACCTTTTATTTGTGCCAATGGCCCAACATATCAAACTTTGGTAGTAATTCTTCGAGCAGTTTCCTATGCTAGAAAGTTTAAACAGGAAGGTGGACCGCCTCCATAAATTTTGTCATCAGCAGGAGGTCTCGCACTATTGTCCCACAGCTTCACCTTTAGACCAGTCTGTCACCTGCCTCATTTCCTACAATTCCAGAGTGTGCAGGGATCCACTGCAGCACAACTTTATTGTTAGTAGACAGTTGATTTAAAAGTTCTACAGTTGCTTTTGTTAGATCTTTAGGTTTATTTTGTATGGTCTGGAGTACTGACATGCAGTTGCACAAGAAAACTATGTTAGCTTCTTTGGGTCTCTGTTCCTCCAGAGACTTTGATGCTTCTAAGATTGCTTGTAGTTCTGCCCTGTAGTTTGTTGATAATTTGCCAGTAGCGATTGAGAGTTCTAGTTTTGGGGTGTTTGGTATTAATATTAGTATCCCAGCTCCTCCTTTCTTTACTTCATTCTATGATGATCCATATGTGAAGTTGTCGATCCACTGTGAGTTGGGATATAAGTTGTCTAGGTGATCAAGTGTTTTTGCCTTAAGAGCTGTATGGGTTTCCATAGTTTTGCTCTCATTGCCTAGGATTGTAAGTTTTGCAATATATATGGATGAGTTGTTTGTGATGTTGTAATATGCTTCTAGCTGTTCCCATTCATCTGGATGGTTGCTGGTTACTTCTTCATTGACTTTCATAAATTATTTTGATAGATTATTGAAGCTTGGTCTTTTCAGTCAGTTTTTTTTTTTGTTAGTTCATTTGTTTTCTCATGCATAGGGTAATATCTAAATTTGTCAGTGATTATTGTGATTTTCTCATCCCACATATGGTGTGAATAGTTTTAGTATGTCATCTATATAAATTATGAAGAGTATGGGGATAAACTTCTCCTTGTGGGACGTCTCTAGTTATGTTGTGGCAGTAATTCAATTTGAAGAGTTTATCATATTGAATATATTGATCTATTTCCTTTGCTAATAATTGGGTTGTTTTTTAAATTTTTGCATATCCTGTTTAGCCATCAACCTAAGATTTTGTGACTAGTGATTTTCTAGGCAATATAAATACATTTAGTAGTTTGCCATTGCTTTCTGAACAGTCTGGATGCATTATTGCCTGCATAGGAATTAATTTATTTATTAACTTATATTTTCAATGCATTATCCGCTTGTGTGTTGCTGGGAACAACATGGGAAGAAAAGACCAGCAACACTGTAACCTGCCATGCATGTCAGAAGAGACCACTCAGGAGGCTTCAGATAGAGTTTGCTGTTTCATCCCATAGAGCATTAAGGTCGTCAAGAAGCCATGCTGAAGTTGAATGTGTCAGGCCAAAAGGTGCAGATATCACAACCAAGCTGCAAATCATAGCACAATACTTAACATTCTCTAGGCTACATCCTGCTAACCTGCAGGAGTTTGAGTCTGAACATGTACACATTTCAACAAAATAAAGCAACCACATAAGCATGTATCCAAATAAGACAGCAAAACATGTACTGCTCACATACTCTGAATTCACCCCTAAAAGAAGAAGGTTAATGTAAAGTTCCCCTCACAATAGAAAACACCAATATATATATATATATATATATAAGAATTATTCAAAAAAACAATCTGAATCAGAGATGGAGATCATGCTCTGACTTCTGTCTGTCAGAGCACAGTAGGCAAAGAATTCAAACAAGAAAAGGTAGGGCTGAGAAAAAAAAAGACCAGAAAATGAAGAGATTGAAAAACAACATCTCACTGGAAGATTATGCTGTCTTTCAGAGTACTATAGACAAGAAAAAAATGCATACACGAAGAGGTAGAGATGATGAAAGAAATACCATAAAAAATTAAAACATGGGAAAAAACATCTCACTGGAAAGTAGATAGTCTTGCATTATATACAGCACAAAACAACAAGGTACAAAACTCATTTTGACATTGTGAATTAGTACCAAGTACAACAGCCCCAGTTCTTGAACAATAAAAATCTGACATAAATATAATCTCTCAATAACATCAAGAAAGTTGATTTTCCAACCATCAATATTAAAAATGGAAGGAACCACTGATAAAACACTATCTTCTCCAGCAGTTTATTATAAATTCCAATTCTCCAAGTTATCATTGATTAATCCACACAAGAGATACCCTTGTGAGTATTATATTTGAGTTTAATCCATCGGTATATTCACCATCAATGCATAAATAATGAGGTGTTAGCTCGTAGGTCCACCTTATCCAAGTCCAGCGCCCAATCATGACCATCAAAGTAAATTTGGTACAGGGTTTCAGGAATGTTCCGCTTAGTTGTTATCTGATGCAGCATCTGTTTGAATAAAAAGTATTTATACAAAATCATGTGACTTAAAATATAATACTAGAACTGAGACTTGATGTTAAATTATTCAATCAATCAACCAAGTGCCATGTTGTCAGGTAGTGCAGGGGCTTATCTCCACAAGTGCCATGTTATCAGGTAGTGTAGGCACTTATCTCCACAAGTGCCATGTTGTTAGGTAGTGCAGGCACTTATCTCCACAACTCTCTGTCTCGTGTCATTAATATGTTCCGTTGGTGACATTCTCTGAAGCTACAGTGACAACTTCTCTCTTGTCTACCTCTGTCTTTTCACCCCTTGATTTTTCCGGTTGTTACTAAATGTTCATGTTTTTCTCATCTCATCATATGTGGTAAAATCTTGACTGTCTGCTTCTAATTTATGCTATAATTTGGCTTTTTTCTCCATCATTCCTGGGGACTTCTACATTAGTTTTCTTAGCTGTACATAGAAATTTCCAAAAACCACATATCAGTACTTACAGGTCACTGTGAGCGTTTTTGCTTATTGCACATTGGCAACGTATCCTATTACGGCAGGACGTAGCCATCAACCCAGCATTTTTTGGCTATAGTGATTTTCTGGGCAATATAAATATGTTCAGTAGTTTGTCATTGCATTCTGAATGGTCCAGATGCACAATAGCTTGTGGCGGAATTCAAACCCGGTACCTTGGCTTACCATACATGCTACAGTAAAATTATTATGGTTCTTAAAATACCTTAAATCTTTTAATTTTGTTCATAAAATACAATTATAGTGGAGCGCATGGCCATGTGGTTAGAACGACGTTCTCAGGCCCTTGAGGTCCCGGGTTTCATCAACGGTTAGGACAGGATTTTTTCTTTCGGGGGTACAATCAAAATCCTTCCTCTACATGTCACAACGTCTGCCATAGCAAAGCCTTATTTCCACAGCCAAACAGAAAGTCTTCCTGCACTCCTTCGCAGGGAAACATGCAGTAACAACAGTTTTTTTAGTTTTAAGACAATTATAAAGATCTTAGATATGTAGAAACAAATTAGAAATATAGTCAATAAATTATTTTACTCATAAAAATGTTAAAAACAATTACGGTATTAATTTTGTAAAAATGTTCGAAGAATCTACAATGATAAATAATTAAAATAGCTTGACTAAGAAACTGTGCTTTTTTTGGTGGGAATGTTATTTGTCCCCCCGAAATCAGAATCTACAATGAACATTCAGCTCAACTGGGATGATGATGAAAATACACAAGCGTATGAAGGTATCCACACATTTTTTTATCTACAATTTTTGTGATAAACAAATAAACTACATGTCTGTGAGGAATGCGGTAGCCTAGTTGATAGTGAGCTTCCTTAATATCACTGGGTTACAGCATGCCAGGTTCAAAACCACATCCAACAAAATAAATTATCCGGGTCATGCTTTCTCAACTAACACAACCGCTCATCCAGTCAATCCAACTGTAATTTGGTACCTGATGCATGAGTTAGGGCAGGTAATGACAGCAAGGAAGGGAACTTGCAACCCACCTAATAGTTGCTGTGGCTTAGTACATGAAAAGTTATCTTTATCACCGACGGCAGGTTGCTGCCATAGGACCTACCTTTACCTTTACCATAAAGAAAAAATGGTTTTTTCCCAAAGTAAGGACTTACCATCACACATTTTAAAAATCTGAGTTGATCTGCAATTTTTTGATGTCATTTACTTCTTGTTTAGTCCTAGATACAAAATGGCCACTTTAATCGTAATTTTGTTCAAGATATTAAAGTAGTAAACTTCTGTTAAAGTTGTGACGACTGCTGCCGGATTCACCATTTTTCGTGCCATACACTGAGATACCCATCCATACACTCCTCCTAATATAAACATTGGAACTACCAGGTAGTTTGGAATTAGTGCCTACATATTTGATTATTCTCCTTAGCTATGTTTATCAATTTATTTTTATCATTTATTAATTTAAATATAAATATATTGAGGGTTAGGATTAGTTATATAAGACATTACTATCCCTAACCTTAACCCTAAAAATAAATATTTAAATTAACTATTGATATAATACTTAGATTATAAGCCGATTAGACATTGGAAATAATTGGGAACAAAATGTCAAAATTTAGTTTCACTTTCCTGAAAAAAATGTAGGCTTTGAATTTGAGAAAGAACTGAAAAAACATAATTACAAATTTTATTTTCACATGACACGTTGTCAGCCTATCCCACAATGTTTCTCATTTGCCTCGTAGGACATGTCTAGAAAGAAGACATACCTGGATAAAGATACCATATAAAGTAGTAATAAAAAAATAAAATATAAAGTAGTAATAAAAGATAAAATTTAAAGTTGTAATAAAAAATAAAATATAAAGAAGTAATTTAAAAAATATATAAAGTAGTACTGGGTAATAAAAAATAAAGTATAAAGTAGTAATAAAATATAAAGTCTAAATGGCGAACAAACAAACAGAAATGTCGTTAAGCTGTATACTATACCTTGTAGGATCTGAAAGCCAAGTAGGCTTGTAATCCGAAAAGAACTGCGCACATCATCAAACAGAATAATCCCAGAAAATAGAACCCTCTTTCTCTTCCCCAGACAAGTCTGCAACAAAAGTCAAAAGTCTGGGTGAAAATTCCGATATATTTTTGATTATCACTGCAGGAAGAATCCATTTACATTATTTTTGTTTATTTCTACTGAATCTTCATCCTCAACTGGGATGCAGGAAATTCTGAGTTAGAAAACTTGCAGATCAAGATCCTATTTTACATTTTTGCAGGTGTACCTAGTGACAAACTGTTCAGTGAATCCAGAATCAATATGACCTTTCGGCCTGACATATCCGACTTCAGCATAGCTTTGAGTCACATTGACCCTATATGGGATGGGACAGTCCACTCCACAACCTCCTTAGTCACCTCTTATGACATGCATAGAAAGTAAATAGTGTTGCTATTTTTTGCTGCTCTCTTTCTCAAGCCTGTCAACACTGTCCATAACTGTCAGGTCTTCTTCTTCAGCGTTCATTCTCAAACTCCCGCTGGATCTCTCTTGTAGCAGGACCATGGTATAGGAAGCACTCTACAGTAGAGTTGGGCTCGAGTTTGTTTGTCCTCGTAGTTGAAGTATCATTCATTGATAACATGAGACAAGAATTTTTGAGAATCACAACCACTACACATGCTAATATTACCCTAATTCTCAAGACTACTACTAACCACAATTCTAATTCAATCATACGCTGCGCATGAGTAATCACATTGCAAAGGTTAGGTAATACGTCTCAGTAGAATAAAACTAGAACAAAGGTCACAGTGAATAGTCAAAAGAAAATTCAGCCACACCATCTTTATCCCAACGTTATGTTACCAGTGCCAGACATGGCCCCTGACAAAAACACTATTATCTTGGTTTTAAAGAATGATTAAGGATGACACAGATGTGATTTACACGGACGGGTCAGTCATCTGTCCCCAGTGATGTGCATGGGCCTTTCTGTCAGATCAAAAGGGAGAACAGTACATGAAGCCAGTGGTGCCTTTACCGCAACAACAAAACAAGCAGCCTAACAATGGAAGTATTGGCTGTAACGCAGGCACTTTACTGGCTGGAATCGCAAGCCTATTCCCATGAATACTAAGTGATTCACTGAATATGATTCAGAAAGTCAAAACAGGTGATGTACATAGGGAATGGGCGGAGTCATTGGAGAGAGCTAAAATGCGGGCATCACTATGAAAACTCACACTTATTTTTGTCCCTGGACATGCAGGCGTGGAGGAAAATGAACAGGCTGACAAATTAGCTAGTCTCGTCACCACAACAGATGGCCAGTCTATAGACCGAGCAGACATACTCACTGCTCTTCATGAGTCCTCACGATCAGAGAATTTTGAGATGAATAAGCATGAGTCAATATTGAGAATGCAAGAATTGGGAGTGAGGATGGGCATGGCCCGAAGAGAACCCTTAACAAAGATTTCAAAAATAGTAGTGAACCAACATAGAACCAGAACCATCAGCCATTATACCCTGAGAGATTTACTGACGCAGACATCGGAGCACCTATGGGCGTGTCCGGTGTGCGAAGATGATAATCGACATACCTAATAACAATCTTGAAAAATATTACAACATGCGAGATGAAATGCTTGAGAAAGGCTATAAACGTCACTAGAAAAGACCAAATGAGAAATGAAGCCATCAGAAAGATAGTAAAGATCATATGATCCGTATCATGTAAACAATATATTGGCGTACCCAATATATTATATATTAGAGACAGCAGATGACTGGTTCAACCACCTTATGCGAATGGAACAATCACACAACGAGCCATCCATCGGTACAACAGCAGAAAGAACGGATACAAGGAAGAGGAAGATCAAGAGGGGAAGATTTAATCAGAGAGATTGTTAAGAACTACGGCCCGACCATGGCAAGCACAACAAAGATGGCCAAAGAGTATAAAGACAGAAAACTTCAACTCCCCACCATATCATTATCATATATATAGATGGGCCCAGAGATGACATGCACACCAGAGTGCACAGGTCGGCGCTCCATAGCTGGTCGAGCATCAGGGTCAGCGAACCACAGCTGGACAAGACCCTCAGTACACTTCCACGCAGTGGGCCTAGAAACAGGAGTGCAGCAACCCTGCTGTAGCATGGCCAAGTACTAGGGATCGAAGATATGGGAATGCCAACCAGGCCCAAAAAAATGCTGAAGACGGATATGTCAGGTCGAAAGGCGCAGATAAAGCAGCTTGCTGTAAAACATGACACAACGCAGATCACCCGCGGAATGCTTTCAGAGGGTCCGCCGCAAGGCGTACGACGAAGAATATATATAGATAACAGTCAGTGGAAAAGAAACCGGTTAGGCATATCATATTAATATTTATAATTATTATTATAATTTATACAAATAATATCATATGAATTATTATAGGGCCTAAACAAACTTGAAATCAAACTTACAGAATAGATAATAGCCGTTCGTCCCTGTCATCGCCTAAAGAATCCAAACATCTCCACTTTTTTGGTGTCATAATTTTCTCCTCTTTCTGTTTGATATTTTTCTTTGATCTATGTAGTTTCCTAGATTTTTTTATACCCGAGTTATCTGTCGATGAACTGTTAGTAGTGTTACAGTTGTCATCTATGCGGTTTTGATGTTTGCTGCTATCCATTTGCCTGATTCCTGAATGAATTATGCTGTAATCAATCGTTTAGTCTACTCACGCATAGTTTTACACAATCGGGAATCAACTACCAAATTATTGTTAGGTAGAATATATTGTATCTAGTAGTACTATTTTCTAAGATGTACAAAATAGCCTCAGAACAATTTTAGGACAAGAGCTTTTCTGTGAATGAAATTATAAATATACAAGCGGGCGAGTATAAAAGTGTCCCGTGAAAAAGATGGGTATTCCACGCATATCAATACTTGAGGTCGTGGTAACTGGATTACCACAGCCGTCACTAATTTTTAATGGTAAAAAGCTCTCATCATCATCAAGTGTCGTCTCCGCAACGAAGGTTGGCGGCAAAGGACCTCCAACATCCCCTGTCTCTTTTCTTGGTGGTGCACTCTGCTAGACTGTAGCCTGTCCATCTTGTGATGTTGCTCTCCCACTTGTATCTCTGTCTACCTCTTGCTCGCTTCCCTTTGACTTTACCCTCAAGTAAGGTCTTTAATAAGGTGTCATGTCTTTTACTGTGTCCAAAATATTTAATTTGCCTGATCTATATTTCTCTTAGCAGTTATTTCTTCATATTAAGTGTTTTTATCGCCTCTTTATTTGTTTTCTTCTCTTTCCATGATGTTCCCCTGCTCTTCTATATACCCACATCTCAAAGGTATCAGTTCTGTCTTCTGATTGTTTATTTAGTATCCATGTTTCTGAGCCATACATTCATATAGATGTAGCATTTGTGGCCAATGTGGACTATTTTCCACGGCGGAAAGGAGTTTATCTCGCCATAAGAGATACATTTTACTAAACCAAAATAAAGTGTTCTACACAATAGCTGATGTCATTTGATGTCATTGTATTGATTGTTGAGCCTACCTCATCATCTCTCATATCAACAAATGGGTGTTCAGTGTATTTGTAGATACTAAGGCATGAGCAATACAATACAGCTGACTCATATGTGCTTAGTTTCTCTCTGGTGATATTAAGGATGCGCAATACGATATAATACAATAGATTTCTAAAGATCTAGGAAGAAACACCAAGCTAAATGTAATTATGTCCTGTATTGTCTCAGTATTAACGTATGGAAGTGAAAGCTGGAAATCAAAGCAACAGACCAAAAATTAAACAGCTTCGAAAACAAATGTCTTCGGAAACTGATGAACATAAAATTGAGCGATTTCGTCACAAATAATGATTTAAGAAACAAAACACACAAAGAATAGGCCCTATATTTCAAACACCATAAGAAAACTCCGGCGGAGATACCTGGGTCACGTTTTAAGACTAGATGAAAACAGAATAAACCAACAAGCCCTTATATGGACACCTGAGGGTAAAAGAAAATGAGGAAGGCCTAAAGCAACCATAAAGAACACCATACTTAAAGAATGGAAAATAATAGGCTCGTGTAGGCTGCAAACAAAAAGAAAACTACGCCTGTTTGGTCATATAAAGAGACATAACTGTTTAGAAAGACAAATAATGGAGGGAAGAGTACCTGGGATGAGGAGAAGGGGCAGACCAAGAAGACGATGGACTGACGTCATTAAAGATAATATGAATACATCGCTAGAAAATGCAAGCCACATCGCCCAAGACAGAGAGAGGTTCAGAGAGTTCATTGGGAAGACAACGTTCTGGAAGGAATACGTCACATGACCAGGCTGCAAGACCATGCAAGAACTAAAATTTCAGGCAGCAGACCGCAACACAAGGAGAATCAAAACATCTGCCCTATGTGCCGCCTGAGACACGAAAGGAACTAATACAATATAGCTGGAATTTGTCATGGTGGGAGTATTCGCATAATGCTGTCAATACTTCTATATCACCAGCCCTTTTTTGCACAAAATAGATCTACATGGCGCTCTACAGTCAAACGGGATGCACCATCTTGTGAAAAGAGGAGAAATGCTGCAGCCCAACAGCGGCGAAGAGCTGGGTCATTCCATGCCCGAACTGCCCAATGACATTTACAGCTCGAATATGGCTTATTAGACATCTACGAAGCATTAGGCATGGACATAATTCTAAATGAATTTTCAAAAATAGATGTAACAAATGGTCATCATCACTTGTGATAGACAAACGCACACATCTTCAGCCATGTTAACACATGTGAAAAACATCAATTCCGGCCAATTCCTTGATGTTTTTAATTCAGGACTTCCTCTTTGTCTACTTTACCATATGGGTTTCGTTTCATCCTGAACAGTCGGTTTTCAGCCCACTGGCTTCTTAGTTAGATCTATCTATCTATTGTCTTCTCTCTGCTTTTGATTTGAGGTGTCGCAGGATTGAATGACGATCGGTTTTCGGCCTTTGGCGAGTTTGGTCGCTTGATATGCAGTAATACTGTGCCGTTTCAAAACGTTGGTAAATCCTTCAATCCACCTTCTTTTTGGTCTTCCTCTGTATCTTGCTATTTTCATGCTATATGCTCTTGTCGCTGTCCAATAAGGGTTCATTCTTATGTGGCCGAACCGTCTCTCTGTTTTTCAATATATTTGACCACTGATGTTGTTCCAACAGTTCTTGTAATCTTCTATTTCTCACAGTCTCTTCTTGTTCTGTTTGCTGCTTTTCGTAGACATCTCATATTACACGTAGTAAGCTATTTTTCTTGTTCTTTTGTTAGTGTCAATGTCTGACATTTATAGCACATTGTTGGAATTAATATTGAATTTATGATTTGCCTTTTAGTTTCTATCGGGATAGATTGGTGTTTAAAATTTTTAGTGTGTTCATAATTTACGTAGCTGGCTCTTTGAATTCTTATGTCATGCTCTCTGTCCATTCTTCCACCGTCTGTAAAAATGCTCCCGGAATATTTAAATTCCTGCACTTGTTTCAGTAGTTTATCATTTATCTGTATGTTTGTTGTATTGTTTTCTGCTTATAGACATTAATTCAGTTTTTTCTGTGTTGATCTTCATGTTGTCTCATATAGGCCTAATGTTCATTAAGTCGGTAATGTAGGCCACTGCTGATTACGTAGAAATCGAGCCCAGTATTCTTTTGCTAGTAATTTTATAGGTTAACCAGTATTTACGTTCAGTTAGTTGTAGTTGAAAGAAGCATGACAAGTTGACTGACAACATAGGGTAATCAGACAGTAATGGATTTTAACTAACAGGGAAAGGAGAAAGTTGAAAAACCGAAGAATACCTGGTAAGGAACAGTGAAGGAAGATCGAATTACTTACGACCTTGTGAATACAGTTGGCGAAAGCATGGTAGCACAGAAAACGTTAGATAGAGACAGTTGCAGCCATATGTTCCACATACAACTGAAAGAAATGAGAATAAAGGCAGAAACCATAGCTTTCCATTTCTTTGTGTTGCCGGGTCTTTCAATTGTTGCGTGTTGTTTAGGTTCATTGACATGCCTTCTCTATTAATGGTTCTTCGTAGAGTTTCTCTAGGTCTCCCTCTTCTTCTTACTCCAGGTGGCACCCAATATAGTGACTACTAGGGAATTCTTAGGCTGTTCATTCTGAGAACATGGCCGATGTAAGTCCAACGCCTTTGTCTAATGAAGGAAGGTATATAGGTTTGTTTGCTTTCCTCTCTTATAGTAGTGTTAGATTTAAAGTCACTCCACTTAACATTCAGAATGGTACGTAGGCATTTGTTTTCAAAGAAGTCTAGTCTCTTATCTGTGGCTTTCCAACTATCGCATCCATATGATAGGGATGATGTTGGAGTTTAACAACCTGAGTTTTCTGGTGTTTCTTAGTGTGTTTGACGTCCAGATGTTGCGTAGTTTATTGAAAGCACCCGCTGCAATGGCAATACGGTGTAAAATTTCTTTTGATGAGTCTCCATCCAATGCTAGATTGGTGCCTAAATATGTACAATTGTTGACTTTTAATAATGGAACATTTCGAATTTCTATGTTGTCGTTGGATCTCGGAAAATCTAGTATATGAGTTTTTGATTTTCAACCCTATCTGATTTGAGTAGTTGGAGATTGTCAAGTTTAGATTGAGCATCTGTGTGGTTTGCGCTCAAAAGGACCAGATCATCTGCGTAGTCAAGATCTTCGAGAACTGTTTTATTAATCCATGTCAGCTCATTTTCAGTGCTCTTTCTCATGACCCAATCAATAGCGACGCAGAAAAGTAATGGGGACATGATGAATCCCTGTTTAACGCCCGTAACAACGTGGAACCATTCTGACTTCTCAGTGTTTGTTTGAATATATAGAATATTCTATATAGATGAAAGGAATATTGTCAAGAAATGTATAAAGGAACAACCCATTCACTAAATGAGAGCACCAATGAATTAGAACAAGAATCTACAATGGAAGAGATCAGACATTTAATCAGATATATGAAAACGAGAAAAGCTCCAGGCTAACGACGGAGTAGCATTAGAAATTATACAAGCCGGTGTAGATTCCAGTAAATATACCATACCTATCCTACAAGATATGGAAAAGCGGGATATTACCAGAAAAATTTAAGTATTTTGGACATTTAAAGCGACATGATGATATCGAAAGGCTGATTCTGGAGGGAAGATTACCAGGCGAGAGAAACAGAGGAGGACCAAGAAGACGATGGACCAGCGACATCGAAGATTGTATGTATGCACGTCTCTGGCCAATGCAGACCTGCTTATCATGGACAGTGAGGCTTTCAGAGTATCCACGGGGAAGATAACATTCTGGAAAGAATATGTCACGTTATATATTACAATCGAAAAGAAAAATGCAGTCTTTTCCTAAGATTATGCTGTTTTTGTAGAAGATTCACACTTACTCTCCCACATGTATCTCTGCCTACCACTTGATCGCTTCCGTTTGACTTTACCCTCAAGTAAGGCGTCATTTAATGTGACCAAAATATTGTATTTGCATGATCTTCTTATTATTCTTCTGCGTTCGTTCTCAAACTCCTGCAGATTAGCAAGATGTATTCCAGAATACGTTGTGTCATGGTTTACAGCAATGCTGCGATTTCTGCCTTACACATCCGACTTCAGCATGGCTTTGGGTCACTGACCCTGTATGGGATGGCCAACTCCATCCCATAACCTCCTTACTCGCCTTTTACGACATGCATGGAAGACAAACAATGTTGCTATTCTTTGCATGACCTTAGTAGTTCTTTCTTCATATTAAGTGTTTTAGCACCTCTTTGTTTTCTTCTCTTTCCATGTTATTCTACATACACATCACATCTCAAAGACATCAATTCTGTCTTCTAATTATTTGTTTTGTGTCAATGTTTCGGATCCATACATCAACTTAGAATAGATGTAGCATTTTATAATTCTCATTTTCAACTTGTTTAGATGTCAATATTTTCCGCATATCTTTGAACGTACTTTTAGCCATTCCTATTCTCAACTTCTTTTTCACATCTGCCGCCATTTGTGACTGTGTCCAAGATGATGTTTTACTTGTTGTCTCTCCATGTATGTTTATCTCTTGTTCTTCTGTGTGTTTGCTGATTATCATGGTTTTTGTTTCTTGGATATGTACATATTCATTACTTGATTTATTGACTTGATCTATTGGTCTTTGTAGTTCATGTTCACTTTCTGCTAAAAGAACAGTGTCATCTGCATATCTCAGGTTATTATTTTCCCATTGATCTTGAGCCCTGACATTTATTCTATATTTTTAAAAATATTCTGTGCAGAAATTAAATAGGCTTGGTGATCAAATGCATCATTGTCTTACCCCTCTTCTTATTTCTATGTGTGGAGAGTAGCTGTTTTCACACCTTATTGGTGCAGTCTGTTCCCAATATATATTTATAATCAGTCTGATGTCTTTTCCATCTATGCCTATTTCTTGAAGACATTTGATTAATTTCTCATGTTGGACTCTGTCAAAGGCCTTGCTGTAATCTATGAAGCAAATATGGATACATTTTTGGACATATATATATATATATATATATATATATCTATCTAACTTATATAATATTTATCTATCACTAGTCAGATACTAAGTATAACTTCTCTGGTTCCTTTGTTTTTCCTAAATCCGAATTGTTCTTCGTTGACCTCCGTGTCTATCTTGTTTTTAATTCTTTCATTTATTATCTTCAGAAGTTTATTTATTTGCTGCCATACAAATATATTTGTCCTGTGTTCAATATAACTAAATGTTAAACATCTGTAGCACTTGTTTTCAAAAACCTGAATCACTCTTTCTGTGTCTGCATTAAGTGTCCAACTTTCACTTCCGTATAAAAATATATTTAGCACTAGTGATCTAAATAGATTGATGTTTACTGTAATACTGATCTTACTTTACCATATCATATTCAACGTTGCCATGGCAGCCATCACGAGTCTTATCTTAATATCATTACCTGATCTGCCATCATCTCCTTTTCGGGAACCGAGATATTTAACCATGTCAACTTCTTCAAGTTTGTAACTGTTTAATCAGATATTCGTGAGATCTTGCTTCGTTTCACCAGTCACCAATATCTTGCTTTTATCAATGATATACGGTGTATAATATATACCCGGTATACAGGTGAATCACT
Organism: Meghimatium bilineatum; assembly: GCA_034231615.1. Taxonomy (NCBI): domain Eukaryota; kingdom Metazoa; phylum Mollusca; class Gastropoda; order Stylommatophora; family Philomycidae; genus Meghimatium; species Meghimatium bilineatum. The sequence continues at coordinate 9,220,583 of CM067306.1, forward strand.
CTATAGCAAATTTCCCTACATAACAACACTTTTCAAAATTGTCACCTATATTTATCCTTTATTGTCTGTACTATAGCAAATTTGTTATTACATACATATTTCATCGGTTCGGACCAAGTTATTATAAAGAGATTCCACTGTACCAGAATAGCTAATTTCTGTTATTACATAAATAATTTGTCTGGACCATGTTGTTATAGTAGTAGTTTACTATATTAATGAACAGACGTGTCATCCACAATTTATAGGGCGGGAATAGGTTTTAAGTAAAAAGTGCAGACGGATATAAAAACTATATATTTTAAGCATATACACATTCTTCTTCTGAGTTCATTCTCAAACTCCAACTGGATTCTCTTGTAGTAAAACAATGGTCCTACTAGATTTCTAGCAGGATGTCATCAAGAGAATGGAAATACCTTAGTCTTCGGCGGAATACTCATTCAAGATGTGTGAGTTTTCAATACCTGTACTTCATACTGTAAAAAGAAACCGACAACTCCTGCTTGTATCTCCGACTACCTCTTTTATACGTCTTATTCTTCTGGTTTGCTCTCTAAGAAACACAAAAGTTTGTGTGATTTCCGTAGAGGAACGTGCAATATGTTATCCTGCTGGTTTTCCAGCATGGTTACGTTATTTTTCACCTTCCTATCCAGCAAATCCGTTTTCAACATGATCACTTGTATGGAAAATGTAATCATTGGTCACAAATAAATAAACACAAAGAAATGGTAAGAGGTATTTATTAACATGACAATGAAATGATAACTGATAAGTGAGGCTGCAGTAAAGCTGAATAACAATAGTACACAAAACACAAAGGTAGTCATAAAATCTATTTGATTCCTCTTTCTGTCCCCAGGACATTTCCATGTATATAATCTATTTCCATGTTCAAAGAATGTATTACATTATAATCATATTGTTCCCCTTGCAGAACTGTATGAGTCTTTCTCCTGTCATTTCTTGTCCCTAGTCAAAATTGTCCCACAATGTTCTTGTGTCTCCTATTTCTGCATTCATGTCTCCCATGAGTCTTAGAATGTCTGTGTTGATCTTACTGGATTGAGTAGCTATTGTAGTTCTTCATAGTAAATTTCAATTTCAGTGTTGTCTGTAGTTAAGATGGTGCATGTTTGTAAAATGGCTAGATCAAATGGTTTTACTTTGATATTTATCCCTATATAACAACACTTTTCAAAATCCCCAATTTAATTTATGCTATATTATTTGTACTATAAATAGCAAATTTCTGCAAGCATGTGGTTACGTCTGTGGGTCTCACCAATGGCCCACTAGACAAACCACCCATGCAACAATTTAAAACTTATACAGGTTGGTAACACCTAAATGTTACGTTTCCTGAACAAAACCATTGTCTAAAGCATCCACCTTTGATTTCACCTGGTCTAAACTCTGTACCAACTGCAGTGAATTTAAAAACTAAATTTCTTAGACTTCCTTGTAGAATCCAGCAGTGCGGCTCTCAGAATTCTCACTATAAAATTCCTTCAAAAACATCTTCCAATTATTGCACACAATATCCATGAACTTGTGCATTAGTTTATTCTCATCCCAATTGTTTCCCACATTTATTTTAATAGGTCGACATATTTATTAAAACACATTTTTAAAACAATATTTGCAGTCTGTCCCAGGGTTCTTTTTCTTTCTGAATGAAATCTGCATGATTTGATGTAGACATGTGCACCTTTGATGAATTGATGGGATCTATCTTTCTATTATCGTGACCTTCGCTAAATTCAGCAGAGGAATCGTCATTTCTTGATGCACTCATAATAAATGAATCTTCAAATGTTTGAGAACAAATATTATTAGCATGGTTACCAACAGTGGCAGAAATATGAAAACCACTGCCAGTCTTAATATTCTCAAAAGTGACTGAGTCCCGTCTGTCATTTGCACTGTTGATTAGACAATGCTGGAAACAATATTGTTTATTCTGAGTTTGTCTCAGCACTGCACAAAGTAGATACACCTAAACCAGTTTCAGAATGTGAGCAAACATGCACTAATGGCGTGTTCACCATGCTAGGAATCAAACTGAGTTCTTTTTGATGTCTGACAAGCCCAAGTTTCTCTAATACAGAACTTTTTTCATGTCTGACTTTAGTGTACAAGCCTTTCAACTTATTCATCAAAGCTTCAACTACATCTATGCTACTGCAATTTCGTTTTAGACGTATTTTGTGATGTTTCACAACACTACTTCGTCCAAAAGCTTGTCTTTCTGCATAACCATTTGCTTCCTTTTCTGTTTTTAACTTCTGAAGGCAACTGTTTAAATCATGTATTCTGTTGTATGCTCTGACCAGATTTTCATAATTGGACAGCATTGTCGAATTTTTAAATTTCAAGGGATTTGAAGACATGTTGCCTACAATATTGACATCCTTGATAACGCTCCAAATTTCAGCCCTGAGTTTAGTCAGATTACACCAAAAATGGTTTTCCTGGGAAGATTCTAATGGTTCTGCAATGCTGTGCGACAGTTTTTTGTCAATGTTATCAATTTCTGATAATTGTCCAACCACTCCTAGAAAATCTGTCTTTACTTCATTACTGGTACCCACAGGATGTGTCTTTTCTGTTTTATCCAGCTCTGTGGAATCTGCTAAAACATCAAAAGATTTTGTATTGTCAATATTAAAATATTTACCATCCTTCGAACTGTTTTCATTTTCACTACACATCTTTGAACTCACAGTGGCTACTTCCGCCACTGTATCAAAGTTGGTAAATGAGTCTTCCATTGGTGAATCTGTGCAATCACTATCTTCATTTCTTGAAGAGCTTTCGGGATATAATAATGGCTCATTTGTTAGAGAAGATTCATCAGATAAAATATCTTTAATAGCAAACCTCAAAATGTGTTTATATGGTTCTATTATTTCAGCCTGTGAATGCAGACACATCTTGATTCTGGATAATAATTTGTCACAACGTGATAGGATACACTGGAAATTAGTTGGTAACTTTCCCTTCAGGTGGTGTTGACACATAAAGCTACATTTGGCATCATGTGGTAAATTTATAAAAATATTTCTATACCCACACCTTGTGAAAACTGTTCCTGCCTTTCTTAACTTAGTTTTCAATATTTTTGCTGTTCTGTATAAGTCACGCAGCTCACGGCATCCATCACGCCTTAGAATTGGATCACTGAGTTTTTTCTTTGCTCCCGTAAGAGACAGACATGCATTATGCAATCTGTTATAAATTTTAGTCATTTTTATCCAAAACCGTATCTCTGTTTTATTTACATTTTTAAAGTTGTCTATTTTCTTATCTTTTAACATCTTATCTTTGACTTCCATGGAACAAGTTTCTGTATCTTTATGTGCATCAACCAAATCTCTTGAAGTGGACATTTCTGTTAAGCTTTGACATGACTGCTGCAAAACATTATCTGAGGTCATGATAATATTGGAACTTGCACATGACTCTCCGCTGAGTTCTTCCTGAATATTTGATGCGCATGGAGGCATTGGAAATGGGCTACAAATATGCGCCATCAAACCATCACCACCTTCCCACAAATTTGGAACCATTGCTCTGTTATTAGAACCAAACTGGTGCAATTTAAATGTAAGCCACCGTAGACTACCATAGTCTACCTCCTTTATAAGCATATCCCTAGCTCTCTGTAGCTCAGCAAAATTGTAATGATGGCAATCAGAGCCTGAAGAATTGGTTTGTCCAATTGGATATGGGAAATAGTGTTGCATGTTGTTCGTCATGATATGTACAACGAGAATATAAAAGATCTTCCAAACAATTTCATTGCAGCTGAATGTGGCAACCTATGGAGAAATATAAATTGACAAATAATGTGTTATTTATTTTATAAATTACAGAAAATGTTAAACATTACTGATTACTCAATAAATGTACTGTGATAATTTTTATATTAATTTTAACAGAGAGTTGATTTTTGGGGGGCTGTTCATTCTCAAACTCCAACTGAAAAATTCTTTAGCTGGACAAGGTCCCATTAGATTTCCAGCAGGATGTAATCCAGAGAATTTAAATGTTGTAAATGTGTTTTATTTGTGCAAATGGACCTTTAAATTCAACTTCTTGAATCCAGAGATATCCATAGAGAATCCCATTTTTAAAATGTGGTTGATTCATAGGTGTCAACTAGAACAGCTTTTCCATATTCATCCGGATTTCGGGCCCCAAAAAATTCCATAAAAACACATTTTTGATTTTTTTTAAAGAAGGTCATTTGGTGTTACATCTTCTGGAAAAGAGATATATTCTAATATTTATTAGAAAAAAATGTTACACATTATCATATGTATTCATGAACATCCATGATATATTAACCCTCATACACCCACTAGACAAACCACCCATGCAACAGAAAACCTTAGTGGATGACATGCTGTTATGTTGAAGTTATCTTCTTAGAGAAGCTTCATGGCACGTCATCTATACAATTGTGCGTTTATTTTGTTGTTGAAATGTTTCATGTTACTTTGTGTTTCATGTTTACCTGAATATATATGTATGCACCCTTTGTGGTTGGGAGGGAGCCACAGATGTACTGTACAGCACTGGGGAGGAGGAAACTGACATCACTGTTTTTTCCTATGGCTCAGACCCATCATAGAGGCACAGTGACTCAGGACGTGACAATATTTTTGAACTTTTGGTTGCATGCCTAGAGCTATAGAGAAGCTCGGCATAACCAGTAGTCAATTGGTGGCGGGGAATGAGCACAGTGAACCCTATCTTGGCTACAGTGGCTGGGAGCAGTGCATAGGTTGAAACCTACCTTCCTGGATAGTTATTCTCTGGCTCTGTCCCAGGGTGGGCAGAAAATCCACAGACTTCCCAGCAATATAATGCCATTTAATGGCATTAGGTCAAAGGCCATGAGCCCATGGACTGCTGGATCAGCAACCAACCAACCATTAACCCTTATACAGTGCAATAATTCCACACTGTACCATTTGTCTTCCAGAAAGCTCAAGTTCTCCACTTCACATGACATTTTTGCCTTGCAATAAATATTTTGATTGTTTATGTGGAACAAAATAATCCCAGCCAGTAAAATGTGTTAAAATCTAGAATGGGTGTATTAGAATGCATTAGGGAGGGAAATGCAGAGGGCATAATAATTTCCCATACACTCTATGATCTAATCTATGTTAAAACAGGTTTAATCTAATCCATATTTTATAGAACATTCATTATAAGGTAACTTCGAGGATGTTTTTATTACCATGTATTTTTCTTCTGTATTCTCAAATTCCAACTAGCAAACAGATCATAGAACAAAATGTGTTAAGTCATAGTTTGTAGCTTGGCTGCTATATCTGACTCTTTTAGTCTGACATATGGATTTTGGGTCACTCTCACCCATGGGTGAGAGCCAACTACATCCCTAAACCTCCTTAGTCCCCTCCTAACATACATGGCAGGCCAGTCTTGCTGTTCTGTTTCCTTCACAATATCCTCTTTATAAATAGTATATGTTACTAAATATAAATAGTTTATGTTACTAAATATAAATATTTTATGTTACTAAATATAAATATTTTATGTTACTAAATATAAATAGTTTACCCAGTATGTTACTAAATATAACAAAGACAAATAGTGATTTGTTTCAGTTTGTTAAGTAACTTCTACTAATTCTTTTGAAATAAGATTTTCTGCTGTGTGTTATAGATCATGGACCAGAAGGCGCAAAATAACGCAGATGGTTGTGAAACCAGAAGTGCAGCGTACTGCGAGGCGGAAATCACACAAATTTCATATTTGTTGAGAGCAAGCGAAGACGATAGAGGCGAAGATGAATTATTGAGAGTCAATAGTTCATGATAGTATATTTTTATCTTGACACTGCGCACATTAGACCCAAAAAAAACAGGGGTCTGAACCTCTCGCCTCATTGATGATAATGTGGAGATGTACATTTCTATAGGTGAAGTGGTCTCAAAACATTGTGCTCCACTGGCACTCATAGAGTATCGACCACAAACAAATTCTCTTCTGTCTACCCTGATCTTACTCCACCTTCTGTGTTCCTTCTCATAATTCCAACAAATTTGCAGGATGTAATCTAGATAACAATGTGTTGCATTATAGATTACAACTTAGCTGTGATAGCTGCATCTTTCAATCTGATTTCTGCATGGCTTCCGTGTCACTATGAACCTCTATGGAATAGAACAGCCAATCCACCCCCAAAACCTCTGTAATCACCTCCTATAATAAGTATGGTAGGTTAACAGTGTCACTCTGTAACCACCTCCTATAATATGTATGGTAGGTTCTCTCTCTTTTCCAAGTTGTTGTTTGGTCTTCCATGTGATGTTTATATTTTGAAAGCTTCCATTGTCTCTCTCTCTTTTCCAAGTTGTTTTTGGTCTTCATTGTGGTGCTAATATCCTGAAAATTTTCTCTCTCTTTTCCAAGTTGTTCCTTGGTCTTCACTGTGGATTCCAGTACACAACAACAAACAACAAGTTTGACTCTGCCAGAAGAGGAAGACTTCCGAGTTGTCAAGAGGGCATCTTGACAGGAGAGACTGCACACTTGAAGAAAGGCAGACCTGAGGACCCTATCATCTTGTAGTCCTTCTCAGGGAAGTTGTCCTCTCAACTGCACAAGCGACGAAGAAGTTGGGAGAATGGAAGGGAATCTCAAACAGCAGAGGGATGATAAGAGGTGTACAAAAGAAAGTTATGGGCATCAGTCGGTTTGTAGTGTACCAATGTGCTAAGACAGAAGGGCTAGATTGTGATGGATATGTCAAGAAAGTTCACATGGGAGGTGGAGGTCTCCAATGTGAACTTGATGGCTGGGTGAAAATTGTCAATGAATTGTATGAAGTATGCCAGGTCAGCCTCAGACATGTCAGTGATGCCAATCTCATCATTGATATACCTGTGGAACACTGATGTGAAGGGTCCCCCATAGGATTTCCATACATGGTGCTTAAAGTGGCCCATGAACAAGCAAGCATAGCTAGGCCCCATGGCGACTTCACTGATTTGGTCAAAGAAATGCCCATTGAACTCGAAGGAATTGAGAGTAAGCAAGAGTTCTGCAAAACGAATAAGGGTAGAAGTAGACACAGAGGGGTGAGGATGCTAGTAGACAAAGAACTTCACAGCCATGAGACTCTCTGAGTGTGGTATGGAGGTATAAAGGAAGCAGACATCTAGCAGAAAGAGATGATAGATGTGAGCAGGGGACAGTAAAATAGAGGCAAAGACCCCCTTCTATAGACAAATTCCTTCTTCATCTCCTTAAGGCAAGGGGGCTCAGATAATGAATGATTGATTGGTATTTGTGTAATGTGCACAATCGCTTTGTCATTGATGTTGAAGGGGCAGTTTAGTACATTTTCAAAATGTTCAACCCAGCGTTTGAGAATTTCCTCTCTGTCAGTGGTGGTATACTTTCCATCTGCGCTTAGAAGAGAAGATGTCTCTGAAGACTGAGGGCCATAAATTGCTTTTGGCGCTGAATACAATTTCTGCATATTATTGCTGTCAGCATAATGCTGTATCTCTTTGGTTTTGGTACTAAACCATGAGTCTTGCATCCTCCTTAGTTCTTTTTGTGTGTTTTTCTTTGAGTTTTTGTACGTCTTTTTGCTGGTTGATGTGGGGTTGTTTAGATAAGCTTTGTGCTGTTTGTGCTTGTTGTCCAAGAGAGCTTCGATCTGTATATCATTATCGTCAAACCAGTTATTATGCTTTCAAATAGCAACGCCCACCACTTCTGTAGTTATGCAGATAGTGTGACTGAGGACTTCCCATCTTTTTTGAATGACTATGGAATTGACTGTCAATGGTGTAATTTTGGTATCCATTGAGCTGCGCAGAAGCTGTTTATAAAGTGGATCTTTCAATTTGGAGATGTCAAGACATTTTGACTGGTTGCTATTTTGAGGTCACCAGAGATGCAGTGTATAGAGATTCATTTTGGAGACTAGCATTATGTGGTCTGTCAGGCAGTCAGCGCCACACACGGATTTAGTGACTCTCAGAACCTGCTTATCATGTCTCAAGATGACATAATCAATATGATAACACTGTTTTGATCTTGAGTGCATCTATGAAGTCATATTATGGTGAGGTAGTTGAAAGACAGTGTTGGAGATGAGTAGGTTAAATGATGTGTAGGTTTCGAGCAGTAGCTGTCCATTGCTATTGCATTTGCCATTCCATCCAAGGACGCCCAGTCCGAAACCACTTGAGCATTAAAGTTACCAAGGATGATGAGTTTGTCAGATTTGGGGGTCCCTTGTATGATTTTTTTTCAAGTCATAGAATTTTTCTTTCTGTTCATCAGGGTTCATCATAGTCGGGGCATACACACTAACAAATGTTGCATGCCGCTTTTTAGAAAGTGGAAGGTGAAATGTCATCAGCCAGCCACTAATGTCCTTTGGAAGTCCAGCTTCGCATTTCACTTCTTTATTGTTCTGCCAATTCACAAAAATGAATATCTAGCGCCTTGTTCCACAAGTTCACCTTCCTCAGACAGGTATGTCTCACTGAGGGCTGTGATGTCAATTTTGTACCTAGTAAGCTCTTTCGCTAAAAGTGTGATACGTCTTTCTGGCCATGCGACCTCCACAAGGTACAGCAGGGTACACCAATTCCATGCGCCAATTGTGAGTGGACTCACATTAATTTTTCTTGTAGTTTTTACAGTTGAGTAGGGATCCCACCAGCTGCGGTATGCTGGCCTGGGTCATGTCGAGGCAAGCAATATTTAGGGCACCTTTTCTAGCCCCTTCCTCTGGCTAATGAGGTGAGCAGTGATTTCGTGATTAGGGCTGCTCAGCCGCCAAGACAGCTGCTGGACATCAAAGGTGCCTCAGTGTTACTGGAGAACGACCAAATGCCCTGAGCCGCCTGCATGCAGGTTTTTTATTATGGTTGCCAGTGTATCCACACCTACCACTTTACCACCCACCCACTGCTGCATGACGTTTTTTGTGATGATTGATGAGATGATGATGAAAGCATGACTTATGCAATGAAAATTGGATTAAAGTGCGGGATAGATGTGCAATTTTGTCATCCTAACTCTCGTCCTTACACATATGGTCTCAGTGGCAAGACGACTGAGTGTGTGTCGGGGTGCAGTAGATGACCAGGGTGCCTTACTGTCTCATTGTGCTCTTTTACACTCTATAACGCTAGCTGAATGATACCTTTCTGCCCAGTGGCCCATGTTAATACCTACTGTATTTATAATTAATAGGCCTACTTATAATAAGACTTATTAGGTGGCCTATACAAAATGCTCCAAAAGCACACAAAAATATTGAATTGTGTTCTCCAAATATCTTATCAGGGTGCATTCGTCGTATCTATGGTCACTGTGAAATTTGACCTAGTTTTTAGGTATTCCCCAATGCTGAAGTTGCGCTGATCCACTGTTCACGTGGAAATGTCCACGGCTTGCGAGAGGTTATGATATCATGGTTCGCGCGGAAAGTGTTTTAGTGTATTTGAATTGTTTTGGAGATCCGTGGTTAGTTAGTTAAGGTTGTGTGTGGTTTTAAGGGAAAAAAAATAATAAAAAAGGAGGAGGGGTGGTATAAAAAAGGGGGGTTTCATGGCATATGAATGTTTAAAAAGGGGGGCCTCCCCAGGGGAGGGGGTGGCATAAAAATGGGGGGGTCTCCCCCCTCATGACATTTGAAAGTTAAAAAAGGGGGTGGGTTGAGGGGGGTCAGCGTACAACATCTCACAATTTTAATGCAGAATGCTAATATTAATAAAGTTAGCAAATTGCAATCAAATCAAGGAGAAAAATTAAATAAGTAGGACTAACTTACTAAACGTTCTATAAACTCTATAACTAATTTAATAATAATAATTTATATCAAAACAGACGTAACTACTATGGCCACTAAATAAAATACTATGGAGTTAAACAACTTGTTTTGTAAGTAAGACTTGTTTAAACAAGCTGCATTCAAGAATTAGGACCTACACAACAAACAACACGCCAATGTATCAGTGAGATACTAGATTAGATAGTATCTACTAAGATAGTAGTACTAGATACTATCCACTAACAACAGTCAATAACATCTTAGGACATCTATTAATTAACTCATAGTTCAGGTTTATCATGAATGAGACTCAACTTAGTTACTAACTCAGCACTTGTTTCTATGTAGTACCGCCGTTAGACTAGTTCAGAGAGACACTAGACACTACCTAGCCTACAAGTCTCTTACTACACGTCTAGTGGTTAGTGTTACAACTTACTGTTACACACACACACTAACAGAAGAAACTACTTCTCAGCTCAGGCGTATTACTTACTCTGAAGGAACGTGGATGGTGATCGATAGCTGTTTTACATACATTAATGAATAAATTATAAAAATACATAGGGGCCTATTCCTTTATAAATATGACAATGAAAGTTTACTTGAAAAAAGTATACCTGAGTATTCGGCAATAAAGCAAATAATTAGGTACGGCATGACTTATTCTTCCCCCATGCCGGAAGTTATGATCCCGACCCGTTGCACTCAGTGACACTGAGTCAGTGTTTCAATCATGTTTCGTCAAAAAGCACTACACTTGCGCCTAAAGCAAATTAGTTTTTGAGAAAAATCACTACCTTTTTTCATTAAAATGTTACAAGTTATCACATTACAATTTATCAATATCAACTATTATAATTACTGTTATTGTAGAATGCGGAATCATAGTCAGGCAAAACTTCCTCAACTCTCTTGACCAGGTTCGTTCTAACGGCACCGAATCGCCTTGCAATTTGAGTAACGGGGTTTTCCGTGCTTGTCTAACCGGATCTCCAATAAAAATCTGCGATTTTGTCAAGACAATTAAACTGTGTACTCAAGTCACTGAGAACATACCAACAGAGACAAGGACTATTACAACAATTAACATCCCGTACAGGTATTGGAGTATCCTCAGTAACACAAAAATATAGCATCCGTATTCGTACTACTCTCCATCACGTTATAAGGAGTTGGTACAGGTGGAAACGAGAACATGTCTATTTTCCTTTAGGATTTTAAATGGGAATGCTATCTGCTCCTGTTGCCTTGCCTTAGTTTAATTTATTATTATTATTTATACTATTACGTATGCTAATTATTATCTTCACTAGTGCTTTTTTCTATAGAAAAATGTGGGTATATGCTGTCTACTTTAAAAAAGTAACCCATAATTTTAACGGCAACCCCCCCCCCCCCAACTTTCGATCACATACACATCACACACATAGATAGTACATAGTCAACATAGACACAATCCATTACTTCTAAAACAGTTATAAAATGTTCATATTTGAGTCGTATCTTAAACAAATTTCAAAAGTTCAATGTTTCCATAGAAGTAATTCTTCAACAGCTCAACTGTGTGCTGAATTACCGTATATAATCTATATTTTATCAGGTTTAACCAAGCCTCAGCACAACTAGCTCCACAAAAGCAATGCTTTCTATTTTATCATTCAAAAGAGTCCGAAAAACCATGCTCTGAAGACAGCAAGTCCATCTCCATACTTGCCCTTCACATAACGTCGTTTAACTTGGCCAATGAAACAGATCATTGTTCACTTTAGCGTACTTTTATTCGCCAGCCAATTAGAAGTACGAAAAAATGTGGAATAGTAAAAATTAATTGACATTTGGAATCTAGGCGAAGAATTATTCTGGGAAAATACGGATGAATGGCGAACAGAAACAAGATAGGCAAATTTTTAAAAATCATTTTATGGTTAGCGGGCAGCCCGAGATCGTTTCGCGTGACTTATATTCTGGGCGCTTGAACTTTTGTTTCTCACCATCGACATAATACACGATTGTAGGCTAAATTGGAATTAATCCTTCTAAAGTGTTTCACTTTGATCGTTATTTTCTTCGTCTGTTGACACAAATTATACACACAGTGGCTAATAAAAATCACGGGAAAGACAAATGCGTCACTAGAAAGAATCCCGATTAACCAGCAGGACTGTATAATTATTCAGTTTTTGTCAAAGGTGAAATCAGACATTTCTAAACGGAAGACTATTTTTGTTAACAATTTAACCATGCAAGGTCAGCTATAATTCTAGAACCAATATATTTAGCAGAGCACGCCTCTACGGTGAGTCAATGTTGTTGATCTTTAAGCAAAATGTGACAAACAAAAGATATTCTTCTTTCGTTCACTTGAAACATGTCTATATCTGTAATTCTGTCTCCTTAATAAAACTCACTGTCTTTTGTAGTTCATACAGTGTCCCATAGAGTTTTGATTCCAGTGTTGTTTCCTCTGGCCAATATGTCTGCCTCAGCGTTTCATGCTCAGAACACTCTTGAAGTATATGTTTGGCACTCTGTGCTGCCTGTCCACAAGGCCATGTTGCCAATCTTGAACTTTGTATACATGTGACTGCGGAGTCGGTTGTGTCCTGTTCTGAGACGTAGAATTATAACTTGTTCTGGTCTGTTCATAATATGATAGTCATCTTGTGTTGGTGTTTGTGGCTTTCTTATTGACTTGATCATCTGTTTTTTCTGATGGTAGGTGATTGGTATATCTGGTTGGTCTTCGGCAGCACCTTCCTTAGCTAGTTGGTCTGCTGTTTCATTTCCTGGTATTCCACAGTGAGAGGGTATCCACTGCATGGTTACCCTATACTGGTAAGACAATTCGCTAAGTAGTTTTTTTCAAGTCTGTTAGTTTTCCAGACTGGAGAGATTGAAGCACTGACCTTGCATCTGTCAGGAATACCACAGGCTGTAGGTCAGAGTTGGAGTTCAGCAGTTTTTTTAGCTGCCACACTAATTGCCTGGATTTCAGCATCATAATTATTGCAGAATTTTCCTGTTGGTGTTCTGATGGTATCTCTAGGCTTGTGTGGATATTCTATATATACACCTGCACCTCCATTCCTCACGGCATTCTGTGCTGACCATCTGTGTATACTCTGACCCATATATCTTGTGGATATTCCTCATCCAGGAAACTGAGGGTGACTGTCCTTCTCTGCACACTGTTCTGTTCATCCTCGCTTCGTATTCCTTTCACATGGGTCTGAATGTATATTGGCATTCCATGCCTTTCACTCCACGGGTTTTGTTCTGGTACAGGCCTTACGGGGCTGTCAACTTCAGGTAGGTCTGTAAGTTGTCTGCGGAGTCGTTTAGCTTGATGGATAAAGCTGCTTCTTTTCAGTCGCCCCATTGTTAGATTTTGGAATCTTTCCTTCATTGGATGACTTGGCATACACTGAAACTTTTCTGCTTGAATTAGTACTTTTGTGTCTCTGCGTTCGCCAAGTGTTTGCATTCTTCCCATTTTCTGCATCTCTGCTATGGGTGTTGATTTCATTGCTCCCAACATTATTCTAAGTGCCTGGTTTTGCACTTTATCTAGATCTTGTAATGTGGTGTTTGATGCAGAACACCATGCAGCTGAACCATATTCCAGGTGTGGTCTTATGCCTTGCTGGTAAACTTTACTGAGTATATTTCCACTTGCTCCCCTTGTGGTTCCACTTAGTTTTCTCAGGATAGCTAACTTCCTCCTGGCTTTTGTTGTTGCTTTGTTTATGTGCTGCTTCCATGTCAGCTTATCATCAAAAGTAACTCCGAGGTATGTGGGTTGTTTGTCTTCTTTCAAGAGCTCTCCATCTATTTTGATATGGCCAGCTTTTTGTTTTGGTGAGAGGGTAAAGAGTGTAGTGCTGCACTTATCTGTGTTAATGCTGACGCACCATCTATTAGCCCATACGGTTAGGGCATCGATAGCTCTTTGTATTTGTTTAGTGGCCACTGTCGCATGTTCTTCCGTGCACCATATCACCAGGTCGTCAGCATACATTGCCACTTTGATCCCGTATGGTAGTTCAGCAACTAGGTCATTGATGTAAACCAAGAAAAGTGTGGGTGACAGGACTCCTCCCTGACGCAGTAGAACTTTCTTGCTCTTGCGACCATCTAAAAGTACCCTGGCTCTTCTATTATGCAGGTATGCTTTTACCCATTTGTACATTCTTGACACCCTATTGAAGACCTTACTTGAGGGTAAAGTCAAAGGGAAGCGAGCAAGAGGTAGGCAGAGATACAAGTCGGAGAGTAACATTACACGATGGACAGGTTACAGTCTAGCAGAGTGCACCACCAAGACAAGAGACAGGAGATGTTGGAGATACGTTGCAGCCAACCTTCGTTGCGGAAACGGCATTTGATGATGATGATGACATTCTTGAGCTAACCCTGCAACTTCTTTAGGAGCCATTCTTTCTAGACCTTATCAAATGCTTTTCTGAGGTCTATCCATGCTGCTAGTACCAGTTTCTTCTCTTGGAAGGCATCCTCAATCTCTTGGGAGCGGTAAGTTGCCTGATCTTCAGTAGAGTAGCACTGTCTGAAACCTGCTTGCTGTGATACAAGAAGGTTTTCACTTTCAAGGTACCACTGCATCCTAAGATTGATAATGCGTTCCATTGTTTTGCATAGACAGCTTGTGAGGCTGATGGGCCTGTAGTTGGAGACTGTGTTGCCATCTTTTCCTGATTTGAGGAGTGGTATCATTATTGCTTCTCTCCACGCCTGTGGTACATTACATGTGGACCAGCTTGTGTTAAAGATCTGCAGTAGCTTTGCTCTTGCTGCAATTCCCAGGTTTCTAATCATTTCATTGGACACTCCATCAGCTCCAGGGGACTTTTTCATTTTCAATTTGGATATTGCATGCTCCAGTTCTCTCATTGTGATTGGTGCCTCCATGACTTCAAGTATAGGTTCGCCTTGTCCAATGTTTTGCTGGTTCTCTCGAACCTCCTGTTGTTTGTCTGGGCTGACTTTGATGCTATCTGCAAAGGAATCAGCTGCATGTTTACCTGTTAAAATGTTTCTATCTTTATAAAGTGTGATCCTGGTATTTTTCCTTGTACCTTCATCATTTAGTTCTTTTACAAGTTTCCATAATTACCTAGTATCTCTTTCTAGGTTCAGCGACTCTGTTTTTTCTTTCCAGCTGCTCCGTCTGGCTTGTAACTTGGCTCTTTGAAATTTAGCCTTTGTTTGCTATTTGTTGTGATGTTCTTGGCTAGGTCTGTTCTCGGCCTGCTGTCTAGATGTTTCCATCTCATTTTGCAGCTTTTCCAGTTCATCATTCCAGTAGGGTTTGTAGTTTTTGCGTGCCCCCCTGGGTATGGTTTTACTAGCAGCATGTAGTATACATCTATTAAATTCACTCACTGCTCTATTGATGTCTTTGTCCAAGGCCATGTCCTTTGTTAAATGGGGGATTAAGCCTCTTAGCTGAGGCACGACCCTTTCAACCTAAGACAGAAGTCTATTTTGGTTATATCAGGCCGTATTAGCTTATATCTAAATGTGACCTAATGGTCTGGGTGTTTAGAAAGCCGTGCGTGCTATTGCTATGTATTATCTATATTGCTAGGTGGAGTTGATGTTTATTTGTGAACAATGATCTGTGGCCAAGAAGTTCATGTCCTTTAGCTAGAACACTGGTTAAATGCTGGTACGTTTTCCAGTCTGCCCTCTTATAGTTACAAAAGATATGACCTTATGAGTGTTTCACGGTAGAATTTTTATTTGTTTACATTAAATTTTCTTTAGGTTGATACTCAGAACCAGAATAACCAAAAAAGGTGGGGTACCCTCTGGAAAAAAGCACTGTGAACACCGGATATGTCCATGGGTGTTCAGATTTCCGTTTCAGTAAATATCTCAGTGTATAGCGGCTGATAGTTCAGACTCTATGTTGGTTCAGTGCTCTTTTTGAAAGTTTAGTTAGGTGTTCTCTGCGGGTCACTCATATCATCACTCCAAATTCGTACATTTTCAATACTGTAATTCTCAATCCTCTGATCGTGTGGACTCACGAAGAGCATTTATTATATATGCTTGGCCCATATGCTGACCATCTGTTATGGTGGCGAGGATAACTAATTTTTAGACTCGTTCGTTTCACTCTACACCCGCGTGTCCGGAGACAACGATCAGAATGATTTTTTGCAGTGAAACCCACATTTTCTTTAACTATCTCTAAAGACTCCAAACATCGCCTATGCATATCACTGTTTTGAAATTCTGAATCATATATTTAGTAAAGTCACTTAGTATTGGAATAGGCTTCCAGCCAGTTCAGTGCCTGCGTGGGGGTGTAGAGGGTACCGCATTGCTCTTGCGGTCCCAGGGTTAGCAGATAACCAAGATCCTAAAAGTACATTCTCGAAGTGCGCTTTGGAAATAGAAATACAGCGGCTAGTGCTGTTTTTGGCCATCACTTTTGGGGATCGTGTCCGTGAAGGCTGCAGATGGAATAAGAATTGATTGCAAAATTTCAAGCAATATATCTGATACATTTGCGCCAATACATGCAGCAGGTTCAATTTGAGCCGATACGTGGAGAATTGTCCTGTTTAGTTTTATTGTGTGTTTTTTATATATACTTTTTATTTATTTTTATTCATAGGCAAGGTAAGTGTTTTAGTAACCTTTTTAATTTATTTTGCTTGACTACATGCAGCAGCATTGTCAACACACAGTAACGCACGACATCCTGGCTCAGGCAGCAAAAACGCAGATGCTGAACAATACTGTAGTTCCGATTTCCATGTGGCATTTTCCCGTCCCCTTTGCACTCGGCGCTGCCCTCTGGTGTTGTGCTGCTAATTGTACTCAGTATATTATCCTTACAAGGACCAGCTCAAACTCCCGATATTCGGTCTACCCACTTTGAGACATCTGCATTGACAACCCCTCCAATGCATTTGCGTATCTGCTGCCTGGGCCAGAATGTTTTGCGTCCCTCGACAGTGCCGCTGCAAGTGTTGGTGCAAAGGTGTCGGATATATTGCTTGTCATTTTGCAGTCAATTCTCATTCCGTCTACAGCCTCCACATTTACGGACACGATCCCCAAAAGTGATGCCCAGAAACACAAGTCGCTGTATTTCTGATGCAAGGTACACCGAGAGGAAGTACTTTTAGTATCTTGGTTATCTGCTAACCATGGGTCCGCACGAGAGTAACGCAGTGCAACAAAAATAATGCTCTCAATATTTATAAGCTCAAGATCCCAGTGACTACATGTATACATTTCAATTGTCAAACTTCAGGAAATTGTAAGTTTACTAAAGACATTAGTGGGCGGTGCATATGGTGTTTATTGAAACTATAGACAAAACCATTGTCACATCTTCTAGAATACTGCCCAAGCAGTAGAGTCAATGCCTACATGATAGAGTCAATGCCTACATCAAAATATACTTTTTGTGGTAGCCCTACTATGATCGAAGTCCAACCTCCGTTTTAGTTATTGTTTCCTGTTAGTGCCTACATACGTATTTTGTAGTCAATTGATCTAAATATGATATCAATAAATAATCAATAAGTAATAGAAATATTTATATTTTAGGGTTAGTTATGTTTTTTTAAAGAATATTTGTTTCAATCCCTTCCTTGTTGTATTTACCTCCCCTAACACATGCGTCAGGTACTCATTCATTTACAGCTGAGTCGACTGGAGGGGGAGTGGTCGTGTCATGCAAGAAATGACAACTGATTTTGTTTGTCCAGACATGGTTTCCTGGCATGCTGTGATCCGGTGATAACAAGCAAGCTCACTATCAACTAGGCTAACCCAGGAACAGATAATTATTGTCTGGCTCTGTGAGGTACAAAGGGCGTCTGTGACATCCACAGTACCGAGTTAGAATCCTGCCGCAGGTAATTGTGCAGCCATATCGTTCAGAAAGCAATGGCAAACTACTGAACGTATTTATATTACCTAGAATATCATTACATCCAAAAAATGCTTGGTTGATGGTTACGTCCTAAATAGGATATGCTACCAATTTGTTATAGGAACACAGCATGAGCCACTGTATTTTTTTCCAGGGTGCACCACAAGGAAGAACTTTTAGGATTTTAGTATAATCCTGGGAATCACACACTGGCAATGTTCTTCTTCTTCTTTCGTTCACTTGAAACATTGTCTATATCTGTAATTTTGTCTCCTGAATAAAACTCACTGTCTTATGTAGTTCATACAGTGGCCCATAGAGCTTTGATTCCAGTGTTGTTTCCTCTGGCCAATATGTCTGCCTCCGCATTTCATGCTTAGAATCCTCTCACCGCCGAAGACGGATGTGTCAGGCCATTGGCGCAATTAAAATGGCGACACAGCGCATTTCCATTCTCTGGACTACATCCTTCTGGAAATCTAATAGAACCATGGTCCTGCTACAAGAGATATCCAGTGGGAGTTTGAGAATGAACGATGAAGAAGAAGAATCCTCTTGAAGTATATGTTTGGCACTCTGTGTTGCTGTCCACATGTACATGTTGCCAATCTTGAACTTTGTATACACTGGCAATGTGAAACCCTTTGTACCCAATATGATGGTGCATAGTGGGCAATTCTGTGGAATATATTTCATGTTTTTCCAGAATTCACCAAAATGACAAAACCTAACACAATGATGTCAGTAAATCATCATAGGTGATTATACATTTCCAGCCGGTTGAAAGCATCAGCATCAAAGCAATTACACTTATTGAATAATCACACAATAAAAATCAACTGGAAATTTTTTTAAAGCGTTCAGTCTCAAATTCCCACTGCATCCTTTATGTAGAAGGTGTATGGTCCAACTAAATTTCCAGCAGGATGTAGTTAAGAGTTGCATCATGTCACATTTTTGGCAAAGGATAAACATATCCTACTTCGGAGGTACTGAAGTTAACACAATACTGCTCACAAAAATATTAATATCAAATATATACACTATTTTATAAGAATACAAATGGGCAAACAAGAAAGAAAATGAAATATAGTTTTATAACACTGTACATATAATTGAAGCATTTCCTGTATAAATAGAACATTACTATTCAACAATTGTTGGATTTCTTCCATGGTGATTATGCCTGTCAGGTTGCATCACCAGATTCTATGATATATGCTGTGAGTTTCTGCTTTGCCATACAGTTTCTCTTAGATGCTGATTGGGGTGGGTCAAGTCTTCCTCCTCAAGTCTGTATACTGGGGACATTCTTGTAAGATATGTTCTGCTGTCATATTCGCCAGGTTGTAATGGCAAAGGCCAGTTGTACCTATTTTGAATTTTGTAGGATTTGAAAACTCCACTAATACACTCAAGCGAATCGTCACTACAATATGAACGACCAGCTTTCAAACCTTTCATGCTATTCTATTGAGATGTATTTTCAATCTGGACTCACCATTCAGTAAACTTATGGGCCAATATAATATTGTTTAAAAATTTATTAATTCGATATGTCAACCAAAATGTGTTTATCAAGAAAAATAAACACAAAAATGGAACAGCAGGGACACCAAAAAATTAGGAATCCAAATATACAAGATGTTTAACACACAAGCATGTAATAACAACACAAAATTCATGCCACAAATAGTTGCAGTAGAGACAATAAGAATAAATGATAGGCAGAAATGCAGTTAAAATATACACTACCAGATAAAATAATTTGATTCTCCTTGTCTTCATTCTTAAATGTCTAGGATGTACTCCAGAAAACAGAATGAGTTGTCATGATTTCAGTTTGACTGTGATTAATGCCCCTTTCGGAATGACACATCAGACTACAGCTTGGCATCTAGGTCATTTTTTACCCCCTATGGAATGGCCCAGCCACCTCCACCCCAAACCCTCATTAGTCACCTCTTAGACATGCATGGCAGGTCGCATTGTTGCACTAACACAACTTTTGCTCCACACATGAACAGCAGGTAGCAAAAATAGTAACACTGTGACCTGTCATGCATATCACAAGAGGTGACAAAGGACGGTTGGATTCATTGGCCATTGCCAATGGGCCATTGCCATTCACCCTAAAGGTCAAAGTGACCCAAAAAATGACATGCTTAAAATGTCTGTCTCTTGCTGAAATGCGCTGCAAACAACACAATGCATCAAATTCCCTGAGCTAAATCCTGCAAACTGAAATAAGTCTGAGAATAAACGCAGTACGTTATTTTTTTCTATACAATGGGAAATAGTTTTACTGCAGCTCCAACTTATATCGAATATTTAAAAAAATAATATACATCTACTAATAATAAACAGTTATCAAACACAAATTACTTCACACTTAAGGAAAAATATTTGCAGCCATAGGAAATACTAGTATGCACCAAATACCAATCCTCTCTGATAAGTTATATACAAATTGCACCGCTTATGATGGGTGTTTCAGGTCATTGGCACAAATAAAACAGTGACACCATGCATTTCCATTCTCTGGGCTATATCCTGCTGAAATCTAGCAGGACCACTATCCTGCTACAAGAGAGATCTGGCCGGAGTTAGAATGGATACCAACAAAAAAATATATAGCATATACAAATAGAAATTTTCAAGTTCGTAAATATAAAGTTTTCTTCTTCTTCTATGTTTATTCTCAAACTCCTGCATATTAGCAGGATGTAATCCAGAGAACAGAATATGTTGCTACAGCTTACAGCTTGGCAGTGATATTTATACATTTCAGTCTGATACATTCAAGTTCAGCATGACTTCTTCATCACTCCTCAGTAACTTATGATGATGTGTGGAAGGCAACAGTCTTGCTATTTTTGCTCCGCTTTCAGGCCATTGCACAATATAAAGTCAAACTAATTCCTGTTTATATTTTTCATTGATCAACTGCATACTTAAATAATGTGGTCAGCATCCCAAAATGCATTTTTACTGAAGACTGCAAAATTGATAGAGAAATTGAGATGAGGTGCCAAAAAGCAACACTGTAACATAAAAATAGTCACTGCTGCTTAACCACCTAGTGATCGACATGGCCACCAAATTACAGATAATAAAAACACCATCTTTATTCCAATGTTATGTTACCAGTGCCAGACATAGCCCTGGACAAAAAAACTCAAGAAAGATTGCAAGAAAGGCTATAAATGCCACCAGAAGAGACAATGAGAAATGAGGAAATCAGAAAGATAGCAAAGACCATATCATGCAAACAGTATATAGAAAGCAGATAAACTTGTTCGGACATCTTATGCAAATGGAAACCATCACAACCAGCCATCCAGGTGTACAACAGCAGAAAGAACAGCTACAAGCCATGAGGAAGACCAAGAACAAGATGGGAAGATTCAATCAGAGAGATTAAGAACCATGGCAAGTGCAGCAAAGATGGTCAAAGGCAGAACACTTTTCAACTCCCCACAACATCTGATGGCATTTGTGGAAAAAAACAATAGATAGATAGATCTCACCTGCAACTTCTACATTTCTATATCTTTAGGTTGGGTCAAACTGGTTTTTCTGCCACAAGATTGTATCCAGTCAAACTGGTAAACTGAACTCGACTAGGAAGCTGGTGCACTAAACAATGAGCAGCTTCTTCTTCTGAGTTTGTACTTGGTTAACAGGATGTAGTTCGGAGACTGGATGGAATGCATTGTCATAGGTAACAAGTTTCTTATATATCTATGCCTTTTGTCCTGGCTTCAGCATTACTTGAGTTACTTTAACACATGGGAAAAACAACAAACTCCTCCCTCAAACCCCCTTAGTCACTTCCCACAATGCGACACTGTTGCTATCTTTAGCTCCCTTTTAAACGACAGCAACCAAAGTGGAGAACACTGAGCTACCATTAAAAATGATGTAAGTATAAATTGTTAAAATACCAAAGTTATCTGTTATACTGTGATGTTTATTGATAATAAAAATCTAGTGTTGACGTTAATGAAGAAAGAAGTATATATAAATATAACAATGTTATCCAGTACAGAACTGTCCAAAGCACCAATTTACTTTGCTTACTTAAAGTAAACACAAAGATGAGATGACTGCAGTAGCAATTAACCGTATGGATACACAGCTGCAGTGATTACTCTGAAGGATACACAGCTGCAGTGATTACTCTGAAGGATACACAGCTGCAGTGATTAATTTGAAGAATACACAGCTGCAGTAATTAACCTTATGGATGCACAGCTGCAGTGATTACTCTGAAGGATACACAGCTGCAGTGATTACTCTGAAGGATACACAGCTGCAGTGATTACTCTGAAGGATACACAGCTGCAGTGATTACTCTGAAGGATACACAGCTGCAGTGATTACTCTGAAGGATACACAGCTGCAGTGATTACTCTGAAGGATACACAGCTGCAGTGATTAATTTGAAGAATACACAGCTGCAGTAATTAACCTTATGGATACACAGCTGCAGTGATTACTCTGAAGGATACACAGCTGCAGTGATTACTCTGAAGGATACACAGCTGCAGTGATTAATTTGAAGGATACACAGCTGCAGTAATTAACCTTATGGATGCACAGCTCCAGTAATAATTAACACAAAGGATGCACAGATGTAGTTTAAATAACATGAAAGATTCACAGCTGCACTACTAATTAACCTGAGGGATGCACAGCTATCTATCTATACACTATATCTCTTGTGGTGTCAGGGGTAGAAGAGTTCTCTGGAGATGGCCTTCCTGTGTGCTGTTTGTAAGCTTCTTTGATCCATCTTTTACATGGTCTGCCTCTGGCTTTATAGCCGTTATATCTATGTGTCATGGCCATCAGTTGGCAGTCTGGAAGCATGAAAAACCACTTGATCTGTTGTTTTTGATGTGCTCACATACTGGTATTGTTTTGGTTATCTGTCTGCTGTTATCGTTTCTAATTCTATCTCTTAATGACACTCCAAGTATTCTTCGTAGACATCTCATTTCTATTGTCACTATTTTTTTGTCTTGTGCTGTCATTGTCCAGGTTTGGCACTGGTAGAACAGTGATGGGATAATAATAGTATAGTATAATGCAACTTTAGTGTCTATGTTTACATTTTTGTTCTTAAAGATACGTGTCATCTGTCCTAGGATCTGGTATGTTTTGTTGCATCTATTTTGTATCTCTTTACTGTTTTTCCCTTCACTCATTATAATGCTTCCTAAGTAAGTGAACTCCTTTTAAGGTGTTTATTATTGATAGAGATAGTGATATTTCTTTCTTTCTTTGCTATTACCATTATTTCGGTCTTTTCAATATTCATGTTGAATTTTTGGCATGTTGTGTGGAGTCTGTTCATATGTCCTTGCAATTGTTCTTCTGGTGTCGCTATTAGTACTTGGTTGTCTGCAAAGAGTAGTTCGCTCAATTTGTCTTTCATGTTATCTTCTTTGTTGGTACTTGTTAGTTTACAGATGTGGTTGATATATGTTATAAAAAGTAGAGGGGCCAGGACACACCCCTTTCGGACACTTCATTGGATTTGGTACTTATTGAATACTCCTGCATTTTCTCTTACTTCACATTGGCTATTAATATAAATTCTATTGCATATATTGATTAAATGTTACACAGCTACAGCAATTAATCTGAAGGATGCACAGAAGCAGTAGGAATTAATATAAAGAATGCTTAGAAAAAAGATCCAACAACAATGCTCTCTCTGCTGTGTTGTGAATCCCTGATCATTAACTAGATTGCTGCTTCTCCAATGCTTAGAAAAACACACCTGATGTAATTAAATCTTGTACAAATGGAGAACACCCAAATGTCTAGCTTCTTGAGTGAAAAGATCTTTCAGATCATTTACTTTAAATTTTAGTTTATTTAAATCTTTTAACAAGAGATGAACAGCATTTTTCGATTGACGTTCTACATTTTTGTAGTTGACCTTTTTGCAGTAACCTTTTTTCTTGTTTTGATACATCTCGAAGTTCAATTGTTTTCTATATTTCCTATATTCATTGTATCCTTTATTCATGAATTTGCGCATGTGTTTTTCGCGGAACCATTGTTTTCCACTTTTGGTCTTAAATTTGTTAATCAATCTCTCAACTCCTTTATACATTATCTGAAGTCTGTCCCAATGTTTGATCTCTTCATTTATAAAATCCAGATTGTCTGATATAGCAGAGTTTTTGACTTGATGAATCTTTGTAGTATCAGTTGGTGGGCAAGATTGAGGAGGATCACACTGTATTGAAGCATTAGCAACAGAAGCAGAGTCAGGTAATACAGGTAAATTACTATTTAATGCAGTATCACCACCTGTAGCTGAATTCTGCAAATCATTGCCAGTTTCATTATCTTGATGGGGGACTGTATTTTGATCTGTTGAAGATGTTGATGGAATGGGACCTGTTATGGGTTTATTCTGCTGACAATTTCTTTTTTTAATACTTCTTAAAGTAGCTATATCTATAGAAAGTTCAGAATGTGAACAAAAGCGCACCAATTTTGCGCCAGCAACATTCAAAGTGAGTTCATTTTTAGCTTTGACGAACCCAAGTTGATTCAATAGAGAGTGTTTATCGAGTCGTATTCTCGCATATAAACCTTGCAATTTTTTCAACAAAGCTTCCACTATTTCTATACTGCTGCAATTGGGCTTTACACCTATTACGTGGCATTGTAATTCTTTCAGTCCAAATGGTCCCCTTTCTGGATAATTTTTGTTCACCATTTCTGTTTGCAACTTCTTGAAAACAGTGCTTAAAGAATTAATTTTATGATATGCATTCACCATTTTCTCAAAAATGGGTGCAATATTAACCTTTCCTTGTCTTGATTGAGGGATAGTGAAAAACAATCCGGATATATTCTTGACAAGAAGGACAGTGTTGCAAATATTTGTTCTTAATTCTGCCAGATTTTTCCAAAATAAGCATTCTGATGGGTCTAAAGTTCCAGGATGTTCTAAAGAGTCTGACATTTGTACACAGCTTGACAGATTTGTATCAAGGTTGTTTATATCTGACAAACATTGTTCAGATGCTCCCACTTGATCTGTATTTTCAATAACGGCACTAACAGAATGTGTCTTTTCCATTTTGTCCAGCTGGCAATACACTGCTGATGTATCAAGCAATCCTTGATGATCCACAGACAAATATTTGTCACTCTCCAATGTGTTTTCATCATCACTCACCTTATGATTCACAGTGGATGGTTCCCCTATTGTATCATATTTGTTGAACGAATCTTTCATTGGTAATTCCATATTGTCACAATCTTCATTCTCTGAGTCTAGTAATGGCTGATGTATCGGAGTCTGTTTAGTTAATAAAAGATCATTTATAGCAGAGTTCAAAATGTCTCTATAGGGTTTAATTTTATCGCGGTGATGACGTAGACTTTTCCTAATTCTGTTACAAAATTTGTCAATGCTCATTACAACATTTATGAACTTATTGGGCAGCTTGCCCTTAATTTTATGTAGCTTCTTAAATATACTTTTCTCCTCACCAGACATTTCTAAAAAAATATTTCTGAACTTACAAATTTTGAACTGTCTTTCTGCCTGTGTTACCTGAGATTTTATTAACTTTACTTTTCTGTACATGACTGCTAGCTCCTGGCATCCGTGAATTCTTTGATTTGGATCATATATTTTTCTGACTATTTTAGTGAGACTAAGATTCATGCCATGCAAGTGGTAATGAACTTTAGCCACTCTTACCCAAAATTCCATTTCCTTTACCTCTTCAGGGGACATATTATCATATCTTTTTTCCTTTCCAGTGGAATAATTTTGTTTTTCGCTAAATTCACAATCTAAATCTCCTGAAGTTGGGTCAAAGGGCAGGAGTACACTGGCTTCTGGATCAAAAGCCATACCTCTTGAAACAGGCATTTCTGAATATTCTTCAGTCCAGTTTTCATATGACACCTGTGGAATACAGTCAGCAGTCAATGTGTCATGAAAATCACTGTCATGTGGCTCATTGAAAGATTCTTCTGGAACATTTGATGTACCAGGCATAGGAAATGGGCTGCTAATATGCTCCATCATGCCATTATCACCTTCCCAAACATTTGGAATTATTGCTCTATTGCAAGAACTGAACTTCCGCAAATCAAATCCTAGTCCTTGTAGAATGCCATAATCAACTTCTTTGATGAGCATATCCCTAGCTCGTCGCATTTCAGCAAAATTGTAAGAATTGTGATCATCACCAAACTCATTCATCAGAGTTTGCCTATCATAATCTGATGAATAAGTTCGTCGATCATAGTCTGATGAATGAGTTCGTCGATCACAGTCTGATGAATGAGTTCGTCGATCATAGTTTGATAAATTCAACTGCCGATTATAGTCAGATGAATGAGTTTGTCGATCATAGCTTGAAGAATGAGTTTGTCCAATTGTGTGTGAGAAATAACGCCGCATTTTGTTCCTGATATTACAATAGAAATACAAGAGATGTTCCAATCATTGCAGTCCTCTGTGATTCCCTATGGAAATAAATTAATGTATGCTTAAATTATGATTTTTTAATAAACCCTTACTATTTACATAAAATATACAGTGAAATCCCTCTGCATTCTTTATTAACAAATTTCCCAGTAAAACAACTGTTCAAAATCTCCAATTATAGTTATTCTATATTGTTCATACTATATACAGCAAATTTCTGTTATTACACACACAGATATATATATATACACACACACACTATTGGTCTAGACCAAGTTTACAGGATTCGACTGTAATATTTTTCAATAAAAACAGATAAAGTATGCACCAATAGTTTTTATTTGGGTACCAGATGGCAAAAGAAAAAAAGATAGATTAGTTTTAAACATTTGAAGTGATTTTTGTGTTACGCCAAAGCACTTTGCTGTGATATCTGTATGTTTTGTCCAACACATCCTACTCATGCAGGCACTTTAATGTTTTTCTTTTAATATACTTTGGCAATTCTCTTACTTTTCTTGCCTGACAGCAGATATACCATAAAAATTTCCAGTTACATACTAGGTGGCCAGCTATATATATTGATTCCTTAAGGTAATCTACACTTTGCTAGTTTGTTTCATAACGTTTTCATCTAGTGTAGACTTACGTCATACAGTCCTTGCACTCCAGGGATAGACTTTCTGGAGGATTTCTCCAACTTCACTAATGCAGAGGTGTGCTAATGGTCGCACATTGCTTTCATGCAAAACACAGGGTTAACAGATAACAAAGACCCTAAATGCACTTCCTAGTTGTGCATCATGGAAACAGACTGCTTCAAAGTTCAAGCACTGCAGAACAAGATACAATGAGAATTACTAATTATAAAAGTTATAATTAAAAATGTGGTTGATGTCCTTTGCATCCGGAGATGTGATGTCACGGCAGCCATTAATTTTATACTGCATCCATTAATTTCATTGGTGTTACACGGAAATCCATGACGTCTTTTAGTTAAAAAGGTAAGCATTGTGTGCTATTTATAGCACAGTGAAGAGTTGATCCTTAGTTTTACCAAAACCTGATCCTAACCCTTAACCCCCTTAGGCTAAACGTTAAATCTAATACAACCATTTTCAATAAATATCAATTCATTTTAAATACTAATTATATTCCAAATTCAATTATACAATAACAATAGTGATAGCATAGCAACCACACTGCAAAGGTCAGGAACTACCTCAAAAGTAGAACAAAGGTCACAGTGGAGACAACCAAGACTTGCTCCTAAAAAACATATAAGTGAAAATCTAGTATAGGTCTCCATTGGGTTATAAATAGCACATTCTTTACATCAACGTCACGGATTTCCCTTGAAAAAACCAATCATATTGATTCACATCCTAGACGAGAATTCTTAGAGAATTAATTATTAATTCTAAACACTAACTTTAAATCCTTCCCCTCCCCCAAAAATCTATAGGCCTAACCATGGGTTGTGATGTGCAGCTAACTCATCCCTTTATCATCTTCGGTCTCATTTCCAAACACCCGACCTCGTCTTACTATAACATTGTGGACAGATGACCCTTACTTCGTCACCTACGACGCTACAACCCTCCACTTCCTCACATGCATTGGCTGTAGCTCCGGTCTGCCCCTCCCGCCTCCATATTCCCTACCTTTTCTCTGGCACTCTCTTCCTATGTCTCGCTATATCAGCCAGATACCATCTCACGACGTGCTTCCCCGTGATAGCCCCTTACCCTTCTCTGCTGTGCCCTCCCTGTGTCCTCTGGGCTCCCTCCCACCCGCACTTTATTTTCTTGCGTGACGTATCTCCGTCTCGGGGCTTTTGTCTATCCACCTCATATTTTCTTCTTTTTTGTCTCTTTTTTTCTTTCTTTTTGTTTTATTGTGGTCGTTTGTTTGTCCTGATGAAGGCTTTTTAGTCGAAACGTCTGTCCCTGTATCTCATTGTTAGGTTATTTTATGTTTTATTTTGGTAACACATCTACCTATTTTTGTATATCTTCACAAAAATGTATAGTTTGTAGGGTGTTTTATCATAAATAAGTGAAATATTTAATAGTTAGACAATTCAATTAAAAGTAAATTATGCAAATTAGCCACCATTTTGAATATCAATTAGCCCCAATTACGTCTGAATATGTGTACAGTATATTCAACAGATTCGCCTTGCCTTCCTGAACACAAAAATGTATAGTTTTATGCCTATTTTATCATAAATAACTAAAATATTTCATAAATTGTTAATTCGGCTTCAATTTTTGGTCACAACTTTCTTCAACAGTATGTTCATATATTTTTTATATATTCTCATGTAATTATCTTTTCCTTAAATTTACGACCAAAAAATTCATAACTTTTCACAGAATTGACCTACAGACTTGGTTGAGGTATCGTTGAAATGCAAATTTCAAGGGCTATCTAGCTGTGGTGTTTATAATGTTATAAACTAAACCCAATTTGAAAATTTAGTGCTAATGCCTATTTACACACTGAACAAAGGTTTAGGTACTTGGACATATGGGATTAGCGTGTTTGGGAAATTTTGCTTAGGCTATAAATTTCTTGTGACAGGGTTTAAAATAGTGTTGGAATCATTTGTTGTGTTTGAAACTAGATTTATTAAGTTCTGTAACAATTTTATTTTTATATATGTTAATGTAACTTTTAAGAGAGTAAAACAATGCCCAAACCAACAGTTAATTATTTAAAACATCAACATTTGTTTAAATTATGCAAATTATCCAACATTTTGAATATTAATTAGTTGTACGTGCATCTGAGAATCACAGCAATGAGATCAACAGATGTGGTATATTTGCGAATACAAAAATATATAGTTTCTGTGGTATTTTATTATGTTTAATAGATATATAATTTATTTTCATTTTAATTATGCAAATTAGCAGCTATTTTGAATATCACAATTATTAGTTCTGTGTCCATCATAAAATTCCAGAAATGTGATCAACATAAGTGTCATAAGCGTCTTGTCTCTGCAAACACAAAAATGTATAGTTTGTGTATTGTATTATTATTATTGAAAATAACAAAGATAATTCAGAAATTATCAGCTCAGCTACACTTTGTGGTCACAAGTTTTATTTATATTTTCCTATATGTTTCAATGTTTCATGTAAATTATTTTGATGTCAAATTCATTAGAAAAAAATTCATAACTTTTTTCAGCATTGACGTACATGCTTGGTTGAGGTATCGTTGAATTGCAATTTTTAAGGGATATCTAACTCTATATTATTTGTAATTATGTAGCACTATTTTAAAAATTTTGTCCAAGTACCTAAAAGTAAAAAAGCCTCAGAGTTCAGAGGTTAAACTAATACGGTAGGCATTAGCACAAAGGAGCTCTTTGGTGTCCAAAAACATTTATCAAATTATGTCAAATTATGAAGAAAATGGCCACTAGTCTATTTCCTGACCATGCAAGTAGGCAGTGACCACATTTTAATTAGATTTCCAGTGTCCCTGATACTATTTGGCATATAGAAGTGGACATTTTTGTGACATCAAGTCTTTTCTGTACACAGTTGGGCATCTATCTGACAAAATTAGCGGATATTGTTTGAGTAACTTGTATTTTAACACTAGGTATTGTCACTTATTGTATATTTTCATTATCCATTTTTAATCTACTATTGCATACAACTTTACTCACTGTCTAAATGTTATATTAGCCATTTATACAGTTGTATACCAAGTATGAAGGACATTATATGAGCAGCACTCTGTCCCACCAATGTTTTAAAAAGGTTCACCAAGTCCATGCTGCATGTCCGTCATCTTGTTTTTTACAGACATATTGGTTAACAAGAAATACAATTGCCATCTATTTAAAATATTAAATACTCTGTGTGTTTATGTATTTACAAAATTGTTAATTTCTTTAAAAAACTAAGCCAAAGAATATGAATGGGAGTTAGTTTGTTTGTTTGCCTGCTTACAAGCCTTACAAAAGGTTATGTGTTGTCATGACAACTGTCCGACTTAGTTTGTGACTACACTACTGATGTGCTGCAATGTGCACTTGGACTATTGGTATTGCATTGCCTGCAAGTAGCAGCTTTGCTAGAACATGATCTATGCATAATAATACAAATTATACATACAATGGGATTTAGATGGGGGAAGACATGTATGACATGAGAAAGAAAAATTTAAAAAATGTCTACTTTATTCTTACCATTCTAGGAACATTTCCCTAAACAAGCAGTTCACAAAACTAAACACAAATCACATCACTATGTACATGAATAATCCATGAAAGTTTTATCACATTTGTAGCACAAAAACCCTGTAGGATATTTTATCATAATTCACAAATATATTGAATAATTATTTTAATTATGCAAATTAGCTGCCATTTTGAATATTAATCTTTGGCTGCAAATGAAAATTATGTCAATGTGATCCGCAGATTCGTCTTGTCTTCCGGAACACAGAAATGTATAGTTTGCAACATATTTTATCATAAATAATAGAAATGTTTAATAATTAGGCTATTCAATTCAATTTTAATTATGTAAATTAACCGCCATTTTTGAATATTAATTAGCTTTGATTGAATTTGAAAATTAGCATAATGTACTCCCCAGATTCGTCTTTTCTTCCCGAACACAAAAATGTATAGTTTGTTCTATTTTTTATCATTAGTAACTCTGATATGTCATGAATTATCATGAATTATTGGCTAAACTACAATTCTTGGTCAATTAGACTTACGTAAAACACAGGTTTATATATCGTCTCAATGGGACACCATAGACTATATCTAACACTAGTGGGTAATGATGGACAATGATGATCACATAAGAAATCATAAAAATTACAATACACAAATCATATTCACACAAATCATATTCAACGTTTCAACCAAAAGGTCTTTATCAAGACACAAACAAAACATTAAAAGACGACGAATAGAAAAATTATCACAACGTCCAACGGAAATGATATGCTGGAAGGTCAGAAAGTACATAAAAACGTAAATATATGTGGAAACGAAACGAACAAAAAGGTGAGTAAATGACGGAACAAAAAGAATAAAGACAAAGACCACACCAAACCAGTACTAGACATAAGAGTGGTCGGAATTGAGTCCAAAAGGCTTGAGTGTACCCATCTCGAAAATGAGACGATTTTCTAGAGCATACCTAGATCTATCATCGGTGGTGCAAGATCTGATGGCGGTGACCTGAATATCCAAAGCACCATGATGACCGTCACCATCCGGCATATCATTTCCATATTTCCGTTGTGATAATTTTTCTATTCGTCGTCTTTTAATGTTTTGTTTGTGTCTTGATAAAGACCTTTTGGTTGAAACGTTGAATATGATTTGTGTGAATATGATTTGTGTATTGTAATTTTTATGATTTCTTATGTGATCATCATTGCCCATCATTACCCACTAGTGTTAGATATAGTCTATGGTGTCCCATTGAGACGATATATAAACCTGTGTTTTACGTAAGTCTAATTGTTGTTACGTTTCACGCAGTTACCTTGTATTGAATTCTTGGTCACAACTTTGTGCACTAATCAGCTTATATTTCCTTATATGTTCCATGTAAATTTTTTGATGCAAAATTAATTCAAAAAAATTCATAACTTTTTTCAGAATTGACGTACAGACTTGATTGGGGTATCATTGAATTGCAATTTTCAAGGATAATTCTGTAAACTGTAAAAACCCATTTTAGGCATTTTGTGCTAATGCCTAAATAAAGTAAATACGCCGGTGGGGAAATGCCTCGAAAGTAGAACAAAGGTCACAATGGAGACATGCTAGAGATTGGCCAACATATATTTACCTATTCCCTTTTAGGAAGTGATGAACAATAGGTTTAATCAAATTAATGAGCGCATTTCAATAAAAGTAACGAGTAAACAAATGCCAGATGTGTAAATATGGATTCCAACACGTTATCGAAGAAAATCATGGAGACAGGGTTGCCAACTCATTTCACCATAAAGTCAATAGTGACGTCTCTAAAAACCACAAGAAAGAACTAAAAATTTGAAGCACTGAAAAAGCACCAAATATTTTCCTTAAAATAATAGGCCTACAAGATAACACATTATAATTTAGTTTGTTTTGCTTTGCTCCATAGTGATCAGCACGGATATTCGTGCGATTTCCGCCGGGAGCGTAGTTACGTTGTGCACCTTGTAGGCGTAGCACAGCCGATTTCGGCATGCCTTGACATTTCAGGTGGGCCACCATAGCCTGTGACAGCCCTCCTATCTGTCGCCAGACGACGAATGTGTGCTGACTCTACGCCGAAACGTTTTGTCTTTTGCGGCTATCTTGCATGAAGTGTTCCGCAGTCAATGAACTTGTCTCGTGCAATTATACGCATTGTGCCCGTGCCCATCGGGTACTTAACATTTTCTCATCCGTGAAACTGGTTCCAGTTTAGGAAGAACTCAACAGAAGAGTTGGGCTTGAACTTGTTCGCCCTCTTAACCAAGGTGTCATTCACCGACGTCGTGAACCCCTCATCCAAGTATGAGTCTATACATATATTTAGGAGCATCGGGGACAAGCATTTTGTTCTCGAGCTAAATAAAGCTAATCTCTTTGGACGGTTGTGCCTGTGTCCGTCGGGTACTGAACCTTTTCTCTCCGCGAGCATGATTCCGGTATAGGACAAACTCGACAGTATAGTTGGGCCCGGATCACCGGTAACTAGAAGCTTGTCTCGAGCAAACAACACTTTAGTTCCGATTTCCTTGAAATGAAACTTTTTCCGTTCTCTTTGCACATAACGCTGCACTCTAGCGCTGCGCTTCCCTCTCAGTGTACTCATTATGCTATCCTTCTAGTGACTGATACACCGATTCTTAATATTTCTCATAACATCTGCCCACTTCGTGGCAAGATTTGCCGCCCCTCCAATGTTTCCACCAAACTGACTAGCTTCACTGTGTACCGACAGTGCTGCTGCATGTGTTGGAGCAGAGGTGTCTGAGATATCACCTGTCTTTTTGCAGCCAAATCTCTTTCCATCTGCTACTCCACATTTATGGACACGATCCCCAAAAGTTTTAGTCAGAATCAGCACGAGCAGCTGTATTTCTGTTTCCAGGATGCACCACGGGGAGGTACTTTTGGGATCTTGGTTATCTGCTAAACCTGGGTCCGCCAAGAGAAACGTGGTACCCTTTGCACTCCATAATTTAGTAATATTATTTAATTTGATAAATAATAGTATTCCAGTTTCCATAATCAGGCAGACAATTTTTTTTTCATTTAATGTGTCTTTTTCCTGGTGCATTTAGTTTTGCCAACATGTATTTATCAAAAGGCACTAGTCTCATTCCATGAATGCATACACACACAAAATGAGAAACACCCAAAAGAAAATCCATAGGCTTAATATTCAAAATATGTTTCAAGGTTTCACATTCTAATTCTCGACTATCAGTTAATATTAGAAATATGTTTATTCAAGTTTTGCCAAATACCAATTGTCGCCTCTTGCGACATGCATGGCAAGTAACAGTGTCACTATTATTTGCTCCACTTTTGAGCACCTGAAAACACACAAACGGTACATTTAAATTTAGATTTCTGGTTAGAAATCTTGAAATTTGCATCAGTTTTAATGTGACCAGAGAGTTTGTTGTGTCTTTTTCTGAGAAGTAGAAGGGCAATTTGCTTTAGTATGTTCATTATTTGAGACGTCATTTGTGTTCGTATCGATGATTTTCTGGTTGTTGTGATCATCTGTTTCTTCTGATGGTAAGTTATAGGCACATCTGGTTCGTCACCAGTTATCCTCATTAGCCAACCGATCTGCGTCATCGTTTCTAGGTATTCAAGATTGTGATGGTATTCACTGTATGACTACATACTGCAGACTACTTTTACTTCGACCACAATTTTTTTGCATGGAGCGCAGTAGTACTCTACATGCTGTGTGCCAAGATTGACACTCCTATTTTTCGATTGCCACCTTGATTTCTGAAACGTAAACCTCTTATAGTGAGCAGGGCCGGATTTAGACTTGTTTTATCTATGATGTAAGCTATTTATGTTATGATGTAAGCTATTTGAGATATGGGGCCCTTTAACGGTTAAGAATATATAGATAGTGGAATACAAAATGTGTGCGCCCCCCCCCAAGAGAGTGGGGGCCCTAAGCTATAGCTTGTTTAGCTTATAGGTAAATCCAGCACTGATCGGCAATGTGTAGACATTTTCAACCGCGGATCACGTGATGCTCATCCCTCTTCTTCTTCTGTGTCTGTCCTCAAACTCAGCCGTTTAGCAAAATATAATTCAGAATACCGAATGCGCTGTAGGTCTATTAGTATCTGCGTCTTTCATTTTGACACGTCTTATTTGTTAGTTGGTTGCAGATCCATCGGTTCATTGGCGCATTTTTCGGCCACGACATTCTACAATAATTGTAGACGGGGGTGCTTTGTGGAATAATCGACGGTAGATATATCTTCTCAAACGGTGGTGTAGTGTTTAATTTAAAATTCTTGCGTTTTCGTGTCAGATCCTATTTTTTGATGCACATTTAAACCCTCTCCATCCTTATCTACGGACCTGGGTCGGACAGTCAATCACATCCCATACATCCTTAGTCTCTCTCTCATGACATCCATGGCTGCGCATAGGGACTGTCCATAAATTATATCAACTTTTTTTTGGACAATTTTTGACCCCCCCCCTTTTGGCAAAACTTGTCAAGTTACATTCAATAGTTTGCCATTGCTCTCTGAATTGTTCTGGCCTCTTACCAACTTGTCCCTGGTGCGCCCTTAGTACCATGCTTGTCGGGTCCCCGCCTTTGAAGCCGTTGTTGAACATTTCGATCCTCCGCCGACCCTGTGTACTGATGGAGGTGAACATCCTCCTTAAGAGAAGCTCTACATAGTTTAGCCAGCCATTTAATGCTGTTGCCCGGGGGGGGGGGGGGTGGATGTGGTGCTGCGGTACACGTGCAGACACGAGGAGCCATACGTGAGTTGGATAGGAGTGAGGGAACCAAATAGGATTTGGCAAATAGGATCAAGTCTTTCCACGAGGAGAAAGTCACCGTGAGGTACGTTTACACACTCCAATCCCACCCTACTCTTTGGTTAAGTAAACTGTACATCTTATGGTGAGATACGATCTTTTCAACCGCGGACCTTAGTTCAAATTGGTTATATCAGAGCTTTACAACCATAACAAAGTAGTAGAGGCCGCGGATCTGGCAATTAAGTCACTCCGACATTTGGAAAATATTCATCACTCGTTTGTACAGTGAGGTATTTATAGGGCCTATATACCTTTTTCTTTTATAAAATGGCGACAGCGTCTTGTTGCTAAGACGATTGTCAGCTTGATCTACTAAAGATTTACACATATTTGGGAGTTATATTCTTGAGACTTATTTAAGCCATTCACGCATTTATATATCTTTATTAGTGTGAGTAGTTTTTATTGTTTATGGCTTTACAAACAAGTAGAAATATATTTAACACTGGTTGTTGAACCCACTCATTTAGTATTTAATTTACTACTAATAAATACTTTATTATACTATACTGCACTGCATAAAATTTATACTGGCCGTATCAATATTGAGTGAACAGAACAGAGGAAATGATCCAAGAGCTCATACTGCATCACTTAGAGCCAGGATCGGATTTAGACTTGATAAGGCCCTAAGCTATTTGAGATATTGGGCCCATTAACTATAAGAATATATGTCATGTGACGTATTCCTTCCAGAACGTTGTCTTCCCAATGAACTCTCTGAACCTCTCTCTGTCTTGGGCGATGTGGCTTGCATTTTGTAGCGATGTATTCATTTTATCTTTAATGTCGTCAGTCCATCGTCTTCTTGGTCTGCCCCTTCTCCTCTACCCAGGTACTCTTCCCTCCATTATTTGTCTTTCTAAACAGTTATGTCTCTTTATATGACCAAACAGGCGTAGTTTTCTTTTTATATTGTGTTTAGTAACCAACACTCTGGAATATTCAGTGTGTTTATAATATCTGAGTTTCTGATTTTATCCTTCCATGATATTCGAAGTATCTTTCTGTAGCATTTCAGCTCGAAGGCGTTGATCTTCTTTGCCGCTGTTTTACTTAGAGTCCATGTTTCACAGCCGTATGTTGCAACCGGAAAAATAAAAGTTTTTAACATTAGCACTTTCGTTTCTATTTTGTTGTTTTTCCATATGTTTTTCAGCCGTGTTATTTTTCAATATGCCATTGCCAATCTCTTCCTTATTTCTGCCATGCAGTCTCCTGCACCGTTGATGTTAAGAATATATAGATAGTGAAATATAAAAACTGGGGGGGGGGGGGTCCAAGACAGTGGGGGCTCTAAGCTATAGCTTACAGGTAAATCCGGCACTGTTCAGAGCCACATGATGCAATAATTTATACAGACGGCTCAGTAACATAAGAAACAAACAGGTGTGGTTGGTGTTTCATGGCCTACCAAAATGGTAATAAATTAGCTGAGAAGTCAGCTGAGTACTCCGTTACAACATCGAGTATGATAATAGAAATAGAAGCGGTGACAGCAGCTCTCACTTGACTGGCCACCAACAAACTCAGTGATTCTATCAAACTCTCAAAGTATGCTGCGCAAGATAGAAAAGTGTATGATCAGAACTGAATGGGTCACTCTTCTCAACAACGCACAGAGCATTACATTGATCTACTGTCCAGGTCATGCTGAGGTCAGGGGAAATGAAAGAGCTGATGTGTTGGCTGGTAAAACCTTGGTGAATGGCCGAGATAAAAATGAGACAGGATTGAATTGATTAGAGCAGTCATGGATACCCTGCGAGATGACGAGGAGGAAGTCGAATGAGACAATGTACATATTCAGAGAGTGGTAGAAATGGGAGTGACTAGAGGCAATGGGAGAAAGTACTCCCTCTCCGGAAAGACCAGAAGAATACGTAATCAGCAACAGACTGCGACACTGAGCGCATAGACTTTTAGATGGCTGACACAACGGCAAGCGGAGCATATATGGGAATGCCCCCAGTGCCGTGACCCTTGTTCCTTATCAAGAATCAAGAATAAGCTTGTGGAAGCCTGTCATGGTCCCATCAATTAGGTACTATTCTTTTTCTGCTGGTAAGCTTGAGACTGTGATTACTTCATTGTCTTTTCAGCCAGTGCCATCAATGAAATGCCTCATAGTTTATTTCTTTTGACATATGAGTTATTAATGTAATTATGCAGTGGGTGTTTGAGGTGACATGCATGTATGCTTGTGTTTGGGCAAAAGTGTGACAGGGACAGAATACAGTCTTATCTCAGTATTATTACAATAGGTGTATCCCTAGTTCAACAGAGGATTATACACATTCCCTCATTCTGTACACATTCCAGATGATCACATTGCAAACATGATAGCATGAGAATTCCAAATTCATAGCCGACCATGAACATCTTTCAAACAACATGTCATGATAATAATACAGTAATGTAAGGGAGGGATCAACACACTTCAAAGCTGTGGTAGCTGCAAGTCTTGAGCATTCTCTCTTCTCTGTCATGTTTTGTATTATACATTCTTATTTAACTCGGCTCACAAGACTTCAGTTGATGTTGTTTCATCTTCCTCTATTATTTTCCATTCAATCTTTATTAGTCATTCCTATTCTTTTCTTCTGCTGTGCATTTCATACACATATTTGATTATATTGTGCATTTTTTTCCCGAAAGCTTGATCCATAAACACTTTTCTTTCTTTGATCTGTATGTGTATTGATTTATATTGTCCACAACATATACTTTTAAAATATACTTTATTGCATTAGGAAATATATGGAAGTTGAAATAAATTGCAACAAATAACAAAGCTAAAAATATTTAACTTAACTGTTAAATTTGTGTTGTTTTCTGACTCAGAAACATGGAGACATGTACAACAGAAGGAATAACCAGAAAACTACAAAAATTCATAGCTTTCTGACATAAGCACAGGTTCTTCTCAGTTAAGCAACCAAAGTGAACTATATGCTGTGTTATAGTAGCCGAACACAATATGTAGAATTTGAATTTTACATTTAATATAAACAAATTTATTTATGTAACCCAGTAGAAACAGACGCAAATTACCTTTTCAATTTATTTTTCTATAGGAAAATCTGAAAAAATGGCTGCCAGGTCATGCGTGGGGACACTACAGGTACATGATGACCACAATTTTATTTTTTGAGTGATTTATTTCATATCTTTAATTACCATCAACAAGTGCTACATAAAGAAGCATTAGTGATAATGCAATAATTTCATTTTTGTGTGGTACAGTATTTGAAACATTTGTCTTTTGGTTATCTATTTTGTCATCCTTATGACAATATTACAGAGCATATTATTGATGTCTTATAATATAATAATACTCAATTGCTATCAGGGTTGTAAAGGTGCCACATTAGATACATAAACACAGAGTCCTGCAAACACCCCTTCCTTAGCCATTCTGGCAACTGTAGAAAAATCATGCTCAGACCATTCCTTGATGCTGTCAATACAAGATGTTCTCTTCTGCCTCATCTCTTTCCATATGCAACTGTTTCTTGTAAAGTAGTTTTAAAAAGTGAGCCATGTCTCACTACATATCCAAGCCAAGCAAGGTTGTGTCGTTTCATCATCTCTAAAAGTGGTTCTAGATAACCATAGATAACAATTCTAGATAACAATTTATGCCTTATAGAACCAGAAAGAGTAGTAACATACTTGATATTTTATAAATTCTTAACACTGCAGGGAATTGAACCAGGTCCGTTCTAGCAGCACCTAATCACCTTGCAACTAGAGTAAACAGGTTTTCCGTACTTGACCAACCACATTCCAAAAAAAAAAAAAAGATGTGATCTTGTCAAGATTTTCAACCTGTGTACTCAAGTCACTGAGAACAAACCAATTGAGACAAGGACTATTATAACAACAATGAACACCCCGAATAAATATTGAGATATCCTCAGGAACACAAACATAGAACATCATCCATATTCGCATACAAGGATCGATAGACCTACTTGCAAACTTAAATAACATAGAGACAGGGCAATGTTGCTTCAAATAATAACATATACAAGTAAATTGCAAGTAGGAAGCAGGAGGATAAAAAAAAAAAATTTAAATCTGGCAAGAATTTAACAAAGGGAATTGATATTCTATAGCAAATTTATGTATGTGCTTTATTTCAGCATATGAAATCTCAAAGTACTAAGGAGCCCTCTTCATTAAATGATGATCTTGAAGTTACTGAAGACAACAGCTGTAACATTAGTGATGAAGCCAGCGATGAGAACAATGATGATGATGATGATGAAGATTATTGCCTTGATGACTTAGAAGAAGAAGATTTTGATTTTAAAGATTTTGATGCAGACAATGTATCACTACTTAATTCAAGATTGTACGAAGAAACACTGACTTCTGATGTAGGAGCTGCAGATGCTAAAAGTTCAAAGATTCTCCACTCAGAAGGTAACAAATATAGTTTTTGTTATTATACTTTCCTAAATAATCATTAATGACACCTTTCTGTATTTTCAAATGATAGTACTTATGTTGTATTTTAAGAGAAAGTATAGGCTACAATTTATGGCGATGGTCAATGTTGCTAGTAGGAGTAATCCGAGCCACAGTCGTTCACAGTATGCACAAAGAATCTCAGGACCACTTGTGTCATTTATTCATTCATTAAGTGCCATCTCCACAATAAAGGTTAGCCGCAACATCCTCTGTCTCTTGCCTTGGTGGTGCACTTTGTTAGACTGTAACCCATCCAGCTCATGATGTTTCTCTCCCACCTGTATCTCTGCCTACTTATTGCTTGTCTCCCCTTGACTGTACCCTCAAGTAAGGTCTTCAATAAGGTGTCATATCTTTTTAATATGTTCAAAATACTTTATTCATATGATCTTTATTTCTTTTAATAGTTCTGTTCTGAAGTTATTTTGCAGAGCATAGAAAACAACCAACCTGGAATATAATTAAATTTCAGAGAATCATAGACCAATATATAGAATTTAAACGGTTAATTATCATATGCTGAAGGACACACTAAAGGGGATACCAGAATGTCTATGGACGTACTCGGAGTGCAAAAGGTGCCGCATTGCTCTTGGTGGGCCTAGGGTTAGCATATAGCCAAGATCCTAAAAGTACATCCCCATGATGCACCATGAAAACACATAAGGACAGCTGTCATTCTGGCCAACACTTTTAGGCTCATGTCAATGGATGTGAAGGCAAGCGGTAATCCAGAAACCTCTACACCAACACACCCAGCAGCACTGTCAGCACACAGTGATGAAAAACATCTGTGCATTGCATCTTGTACAGCAGAAAATGCAGAAACATTGGAGGGGTGGCCAATGTCAATGTTGGATATGGGTAGATCCTACTAAGACGTGGGGATCCTATGAGTACACATTGAATCTGGAAAAGGCAACATGCGCCAGCATTGTGTATGTGAATTGATATAGTGATAACAAAGCTACAATTGTTCAGCTTGAGACTGACTGGTGAAAGTGCTGCTCATGCTTGAGAACAAACAGAAGTCACACATCCCACCACAATAGACCCCATTAAAAGTAGGAATCAGGACTCAGGTATTATATATACCAACTCGAACATGCACCCCAGGTTATGGGAAAAAAAGCTTTGAATACACCTCCACATTGCACACATGAAAAGCATTGAACAAATGTTGGGGAGCACTTTGTTCAGGACTTCTATCTATCCAAAGCAGTGTTGAGACTCAGACTCTGGACACTGTGGGCAACGTAGACGGGAAGCAAGTCCATGTCTTTAAACATTGCAACCTATCCCAAGTCGACTGTTGCCTATGCTTAACATGGCTCATACAGAGAGAATTGGGTTCAGTACCCAAGGGCAGACTGCAAAGCTCCTTGTCTGAGATA
This sequence comes from Meghimatium bilineatum, assembly GCA_034231615.1. Classification (NCBI taxonomy): domain Eukaryota; kingdom Metazoa; phylum Mollusca; class Gastropoda; order Stylommatophora; family Philomycidae; genus Meghimatium; species Meghimatium bilineatum. Next base: position 9,261,767 of record CM067306.1, read on the forward strand.
GGTGTACTCTAACTACTTCTTTGGGTAATATACACAGTGGTGAAGAGTAAATGTACACAGGCCTCACCTAGTGATGGATTGGAAGGCCATTACAAGCGGGCAAGGTGAGTACATAAGAAATGCACAGGTCGAATCTTAGACACCCAACGTGTTTGGCAAAGCAGCACTTTGTCTAGATAGGTGTATCAACCCTGAGTCTAATTCAACTGTCACCATTACCCAACACAGCTCATACAGAAGAAATTAGGTCTGGGATCTAGGGACACAAAGGAATGGTTTTCCTACATGAGGAACAGCTCACTGGCTGTGAAGTGCCTCATCTGAGGAAAGACAAACAATGGGTGACCCAACAAAACTATCAGATTGTCTCATTAAATGTATCTCCTCTGAGTAGAAGGCTTCTTCAATAGGCATTGCACCAAACTGAAAGCTGAAGTTTTCTGAGTATGAAAGAAAGTTCTGAGAAACCTCCCCACTGCAATAGAAAGCAAAGCTAATTGTTTATAATTCCTGGAGTTCGGAAACAAAACAAAAATAACAGCAAACATGGACGTGCCCAGTACACCAGAAATTAATTTTCAATAACTGAAATCCTAGAAAAAGTGATTATAAAGGCAATGAAGAACCATATATAGAAAACATACCTGAAGGATACAGACACTTTTATACACAGATAGATCAGAGAACGTGGCAGTATCAGATGGAGGGACACAAATATATATAGTAACACCAGATGAAGATGTTGTATAACAAGTCAAAAGGCACATGTTTCACAAATTTCAAAGCAGAAATGGAGGCCATAACAAGTGCAGCTAACAGATTGACTTCATTGTACTCAAGTTAATTATATGTACTGCATCTCTCTCAAATAAGTGACATGCTGCCTGCTGAGAGTATTACCCACAGCACATAATTCCAGAGTTTCAAGTGATAGTCCCCAGAATCTCACCGAAAAATCCACTTTATGATGTTGTGATTGGAGATCAAACCCATCTCTTAAGCACAAAATGAATGGCTTAACTGCTATACCAGAAAGATCTCCCATCTTCTTCTTCTACATCAGAGGATCATACATGATACATCAGAGGATCATACATGATACATCAGAGGATTATACAATACATCAGAGGATCATACATGATACATCAGAGAATCATATAGTATACATCAGAGGATCATACATAATACATCATATGATCATACATGACAAATCAGAGGATCATACAATACATCAGAGGGTCATACATGATACATCAGAGGAACACACATACCAGAGAATCATACATGATATATCAAAGGATCATTCAAAGTTCATTCATTTAGGGGTATATTACTCTAAACACAAGCAACATTATAACTACAACCACAACTGCTACTGTTCATGCAAATTAGCCTTGGATTTGTAAAATTATTACCCTTTATAATTTTGTGTTTTTAAAAGGTGTAGAAGTTCCAAATTCAGAGGAAGAAGATGTTATTGACAGTGATGAAGAAAAAGCAATTCTCAAGGAAATTGAAGATAACATTGAGAGCAAGGTATGTGCCATATTGCTTTTATACAGTAGAATCCCGTTATAACAACTTGGTCCAGACCGACAAAGTATGTACCGTAAGTAATAACAGAAATTTGCTATAAAAAATTAAGAATAAATATTTTTGGGGATTTTAAAAGTGTTGGTAAATAGGGAAATGTGATCTGCTGTAGAGAGATTCCATTGTGTAATTTGTATTGGTTAAATTTCTTAATATATTCATGCCGATTATTTTTTATTCTACGCTTCTCTTGTGTTTAGATATCACTTTGTTGGTCAGTAGGACACGATATCAATAGTGATTGGATCATTATCATTATGGCACTCTGGACATGCCTTAGGCACTCTGGTATCCTATTCAGTATGTCCTTCATCATATAGTAACTGACTGTTTTGGTTCAATGTTTATTGATAACTTTAAAAAAAATTCCTATATGCTGCTCATTTCTAGCAAGCCCACTCATCAGTCCCAGCATTTAGACATAAATGCAAAGAAAGAAATGTACTCTGCATTCTCCAAGTTAGAATGTTTATTTTTGTTAGAAGATCCTTAGATTCGTTTTTGAATGGTTTAGAGAACTGATATGCAGATGCACAGGAAGACTGTTTGCTCCTTTGAGTATCTATTCTACTTGTGCCTTTGATGCTGCCAAGATTGTTTGTGGCTTTGACCAGTAGTGTGTTAATAAAATGCCAGTATCGATTGAAAATTCTATTTTTGGGGATTTTGGTTTAAGTATTTGAGTCTCTGCTCCTTCTTTCTTTACTTCATCCTCCAATGACACATCTAGAATATATAAAGTCATGCTACGGTGTTAAAAAAGAGTCCGTTGTTACCCAAAAAAATTGTACATTTCCTTTATACTAAATACTAAGCCCTTCACCAGAATAATTCTGGGGATCACCCATGTTGTCTGATGCAATTGGTTATTAGTTACTAAGAGTATGCTTTATATCACCAGCCAATGAGAAGCATGGAAAAAGTCAGATAAGCAAAAATAAGTGATGCTGTGTAAGATCAGCACGAATCACTATTATGGAGATGGGAAAGAGGTTCATACATTTTGTTGTTCAAATAAAGAAATACTTTGTGTTATGCATTACAACATGGCTGCAATATTTGTACCTTTTGGCCTGCATGACTTTTTTGAGCTATAGGAACATACCTTCACCCAAAACCATCTGAATCCCTTTCTGTAGCATACATTGCAGGTCATAGTTTTGCTATTCTTTGTTCACTTTTTAGGCATTGGCAACATATAGATAACTGGTGCCAATTCCTTGATGGTCGACTCAAACCATCTCTTTTGCAAACAAGTGACAAGTGAACTTGAACCTAGGCCACGTGGTTGGTGGGTGAGACTTAGTCACTCCACTATCTCATCTTTCATTTTTTGTAAATTATGATAATTAATATATCAGCTTAGAATCATCTATTGCTTTTTGCATGATTTCAGATCTGTCAACAGATGACAGAGGGACAAATGAGAACCACAGACACTGATGATGTGCCATGGAATTATATAGAGAAGAGGGAAGAAATAGATATCAAAAGTGAAGAAGATACAGATCCTAGGCTACTAGATGCCATGATGAAAATGGAAAAGTTAGACAAAATTCTTCTGAAGAAAATTAGAATAGAGAGAGATGTCAAGAGGAGCAGAATTTTACTGGAAAAACGGTGAGAAATATAATTATCATAAAGTAATTGAGTATACAAGATTCATTTTTAATTAAGTTTCAGCGTTAAATATAAAAAAATGCAATTAGAGATACAAATAAGTTATCAAAGTAAAAAATGCAATGACCTAAAGCGAATCACACAATTCATTGAAGCTATTGGTGCTGTAACCTGATGTCTGACAAGAACGATGAAGAAGAAGAAGTGGTTTAAAACTATGCTGAAGTTGAATGTGACAGGTCAATATCAGATATCACAGTTACTGATGTAAACCTACAGCGTTCTGTTCTCCAGACTGCATCCTGCTAATCTGCAGGAGTTTGAAAACAAATGAAGAAGAGAAAGTGATTTAAAACTGATGATGAACTACAGAAATGCCTTAATGAATGATTACAGATAATCATGAAATCATTTTTAGTCATTGAAATGGAAATTCTGCTAATATTTTGCAAAAATGACCAGCTCTGTGGCTCAGAGGTGGTGAGTGCATCTTGGATGGTCAAGTTATCTGGTTGAACATCCATACACATAACATTGGCAACCACTGAATATAAATATACTGCCAAGGATGGATGTGTCGTGCCATTGGCACAAATAAAATGGTGACAACACTCTGGACTACGTCCTGCTGGTATCTTGTAGGACCTTTGGCCTCTACAAGAGAGATCCAGTGGGAGTTTGAGAATTAATGCTGAAGAAGAATGTAAATATTGCCTAGAAAATCACTAAAGCTAAACAAATGCTGGGATGCATGTGTCACAATGGGTCCCGCATTACTCTCGTGCATATGCAGGTTAGCAGATAACCAAGATTCTGAAGTACCACCTCATGGCGTACCCCGGATACACAAATACAGTTGCTCGTGCTGTTTCTGGCTAATACTTTTGGAGACTATGTCCATTGGTGTGTAGGCTGTAGATGGAATGAGAACTGCCTGCAAAGAGACAAGCAATGTCATCCACTTCCACAACTCTGCGCGAACACATCTAGCTACACTGTCGACACACAGTGACACAATGCATCTATACATCTGTTTCTGAAATGCAGAAACATTGAAAGGGTGGCCAATGTCAATGTCCCATTATGGGTAGATTTTGCTAACAATGTGTTGTCTATCCTTGATTTTCTTTGTCTTCCTCTGTTCCTTTCTCTTTATTATTCCATTCAGGATTATTTTTGATAGGGAATTATATACCAGTGTGTATGCACAAATATTCACAGATTATAATTGCAATATTATTTTGAACTAATAAGTTTCATTAACTTTCATTAATGCAGTTTCATTAACTTTCATTAATGCAGTTTCATTAACTTTCATTAATGCAGTTTCATTAACTTTCATTAATGCAGTTTCATTAACTTTCATTAATGCAGTTTCATTAACTTTCATTAATGCAGTTTCATTAACTTTCATTAATGCAGTTTCATTAACTTTCATTAATGCAGTTTCATTAATGAGTTTCATTAATGCAGACATACATCTTAGTCATATACTAATTGTTCAGTTATTTTCAATTTTGATAGAAAAAATGTCACAAAAATTCACAATTGGTTAGCTTTGTTGTCAATAACTACAAATATGAAAGGAAGACCATTCCAGCTATTTTCTTGCAATCTTAGAATAGGAACAAACTTAGCAGAAATAGAATGGATACTTTCTCAAGGAGAAATGATGGAACAGTTGATGCCTGAAAATTAGCCATGTTTAGTCTTCTTAGATTGTAAAACAAGTAGCACTAATGTATGAAATGATATAGTGAATAGTTAATGAATTATAGCTAAAGCTAATTATGTCCCTAAACTTTGATTCTCGAATATTGATATGAGTTTTTATATTGATATGCATTTTCAAGGATGCGAGAGGAAATAGCTGAGATAACTAAGGGAGTTAACATACATCAAGATATCAAGACAAACACAGAGAGATTTCTAGCCTTGGAACCACCACGCAGTCATAATGAAGGCATGCATTTTATAGTTTCTTAGATTTAGGAAATTTTATTCATAGCTTGTGTGTTAATATAGATGAAAACATGGTAATTAAGATTTATGAAGCATTGGAAACAGCAAGAAAAACACATACAATTCTTCTTCTTCAGCGTTCATTCTCAAACTCCCGCAGGATCTCTCTTATAGCAGGACAATGGTTCTACTAGATTTCCAGCAGAACATAGTCCAGAGAATGGAAATGCTTTGTGCTGCTGGTTTATTTGTACCACTAACGCATATATCTGACACATCCGACTTAGCCATTTCAGAATAATTTTGAAATTTATCATATTCTTGGAAGTATTAACATGAGGGTCTATTTGTTCTGAAAGTTGGCAAAGTCTTTTTGACATCTCTTGTGCTTTATTAGAAGTTTTACTTAACATTGCTAAGCAAAATCAAAAATATAATTCCATAAGGTAGCCATGGGCAAAGTGTCACACTTTTCACGTTTTAGCATATTAAGACAACTAGACGTAACTAGGAGAGACCAAATTTCAATCAGTGTATAACTTATCCATCCATCTTACATTCATGAGGTTATTGAAAACATACAGCTATGTGTAGACAGTAGAATGAGATTTTTATGAAGATATGTAACAAAAAAATAACTTTGCCCCATTTATTGGGGCAAAGTGATGTAGGCAAAATGAGATCACCCTTGTCACAGGTCAAGCACACTGGCAGTGTGTAAATGTGTGCTAAGAATAGATAGAATAAATAGATAGACCTAGTTTCGTAACGTTAATCTGAAAAAAAAGTTCAGATAAAAAATAGTTTGTAAGTTCCGTTTTAAAGCTAGCAATTTCTTTGTAAGGTTGGATGATCATTATAACCATATATATATCAGTCTCTTTCAGCTTTAGATCAGCATTGAAAATTTCCTCATGACCTCAGAATTTTTTCATACATTTTGAATACGACACTGTGCCCCAATAAATGTGCAACACTTTACCACAAATCACAAGGTTAGCAACTATTCAGAAGAAAACAAAATATCCTGACAAGATAATATGCTTAATTACGTAATAATACAAAATATATTTCAGTTTAAACATGAAAAAAACCATGATATTAATAATAACAGCAGGCTGAGTGCGAGAAGTTGCAAAAAAGTAGATCAAACATAGTGAAATATATTATTCCTCATTGTTGAAAATTTATTCATCCTTGACCTATTAAACTTTGTAGTGTGACAGATTGGAATTTTAATGTCTGGTGTAGTCACTTGTGTTGACCAGAAACTCCATGGATCTAGAATAAAAACCCGCTGCGTCACTTTGACCCCAGCTACCCCATCCATTATTTGCAAAATTAAATAAGAATTATTATATTTTAGATATAAAGTAAGGTTTTCCCTGTTTTTAAGATGTTTTTGGATGGTATTTTGTAAGATGTTTTCATTTCCACAAGTTGACAGTTATGTTCTTTTCATCTTATACTCTTTGTTATATTATTTGGTGATCTTTTAACTGATTCACCACATGGTGCTGTAGCGGCCTACATCTACGTCACTGTACATCTACGTCACTGTACATCTACGTCACTGTACATCTACGTCACTACTTCCCAGCAATATAATGCCATTTAATGGCATTAGGTCAAAAGGCATGAGCCCATGGACCACTGGACCAGCAACCAACCATCTACATCACTATACATCTATGTTGCTATACATCTATGTCACAATACTTCTATGTCACAATACATCTATGTCACAATACATCTATATTCTCTATTTTAGGTGTTACTTTGGATGTTGAAGATGATTTTCCGCCACTTTTTCAAACTCAGTTAAATGAAGATGGGATGATGAGGAATACAAATAATGGAACTACCAACAAACAGAATAAACAAAGTGGATCAGAAGGTGAGTGACACATATGTTGCAAGAAAGCAAAGAGTAGCTACACTGCTACCTGTGATGCATGTTGTAACAAGAAGAGTATCAACGTGACCCAGAAGCTGCATTGAAGTTAGATGTGTCCAGTTTAAAACCACAGATATCAATTCAAGCTGTAAACTATGACATGATGCTTTCTGTTTTCTGGTTTCATTGAGAATGAAAGAAGAAGAAGACAAGTAAAGGAAAAAATATAAGTTTCCATTGTGTTTTGTGCGTGGCATCCTGATTATCTTTGTGCCTTTTGGTTGGATGCCTCCATCTTCAGCACTCTGCTTACTTGGGCAGGACTATGGTCCTGCTCGAATTGGACTGCCCGACCAGTCTTAGTTTCCAGCCCCTGATGGCTGAACTAAGCCCCATCACCTCTGCACGGTGCTGGCCTTGATGGGGGTTGATGATGATGAAATAATCCCTTTAGCTGTGAACAGGTAACTTTTGACAGTTGATGATAATGAAATAATCCCTTTAGCTGTGAACAGGCAGCTCTTGACAGTTGATGATAAAATAATCCCTTTACATATGAGTGCGTAGATATTAACAGCCAATAGTCTTTCAGGCAAAACAACACAGAACCTTATCAGTTGTTAACTGAGGTGATACACAGACTCATGTAAGGTTGTCTCAAAGACACGGTGGGTGTATGGAAGGTTTATGGATGCATATTTAGTCCCCAAAGGGAGGCATTTCAGCATGCCAGTATCCCAGGATTATCATATTCTGCCAGAAGCACAGCACATTCGATTCATTACAGAATGGTATGCTCACATTTTTACCAAAACAAAATATAAAATATTTAATGAAATTAACTTTTGCTAATGGCACATACAATGCAGCATCCATCTATTGGCGCGCAACATACTGATAGGCCCCCCCTTCCCCTGGAAGACCATTTGGGGGTGGGGCTCTCAGCATATTGCACACACATTGAATGATCGCTAGCAGATGCTACATGTTTTATCTCTGTGTTACGGAAGTTGTATGAAATCAAGCCTAATATTTAAAAGTTGGAATATGTGGGCATATCATTCTGTATATAACTGTACATTCTTCTGTCAGATTTGTTGACCCATTCACAGTGATGACATATCTAGCATTCCCCATCACCTAGGAGTCTGTCATAAAAGGACAAAAGTGCAATGTCTACTGGCTTGCATCTCTTCATCATCCATGAGGATTATTTGATAGAAGATAAAAGTAAGAAAATAAAAAAAGATGTGGCAAATATGATTTGTTACAGTTGACCGGTTGTCAGCCTATCCCCTACTTAGTTAGTTAGTCGTCGGATCATGATCACTGCAAACTGGACACGTCCATAGTTGCTCCGATCTCTCCTTGAGTGTATCCGCCATTACACTTCTGCTGACAGTACCGGTCCTATGCTGGTTGACCATCATTCTTCTGCGACCTCCAAAATGTTCACCTCTAGTAACACCGCATTTCAATCCCTGATCTTTAATCCTAGCCATTGAAAAGGAATCATCATCCACATTAGTCTCACTCTGGCATGTTATATCTCTTAAGGAGTTCAAAACGTCAGCGCGATCCATTGCCCCATCACCCTGTGCCACAATCGCGCACGATACCAGTTGATCCGCTCTTTCATTGCATCGAACGCCCACATGTAATGGCATGAAAATAAATGTAACCACTTTCAAGCTCACCTTTCTCAAGGCCTCAATCCACTGTTCACGAACAAGACCCACTTGTACCTTCTTAATCATACTCATAGAGTCACTCAAGATGCAGACCTGCGTTACCTTCTGTGTGTGTAGCCACTCAAATGCCTTGGTCACCGCCATAGTCTCCATGGTCATACTACTTGTAATGACCACAAAGGCACCACTATCCCCTACTGTCCTTAGTCACCTCCTTTTCATACTTTGAAAGAAAACAGTTGCCATACTCTTTACACTCTGAACTACTAAGAAGTCCAGGCACCTGTTGACACACTGGTGATAGCATCTATATAAAGTTAAAGAGCTGCTGAAGTTAGATGTGTCATGCCATTGGAGCAAATAAAATGGTGCCACAATGAATTTCTGTTCTCTGGACCAGCTGGAGTGTGAATACTAGAGCTAAAAAGAAAAATTTAGGCCCAACTGGAAATGAACAGAGCATTTTGTGAAGATGCCTGACAAATGCATTGTAAAATACCTGGTTTATGCTGAGATTTTTATGGAAAATGATTAGCTGGTGGACAAAGAACCAATTCAAGACTCCATGAAAGTTTCTATATAGAACTTTAATATCAATATGATCTTCTGGGATTCTATCTTGGGAGTACATCAATGACCTAGTTGCTGAACTACCACACGGGATCAAAGTGGCAATGTATGCTGACGACGTGGTGATCTGGTGCACAGAAGAACATGCGACAGTGGCCACTAAACAAATACAAAGAGCTATCGATGCCCTAACCTTATGGGCTAATAGATGGTGTGTCAGCATTAACACAGATAAGTGCAGCACTACACTTTTTACCCTCTCACCAAAACAAAAAGCCGGTCATATCAAAATAGATGGAGAGCTCTTGAAAGAAGACAAACAACCCACATACCTCGGAGTTACTTTTGATGATAAACTGACATGGAAGCAGCACATAAACAAAGCAACAACAAAAGCCAGGAGGAAGTTAGCTATCCTGAGAAAACTAAGTGGAACCACATGGGGAGCCAGTGGGAATATACTCAGTAAAGTTTACCAGCAAGGCATAATACCACACCTGGAATATGGTTCAGCAGCATGGTGTCCTGCATCAAACACCACATTACAAGATCTAGATATAGTGCAAAACCAGGCACTTAGAATAATGTTGGGAGCAATGAAATCAACACCCATAGCAGAGATGCAGAAAATGGGAAGAATGCAAACACTTTGTGAACGCAGAGACACAAAAGTACTAATTCAGGCAGAAAAGTTTCAGTGTATGCCAAGTCATCCAATGAAGGAAAGATTCCAAAATCTAGCAATGGGACGACTGAAAAGAAGCAGCTTTATCCATCAAGCTAAACAACTCCGCAGACAACTTACAGACCTACCTGAAGTTGACAGCCCTTTAAGGCCTGTACCAGAACAAACCTCGTGGAGTGAAAGGCATGGAATGCCAATATACATTCAGACCCATGTGAAAGGAATACTAAGCGAGGACGAACAGAACAGTGTGCAGCGAAGGACAGTCACCCTCAGTTTCCTGGATGAGGAATATCCACAAGATATATGGGTCAGAGTATACACAGATCGGTCAGCACAGAATGCCGTGAGGAATGGAGGTGCTGGTGTATATATAGAATATCCACACAAGCCTAGAGATACCATCAGAACACCAACAGGAAAATTCTGCAATAATTATGATGCTGAAATCCAGGCAATTAGTGTGGCAGCTAAAAAACTGCTGAACTCCAACTCTGACCTACAGCCTGTGGTATTCCTGACAGATGCAAGGTCAGTGCTTCAATCTCTCCAGTCTGGAAAACTAACAGACTTGAAAAAACTACTTAGCGAATTGTCTTACCAGTATAGGATAACCATGCAGTGGATACCCTCTCACTGTGGAATACCAGGAAATGAAAAAGCAGTCCAACTGGCTAAGGAAGGTGCTGCCAAAGACCAACCAGATATACCAATCACCTACCATCAGAAAAAACAGATGATCAAGTCAATAAGAAAGCCACAAACACCAACACAAGATGACTATCATATTATGAACAGACCAGAACAAGTTATAATTCTACGTCTCAGAACAGGACACAACCGACTTCGCAGTCACATGTATACAAAGTTAAAGATTGGCAACACGGCCATGTGTACATGTGGACAGGCTGCACAGAGTGCCAAACATATACTTCAAGAGTGTTCTGAGCCTGAAACGCTGAGGCAGACATATTGGCCAGATGAAACAACACTGGAATCAAAACTCTATGGGACACTGTATGAACTACAAAAGACAGTGAGTTTTATTAAGGAGACAGAATTACAGATATAGACATGTTTCAAGTGAACGAAAGAAGAAATCTTGGGAGTCAAGAGCAACATCAGAAAAAGTTCAAACATCGCAGAGAAAAATTAAATTGCAGAGAAAAAGATAAAGTATTCTACTCAAAATGACAGAAATGAAAATACACAGATGTATTGCTGTCAAATTATTTTTCCATAAATCTGTATTTTAAACAATTTATTACAGTATTTAAATAAAAGCGTAGATATTTAGCACCCCCCCCCAAAAAAAAACTATAAAAAGAAACCTCACAAAATATTGTTTAACATTTTTTGGGGGCCCATCAATACATGCAAAACGCCAGCATTAGTAGTAATTACTGAAGATGTAACACCAAATGACCTTTTTTTAAAAAGAACAAAAACAAAACTTAATTTGGGAAATCCGTATCAATACTAAAAATCCATACTAGTTTTGACATCTATGTCAAATTCTGACTATACGTATACTGTGGCATGGGATTCTATTTTAGAATTTAACTTTAGTCACCTCAGTGCACCCAAGAGAGATGGATAAAGTCTGAGATTGTTGTCATTGAAGTCTGTGTTTGACTACCAGTTTTTATTAACTTCATATTGAATTTATTTGTATATTATGCTGTATAAAAGTTTTAGGTCAAAATTTTAATATTGTTTCCTATAGACGGTTGTAAAATTGCCATATTTTAGCATTGTTTCCTATAGACGGCTATTAAATTGCCATATTTTAGCATTGTTTCCTATAGAAGGTTATAAAACTACCATATTTTAAGATGTGCTTACTTTTATTACAAAATGTGACAGAGTGCAAGATGTAGTTTTAATATTTTCTGAACAGCACCAGTGAGCAAAACTGGATATCGGCTTAAAAAAAGTTCACGGCCAAATAGTTCTCAACCAACACTTGAAACAAAAGGCAGAAAGCAAAAGAAAGATTTTATAAAGAGGAATAAGGAGGTAGGTATAGCTGCCATATTGAGTGTGTGTAGAAAACAATAAATGGTTTGGATTACATGATCAAGAAAATAAAATAAGTTTCGTTGTCCATGATAGACATGTTGCCTGTGTGTTGTCAACCATGACAGGGAAACACAGAATATAAACACTGCAAGCTGAAAGTCATAAGAGATGACTGAAGTCATAAGAGATGACTGAAGTCATAAGAGATGACTGAAGTCATAAGAGATGACTGAAGTCATAAGAGATTACTGAAGTCATAAGAGATTACTGAAGTCATAAGAGATGACTGAAGTCATAAGAGATTACTGAAGTCATAAGAGATTACTGAAGTCATAAGAGATTACTGAAGTCATAAGAGATGACTGAAGTCATAAGAGATTACTGAAGTCATAAGAGATGACTGAAGTCATAAGAGATTACTGAAGTCATAAGAGATGACTGAAGTCATAAGAGATGACTGAAGTCATAAGAGATTACTGAAGTCATAAGAGATTACTGAAGTCATAAGAGATGACTGAAGTCATAAGAGATTACTGAAGTCATAAGAGATTACTGAAGTCATAAGAGATTACTGAAGTCATAAGAGATTACTGAAGTCATAAGAGATTACTGAAGTCATAAGAGATTACTGAAGTCATAAGAGATGACTGAAGTCATAAGAGATTACTGAAGTCATAAGAGATGACTGAAGTCATAAGAGATTACTGAAGTCATAAGAGATTACTGAAGTCATAAGAGATTACTGAAGTCATAAGAGATTACTGAAGTCATAAGAGATTACTGAAGTCATAAGAGATTACTGAAGTCATAAGAGATTACTGAAGTCATAAGAGATTACTGAAGTCATAAGAGATTACTGAAGTCATAAGAGATTACTGAAGTCATAAGAGTTTACTGAAGTCATAAGAGATTACTGAAGTCATAAGAGATTACTGAAGTCATAAGAGATTACTGAAGTCATAAGAGATTACTGAAGTCATAAGAGATTACTGAAGTCATAAGAGATTACTAAGTCATAAGAGATTACTGAAGTCATAAGAGATTACTGAAGTCATAAGAGATTACTAAGTCATAAGAGATTACTGAAGTCATAAGAGATTACTGAAGTCATAAGAGATTACTGAAGTCATAAGAGATTACTGAAGTCATAAGAGATTAATAAGTCATAAGAGATTAATAAGTCATAAGAGATTACTGAAGTCATAGGAGATTACTGAAGTCATAGGAGATTACTGAAGTCATAAGAGATTACTGAAGTCATAAGAGATTACTGAAGTCATAAGAGATTACTGAAGTCATAAGAGATTACTGAAGTCATAAGAGATTACTGAAGTCATAAGAGATTACTGAAGTCATAAGAGATTACTGAAGTCATAAGAGATTACTGAAGTCATAAGAGATTACTGAAGTCATAAGAGATTACTGAAGTCATAAGAGATTACTGAAGTCATAAGAGATTACTGAAGTCATAAGAGATTACTGAAGTCATAAGAGATTACTGAAGTCATAAGAGATTACTGAAGTCATAAGAGATTACTGAAGTCATAAGAGATTACTAAGTCATAAGAGATTACTGAAGTCATAAGAGATTACTGAAGTCATAAGAGATTACTGAAGTCATAAGAGATTACTGAAGTCATAAGAGATTAATAAGTCATAAGAGATTACTGAAGTCATAAGAGATTACTGAAGTCATAGGAGATTACTAAGTCATAAGAGATTACTGAAGTCATAAGAGATTACTGAAGTCATAAGAGATTACTGAAGTCATAAGAGATTACTGAAGTCATAAGAGATTACTGAAGTCATAAGAGATTACTGAAGTCATAAGAGATTACTGAAGTCATAAGAGATTACTGAAGTCATAAGAGATTACTGAAGTCATAAGAGATTACTGAAGTCATAAGAGATTACTGAAGTCATAAGAGATTACTGAAGTCATAAGAGATTACTGAAGAGGTTTGGTGGTAGAGTTGGCTATCCCATAGATCAAAGTGATCCAATAGCCTTGCTGAAGTCAGATGTGTCAAGTTGAAGAGTATTAATATAACAGACAATAATCTTTAAAAACCATAAAAGAACTCATTCTGTTCTTTTACATATAGAAGGAGTGATTGTGTCTACAATAGTACAGATAGCTGGAGTGTGTCTGCAATAGTATAGATAGCTGGAGTGTGTCTGCAATAGTACAGATAGCTGGAGTGTGTCTGCAATAGTACAGATAGCTGGAGTGTGTCTGCAATAGTACAGATAGCTGGAGTGTGTCTACAGTAGTACAGATAGCTGGAGTGAGTGTGTCTACAATAGTACAGATGGAATGAGTGTGTCTGCAATAGTACAGATAGCTGTAGTGAGTGTGTCTACAATAGTACCGTGAACCTGTGATGGGTACATTGTACTTTTACAATGTAGAAATCTTCAAATTAATACATGGAGGGTGGAGTTGACTGTCTTATCCATTAGATTACAGTTACTAAAAACAATACTGAAGTCGGATGTGTCAAGCTGAAAGGCACTATATTGCAATTATCCATAAACTATGACACAATGTATTCCACTCTCCAGACTACATCCTGTTAACAGGAGTTTGAGAATGAACATAGAAGAAGAAGAAATGAATACACGAGTGCCTACTGGATGACGTCACTGCATTAGATCAATCATGAGATCTGAGACTGTAATAATTTGGAATTAATCATGGGATGAGCAGGGAAGAGAGATAAAAGAGGGATTTGATGCATAAACAATCAATGTGTGACAGGAACAATAAGCATACATAGTCTCACTATCTGTTGAGAATGAGCACCCATGATTCAGCATAGAGACCAAATATGTCAGTTTTTAAATTTACTGGGTATATGCCCTATTATTTTTTTTTCTTTACTTTCTGTGCTCCTCTGTTTATCAGGATAAATGTAAGCACCCAATTTCTTCACACAACCAAGATGTTAAGGCTGGTGCTATTTTGACTTTGGTGGACTTGGATTGCTTTCTGTTTGAGTATCCTACCCATGGATTGTTTTACTGGGTTAGTGTTCTGCCTACACTTTTATCACTCTAAACGTCTGCTATGAAATTATGCCAAGTTTGTAGCCTCCATCAATTCCCACACTGACATCCTGGTAGGCAGGCCTCACCAACAACTGACTAGCTGTAGACAGATATTTGGTGTGACCTGTTGCCTCCTTGTATCAATGGGATCATAGCTCCAGAAATCACTCACAGATACAGACCTACAAAACCTAAAACCACTAAACACCTTTAACACATACCCAACATGGGACAGGAAAAACTTCCCAAAAATTATGGACAATATACCAAGCATTATTTCGAAAACAGAAACTACTATACAAGTACTAAAGGAGACAACTAAGAATCACATACAGAAAGCATACCCAAAGGATATATGGACACATGTATATACAGATGGATCAGCGAAAGAGGCAGTATTAGATGGAGGATCAGGAATATATATAGTAACACCAGATGGAAAAGAAATAGAGAAATCCATAGCCACAGGCAAACATTCCACAAATTTCAAAGCAGAAATGGAAGCCATAATAGAGGCAGCCAAAATGCTCATGAATTGCTTGCCGAGTCACAACAGACATGTAGTATTTCTAACGGATGCAAAATCAGTATTGCAGGCATTGAAAGATTCAAAGAACACGAGCATGAATGAACTTACGGCCTGCTTACTACACCTCAGCAGTACCACCAAAGAAACAGTACTGCAGTGGATCCCAGGTCACTGTGGCATACCTGGAAATGAAAAAGCTGATCTCCTGGCAAGGAAAGGGGGATCACTGGAACAAATAGAAAATGATAATACATACTATGAAAGTAAGACCATGTTAAAAGCAGAATATAAGAAAAAGTGGAAGCAAATGCACCCAACTGCAGAACCAAATGACCCCTACCACCAAATGTCACACAAGGAACAAACCATCATTTTCAGACTACGAACTGGTCACAACAGACTGAGAAGTCACATGTTCCGAAAGCTGAAGATTGGTGAGACAGACCTGTGCAACTGTGGACTGAGCACAGAGACTGCAGAACACATTCTTCATGCCTGTCAACTCTACCAAGAAGAGAGGGAGAAAATATGGCCTACTGAGACGGCACTGCTTCCAGACTTGAGGGGTTCCATGGATGACCTGAAGCGAATCACACAATTCATTGAAGCTATTGGTGCTGTAACCTGATATCTGACTGAAGCTATTGGTGCTGTAACCTGATATTTGACTGAAGCTATTGGTGCTGTAACCTGATATCTGACTGAAGCTATTGGTGCTGTAACCTGATATCTGACTGAAGCTCTTGGTGCTGTAACCTGATATCTGACTGAAGAACGATGAAGAAGAAGAAGAATGGGATCATTATGTCATCCAAACTTGTGTTAGACAATATGATTGGTCTACCAACTAGACAGGATTGGCTGGTCTAGAATATATATTAAACCTCACAATTGTCTCGTTGCTATAATATAATTTTTATTGTTGTATTTTTGTAGTTAGCCACATATGCTGGTCAGCCTATTGCTATGACAGATGATGAGAAACAGAGGTTATCAGAGCTTCTTGAAGGTGTGGATCAGCTATCAAGTTCTGATGAAGCAGTTGGAGAAGATTCTGCAGTAAGCTTTATATTATATGAGTTCTTATTTATTGGTTGCTGATCCAGCAGTCAATGGGCTCATGCCCTTTGAACATGAGTTCTTATTCCATCTAGCTTATACCCACAATTTTCTGCATGCAGAAGGTCTCAGCAGGGACCCACAAGACTAACCATCACACAATAGCAAGCCCCCAGTAGCAGTGTTGCCAAATCCACGCTGTGGGTTTTGCAAGAACTACTTGGCAACACTGCCTAGTAGTGTGTAGAGACATACACAGCAGATCCTGACACAGAGAGACTGCACAGTAGAGACACATATATAGTCAAGATTTTCTCTTGTGAAAGCCTCACAAAAGTTCATATGTACAGTTATGTTTTACCCCTTCTGAGTAAGAGGCTTCGCACATCATTATACACTTCTAAAAGTTTATGTCTTCTGGATATGAAATAAATCTCTGGAGAAACTACTCCATCTTCAATAGATAAAGCACTGCCGAAGACAGATGTGTTGGGCCATTGCACAAATAAAATGGCAACACAACGCATTTCCGTTTTCTGGACTACATCCTGCTCACACCTGAAACTGGATGAACTTTTAGTTTTTAGGAGATATCAATAAACCAGAGGTGGGTGTGTTCACTGTTCACGCCCACTGTCAATTCAATTGCAATTAGAAAATTCAAGGGAAATAAGAGAAACCCTTCAATTGTCCCTTGGTGAAATCAGGGGAGGCAAACCAGAAACTTGGCAGGTAGACATCATCTAGTACCATTTCTGCATAACATATACTTATTATAATAGTAAGCAAATTACTATTCTGTGTATGTGTAGCATGCAACGAACTTATTCGAACGGTTATGGGGATCCAACCGCGATTGATAACTATCACACAGAACAAGTTCGTAGCGTTAATGCTACACAAAGAATGAATCTTTTACATGATCTAATTGCGCAATGTAACTAATTTCGATCATATTTGCACAAGTAAAATGAGATCTAACTAGATATACATGCTAAACTAGTGTTTGATCGTGGCATAATAGGTTTATTTTGGACTTAATATTTGCCGACCACGAATAGAAAAATTATCATGAAGCCACGTTCGTAACGTTAATGCAACACAAAGAATGAATCTTTTACATGATCTAATTGCGCAACGTAACTAATTTCGATCATATTTGCACAAGTAAAATGAGATCTAACTAGATATACATGCTAAACTAGTGTTTGATGGTGGCATAATAGGTTTATTTTGCACATTCTTATGGTAAACGATGATCTAACAAATTTGACACTGTAAGTAAAGTAATGATATTAGGCCTACTAAATTAACATGAAGAATAACAAAATTGTCTTACCTGTATAAATATTGAATGTGCACTGGTCAAAAACAATGACAACCTAATAGGACTTGTACACAAATATGACGATGGAAAATGTTGAGTTGTGCTTGCAAATGCACAAACTCTGGTTGCTGTATAAAATTCACAAAATTGAGAAACGGTATCTTTGAACCAGAAGCGAAATCCAAGCCTCCACGCGAATTATTTCATTCACCGCTCGGTAATAAATATGTCAGGTCTGTAACACCCCTTCAGGACTACAATAGCTGAAATGCCTCGTGTGTGGCCGAACTAAGAGTCAACATTTTAGTAAAGAATAACAGGTGTGTGCTGGAAATCTAGTTGGACCATTGTCCTGCTACAAGAGAGATCCAGTGGGAGTTTGAGAATGAATGCTGAAAAGAAGAAGAAATAGATAAAGCTCCAGTGTCAGGAAACAGCCGAGATTGACTGTGATACCTGTACCTTTAATCCTGATTTCTACACTGCTTCTGGATCACTTTGATCTTATAGAAGATGGGTTTTACAAAAAGTTTTACAAAATTGACAGAAGTTCAATGTTGCTAGAAAATATTTAAATAAATGATAGACATGCAAAACAGATATACAGTTGTAGCTGTGATGTCTAAAATATATGACAGACATCTGGTTACAGATGTGATATTTAAATATAAGGAAAAAATTAAGAATGAACGCTGAAGAAGAAGATCAACATCGCTATAATGAACAAACATCTAATGAGGTTGCAATGGTTTTCATCAACAAAGATGAACAACCACCCTTTCACTACTCTATTGCATTTATTCATTCATAAAATATTGGTTATGGACTGTATTCAATGAATGATTATATGATGACTGTAGGACTGTATAATGTCATACTCGCTTTTGTTCCCATCCGGTGAGCTAGATTAGCAAGCACATTGGTAATGTGAGGTATATTAGGGTAAGAAACCCAATAAATTTTGTCTAGACGGGACGGCGGGTCCTGACGGGATCTGAACGAATCTAGTATCAAATAATTGCCAAACATACAATTGCAGATATGATATGCAAAATATATAACAGACATGTGGTTGAAGATATAATTTATAAAGTAGTTTCCATATTATTTTATTTTCAGGATCAGTGTAAAAGTAATCAAATGGTTTTGCTTCCTGGAGAAGGGTTCTGTCCTGATAACACTGAGATGAAAAGTCTGGCTGACATTGATGAGAGACTGAAGGCTTTAATACCTGCAGATGATTATCTATCTTTTGTTCAACCAAGTATTGCATCATCCAGCGGGGAGGTTCAAGTATGTCATCTGTATGAAAAAAAATGTACAGCCACAATAATATGATGTCATATTATTTCTATAGCTTTAGAAAGTCAGATAGCTATGCCTGTATGTTGCCATGGTCCGAGAGGTGAGCAAAGAATAGCAACACTGTTTACCTTCCATGCATGTCATAAGAGGTGACTAAGGAGGTTATAGGGTGGAGTTGGCTGTCCCATCCCATAGAGGGTCAAAGTGACCCAAAGCTATCCTAAAATTGGATGTGTCAGGCTGGAAGGTGCAGATATCGTAATGCTGTAAACCATGGCACAAAGCATTCCATTCTGTGAACTACATTCTGCTAGTTTGCATAAGTTTGAGAAGGAATGCAGAAGAAGAATAAGCTATGCTATGAAGCTATGTCACATCACATGTCCACATTCCAACTTGTTAATATTATGCGTAATTTCATACAGCTTCTGTGACTCGGAGGTTAAAAATATGCACAGTCTGCTGCTAATTAATAAATCTGCATGCAACGCACTGAGAGCCCTGAGTGGGGGGGACTATCAGTGTGCTGTGCGCAGAACGATGGATGTGACGGTTTATGCGTCTTTAATGAAAGTTCGTTTCGTTAAATAATATATGATTGTTCCGTTAAAATGTGGCCACTGGTTCCTGTAATTAATTAGAACTTGTACAATTACCCATAACAATCTCTAAATCATTATATGGATTGCTAAGTCCTGAAGAATTGCTAAGATTGCTAAGAATGGATTGCTAAGAAGACCTGAATTTTTTTTTAAAGAATGACATTGAGCTGCCAAGAATAGACATACTCAGCAGCAATTGGATATCAATGATAGCATTTCATAAAACTTTATACTGAACAGTATTTGCCACTCAAGATCACACTGAATCTTCAGTAGACTTGCTACAAGATAAGAATGTGGTTCATTGGTTTATTAAGTATTTACACATTACTGACATACTTGAGGCTGATCTGCCTTGATTCAAAAGTTTTCTATTTTAAAAATTTATTTTTCTATTATGATTATCACATTAAATATATGATTTCTTGTACCTCTGTTCTGATGATCTCTTGTATCTCTGTTTGTTCTGATGATCTCTTGTACCTCTGTTTGTTCTGATGATCTCTTGTACCTCTGTTTGTTCTGATGATCTCTTGTACCTCTGTTTGTTCTGATGATCTCTTGTACCTCTGTTTGTTCTGATGATCTCTTGTACCTCTGTTTGTTCTGATGATCTCTTGTACCTCTGTCTGTTCTGATGATCTCTTGTACCTCTGCCTATTCTGATGATCTCTTGTACCTCTGTTCTGATGATCTCTTGTACCTCTGTTCTGATGATCTCTTGTACCTCTGTTTGTTCTGATGATCTCTTGTACCTCTGTTTGTTCTGATGATCTCTTGTACCTCTGTTTGTTCTGATGATCTCTTGTACCTCTGTTTGTTCTGATGATCTCTTGTACCTCTGTCTGTTCTGATGATCTCTTGTACCTCTGCCTATTCTGATGATCTCTTGTACCTCTGTTCTGATGATCTCTTGTACCTCTGTTCTGATGATCTCTTGTATCTCTGTTTGTTCTGATGATCTCTTGTACCTCTGTTTGTTCTGATGATCTCTTGTACCTCTGTTTGTTCTGATGATCTCTTGTACCTCTGTTTGTTCTGATGATCTCTTGTACCTCTGTCTGTTCTGATGATCTCTTGTACCTCTGCCTATTCTGATGATCTCTTGTACCTCTGTTCTGATGATTACCTCTGTCTGTTCTGATGATCTCTTGTACCTCTGTTTGTTCTGATGATCTCTTGTACCTCTGTTTGTTCTGATGATCTCTTGTACCTCTGTTTGTTCTGATGATCTCTTGTACCTCTGTTTGTTCTGATGATCACTTGTACCTCTGTTTGTTCTGATGATTTCTTGTACCTCTGTATGTTCTGATGATCTCTTGTACCTCTGTTTGTTCTGATGATCTTTTGTACCTCTGTTCTGATGATCTCTTGTACCTCTGTTTGTTCTGATGATCTCTTGTACCTCTGTTTGTTCTGATGATCTCTTGTACCTCTGTTTGTTCTGATGATCTCTTGTACCTCTGTTTGTTCTGATGATTTCTTGTACCTCTGTTTGTTCTGATGATTTCTTGATTATAATATATATAAATATATATAAAAACACTTGCCTCTTCTCCTGCCTGTATCATTTCTTCTGTTATTTCATCACATCCAGGTGATTTACAGTGACAAATTACCTCTTATTAATTTGTCAATTACATTCCTGATTTCATCCAGTGTTGGTTTCCCTATTAGGAAATTTCTAGGCATATTATTCACATGACACATAGACATCACAGCTATAAAGCCACAGGCAGACCATGTAAAAGATGATCACAGAAATCAAAAAGCCACAGGAACAAGCTTACAAACAGCAGACAAGAAGGCCATCTTCAGAGCTCTTCCACCCCTGACGTCGCAAGGCAAACAAGAGCCACAGCGTGTAGATAGTCAGATTATTTACAATTATAGATATTTATAATCACACTTTGGTTGTTTTAGTAAAATATACCTGTTATGGTGAGGTACGCTCTGTCAACCACAGAAATTAGACCAATGTGGTTATATCAGAGCTTTGCAACCATACAAAAATAGTGATATTGCAGTTTTGGTAATCCAGGCACCACATCCTCTGTAGTTTATAATCACATTTTTAAAATGTCTGATACTAAATAGTAACTCCTCATGTGTGTTGTTTTTTTCAAATACATAATCTCATGTTCACATGTTTCACGTAGCAGTTGTTTAGCCGTGTAGATATGCAGACGCAAGATGCAAGGGTAGATCATTCACAAAGATATGGAGAAAGAGCACTATTTGAAACAAAAGATGAACGAGAACTGAAGACCAGACTTGAATCTATTGAACAAGAGCTTGATAAATTCAAGGCCCGCAATGAGGTATTAAATACTTAATATGTGTCAATCAATAAATAAGTGAGAATGTAATAAAACTGTATAACCAATAAGGTACTTATGCAGAAAATAAGAGAGTGAGTTTTGTCATTCACAGACTATCAAAATAGCGGACACAAAAAATGTAGATGATATTATACAAAACAGACTAAATAAACATTTCAACCATACGGTCTTTGTCAAGAAAAATACAGACAGAGAACAAACGATAAATATAATAGAAGATTATAATAAAAGATTATATGATAAATATAATATTAACATAAAATGTATATGATAAATATAATAGTAACATCAAAGATTATACGATAAAATAGTAGTAATATTTTTAAAATTTACATGATTTATTCTCTGTTTTTTTCTTTATAAAGACCTTACTGTTGCAACATTAGTCTGATTAGTCTGCTATATATATTACTTGTCATGTAACATGGGAGAGGGAAAAAAATGAGCACCAGTTTCTTGTCAGCTTTATTTACTTGTGTCAAAATATTTGTTGATAAATGTTCAAATGCAAAGCTGAAAAGCAGTTCAGCAGTTCACCAGTGGACAACATCATTCTGTAACTTAACTACTCCAAACATATAAGCTTATTCACATAAAGATAACCATATATAGGCCTATCAGGTAAAACAGGTTTCCAAAAAGGATCTCGTTTTCCCAAAAATTTGGATACAGTACTAGCATACACATAGATTGGTTTGTTTTGCGTCTACATCAAAGATCGACTCATGTAGAAATAGTAAAGATAGGCCTAGAGTAATCTTGATGAGGCGCTTGCAGGACACGATCTCTTATGAAATTTATCAATATTGACATAGATCAGCTGTGTTGACTATTCTCAATCATTACTAGGCCTATGGTGAGCGGGGAAGGGCAGCACAAGTCATCAATAGGCCTACACTAAAGATTGACGATGGTTGTTGTTACTTTCACTACTAAATACTGAACTAAATCCCTTCAATATCTAATTAACTCATGTTCTCTAAGATTTCATAAAAAATATTGTCTATCAACATCATCTGAATCATACGTAGACTCATATGTAATATTGTAACCCATTCTTACCAAATTTTTATGAAATTTGAATGTCATATTCAATAAGCCACAGCTCCTATGCGACAGCTGTTAGAAACATACAGTAAAATACACTGGATGCCACCAATACTGGTAATCACGCCAGCACTAAATTTAGCATGTCTATTTGCAAGGCAACTGTGGTGAATGGCAGTTTAGTACCCCCATGTGTACGGCGGACGGAGGGGAGCGAGTACGATGCGTATATATAGCAAGCGGAAGCGAGCGAGTAAGGAAGGAAAGGGTTAAACATGGCATTCATAGAAGCAGAAAGACTAGAAAAGATTGGCAATCATTCAGAAGTTATGTTTTGACATCCTTCTACATCCTGTCCAGGATATGCTATCTGCTGATTTATCTGATCAGTGCTTTATGGACCGTGTATGATTTAATTTTTGCTTTCATCTTTAAGTCACCTATTTTGTTTCAGTATATATTTTTGCATTCAAAGAATTTTTAATCCTTTCTATTCGCCATGCAGGATGAATCAAATGAAGAATGCCATCTGTCTGATGAGCAACTGGAGAATTTGCTGAACCAGTGTGTAAGAAACTTTGCCATGTCTACTTGTCCAGAAAACCCAGACTTAAGTGCCAGGTTGGTTTGTAATAATAGTTTAGAGAAGACTTTAAATGTCCTGGCTAAAGAATAAAAAGATCTTCTGTTATAAATGATGTGAATTCTGAAGAAAGACACTATAAGAAGAATCATTTAAAACTTCAATTTGATTAAAATAAAGTTAGTAGTATACCTTATTCAGAACACAATTAGACTTACGTAAAACACAGGTTTATATTTCGTTTCAATGGGACACGACAGACTATAGCTAAAACTTGTAGCTATAGTCTGTCGTGTCCCATTGAAACGATATATAAACCTGTTTTTTACGTAAGTCTAATTGTTGTTACGTTTCACGCAGTTACTTTGTATTTATTGTCTTATTCAGAACACAGCGATCAACCCAGCATGTTTTTGATGTAGTGATTTTCTAAGCAATCTAATAATGTTCAGCTGATTACCATTGCTTTTGAATGGTTTGGATACACAGTTGTCTGCAGCAGGGTTTAAACCTGGTACCTTAGCCACCTAAGAAAAACTCTGTACCTTTCTGTCACAGTCAGACAAATTAATATACCAGTAATGCTCTTGAAATAAACATAGAAAATAGACACATATTTTGAAATCTTGCAGTGTACTTATGGAGGAAAACACACAATACATAAAAAAGAACATGAATATGACACTTATAAAGGTGGAAAAACTAAGCAAGATTGGCAAGAATTCAGACATGATGTTTTAACAGCTACATTCTGTCCATGTCATTTGATTGTTTGGTGAAGAAACAAATGTCAATGTTTCATGAAGAGATAAACATTCAACATTTGATAAATATATAAATAGTCAATGTTCGATGAAGAGACAAACAGTCAATGTTTGATGAAGAGACATATGATGAGTTTGGTGAGAAGAGAAACATGTTTAATGAAAATATGAATAGCCAATATGTGAAGAGAAGTTTAATAACTGATCTTTGATCTCACGAAACAGCTATTTTGTGGTGAAGATGTATGCAGTCAATATTTTAATGAAAAGATGTACAGCCAGTATTTTAGTGAAGAGTTGTACAGCCAGTATTGTAACATGAATATGCTAACCAATACTCTAAGAAAAAAAACACACTTTAATTATATAATGTCATTGAATACAGATTGTTGAGGGGCTTCCAAATATGACAATGTAGGAAGCAGAACATCTTACACAAAGCTGAGTGTTACAGAGTTATAGCAAGAAATTGTTCTGCAAAGACTCATTATGTAGATGATGTTTGGTACTATGAAAAAGTTAAACTTCCTGTTATGAAAATATTTTCTAAGTCATCATTACTTCTTCAATTTTGCTCAGCAAGGACACCAGGTCTTTTAAAGGTAACCAAATGATTTTGGTAGACCTGTACAGGACTATCTGGCTTTTTCAAGGCTGACAGTCCTTCTCAGGACTTTTAAAAGTCCTTTCAAAGGCTTCTGTTCCTCTCAAATCAACTAGACAATATGAGACGCTGTAATAGAGAAATATTCACTGCAATGCCTGGCACAATGGATGCCCTTACCGCAATACTTACACGTACTATAATCATAAATGTTATTAATTTTACCCTTAAATTATGAAAATATTGCAGATCCATAGCTTCATCGCGACTATCATTACTTGAGAATCCACCAAAATTGACAGAAGAACAGCTACAGATGCTCCTATCAGAAGCCCATTTTCCTATGAGCTCAAGGATACAGTTTCTCATGAAAGATGTGGAAACAATGTTGGAAGGTAGATTGTAGAAGTTAATTTATTGTAAATATTTATCTCCCCCCCCCCCCCCCCCCCCGTCTCACCACTTTTTGTTATTTTTATCATAGTCCCATGAAGCAGTCAATGACCACGATACCAAGTAGAGCTGTAAAAATGACCATGATACCATGCAGGGCTGTAACACTGACCATGATACCATGCAGGGCTGTAACACTGACCATGATACCATGTTGGGCTGTAACAATGACCATGATACCATGTTGGGCTGTAACATTGACCATGATACCATGTTGGGCTGTAACAATGACCATGATACCATGTTGGGCTGTAACAATAACCATGCTACCATATTGGGCTGTAACAATGAACATGATACCATGTAGAGCTTTAACAATGACCATGATACCATGTAGGGCTGTAATAATGACCATGATACCATGTAGGGCTCTAATAATGACCATGATACCATGTTGGGCTGTAACAATGACCATGATACCATGTTGGGCTGTAATAATGACCATGATACCATGTTGGGCTGTAACAATGACCATGATACCATGTAGGGCTCTAATAATGACCATGATACCATGTTGGGCTGTAACAATGACCATGATACCATGTTGGGCTGTAACAATGACCATGATACCATGTTGGGCTGTAACAATAACCATGCTACCATATTGGGCTGTAACAATGAACATGATACCATGTAGGGCTCTAATAATGACCATGATACCATGTAGAGCTGTAACAATGACCATGATACCATGTAGAGCTGTAACAATGACCATGATACCATGTTGGGCTGTAACAATGACCATGATACCATGTAGAGCTGTAATAATGACCATGATACCATGTAGAGCTGTAACAATGACCATGAAACCATGTTGGGCTGTAACAATGACCATGATACCATGTAGAGCTGTAACAATGACCATGATACCATGTAGAGCTGTAACAATGACCATGATACCATGTAGAGCTGTAATAATGACCATGATACCATGTAGAGCTGTAACAATGACCATGATACCATGTAGAGCTGTAACAATGACCATGCTACCATGTAGAGCTGTAACAATGACCATGATACCATGTAGGGCTCTAATAATGACCATGATACCATGTAGAGCTGTAACAATTACCATGATACCATGTAGAGCTGTAACAATGAACATGATACCATCTTGGGCTGTAACAATGAACATGCTACCATGTAGAGCTGTAACAATGACCATGATACCATGTAGAGCTGTAACAATGACCATGATACCATGTAGAGCTGTAACAATGACCATGATACCATGTTGGGCTGTAACAATGACCATGATACCATGTAGAGCTGTAATAATGACCATGATACCATGTTGGGCTGTAACAATGACCATGATACCATGTAGAGCTGTAATAATGACCATGATACCATGTAGGGCTCTAATAATGACCATGATACCATGTAGGGCTCTAATAATGACCATGATACCATGTAGGGCTCTAATAATGACCATGATACCATGTTGGGCTGTAACAATGACCATGATACCATGTAGGGCTCTAATAATGACCATGATACCATGTTGGGCTGTAACAATGACCATGATACCATGTAGAGCTCTAATAATGACCATGATACCATGTTGGGCTGTAACAATGACCATGATACCATGTTGGGCTGTAACAATGACCATGATACCATGTTGGGCTGTAACAATGACCATGATACCATGTTGGGCTGTAATAATGACCATGATACCATGTAGAGCTGTAACAATGACCATGATACCATGTTGGGCTGTAACAATGACCATGATTCCATGTAGGGCTCTAATAATGACCATGATACCATGTAGGGCTCTAATAATGACCATGATACCATGTAGGGCTCTAATAATGACCATGATACCATGTTGGGCTGTAACATATGACCATGATACCATGTAGGGCTCTAATAATGACCATGATACCATGTAGAGCTGTAACATATGACCATGATACCATGTAGAGCTGTAACATATGACCATGATACCATGTAGAGCTGTAACAAAAAAAGTAAAAGTATTTTCACAACATAAAATGCCATGGGAAAACAGCAGGGAGAAATTATATTAGTACAACCTTATCATTCTTTGTGTTGAGGTGAATCAAACCTCAGCTTTATTTGTGTTGAAGTGAACCAAACCTCAGCTTTCTTTGCGTTGGGGTAAATCAAGCCTCAGCTTTATTTAGGTTCAGGTCTTCTTCTTCTTCTCATTTGAAGTTTAGCATGTCTACACTGCAAGTCCAGTTTTATTATTAAATGCTTCTGTATTTGAGAGCTTCCCAGGGCTCCCATACATCTTTCTGTGGATATCCATCTCAATGGGCATGATGAGGATGATGTACAGTTCAGACACACAAATGACAACCAGAAAACTAGAAACTTTCACAACAGAGTAAATAGTTTGAAATCATTTGATAGAACTCATCAAGAAAAGTAAACAGGCACTAATAGAGCCATCTTAAAAGATATTTCTGGAGATGGCATACATGAAGGAGATTAGCAGAAGGATATTGCAAGAAGTAATAGCACTGTTTTGAAGCCCACTGTGAAAGAAAATAGGATTCATGATTATTGATTAGAAATTAGCATCACAGCAAATGGGGCACTCCCAAAAGTGCTCTGCTCTCCGTTCCAGCAGCCATCCAAGTGTATGTAGAATCAGAGTCCCGGTCAGGTGTTGATTGCGTGATCTTTGGGACTTTAAAAAAAATACTTTTCCTTCCCGCCCCTCTAGACATCCTATTTCTAACATTCTCTGTATGTGTACATTCTCAGCCTCATTGCTATCATCTGCATCTTGAAATGAATTTATTACTGCTTTCATCAAGTCTGCTTTATCTCTTCTCAGCATTGTGCTGTCTGTTGCCACATTGCCTGCCAATAAGTTGGCTCTCTCATTTCCTCTGACCCCAGCATGACTTGGGCAGTATATCCATGTAATGCTCTGGACAATTGAGTTGTTCAATAAGTCCCACCATTCTTTTCTCAGCATGTACTTTTCTATCTTACGCAGCAAGCTTTGAGAGTCTGTGAGTATTACTGAGTGTGTTGATGTATCAGTTATCAACTAATTTAGTGCTGCTGTAACTCCCTCTATCTCCATCCTCATGCTTCATGTGACAGTGAAATATGCTGAAGATTTCTCCACCAACTTCACACCATTTCTGTAGGCAACAAAACCCCAACTACTTTTATTTGTTTTTCTGTTAACAGAGCCATCTGTGTATATAATTATGTCTTGTGGTTTCGAGTGTAGCTGAGCGAGTTCATGCACTGTAACCTGGGCCCTGACACCCGTCCATTTCCGACACATTTTATCTAGTTGTATTATTACTTTTCAGTGATTTATTCTCAGTGTCTACCTCCACCCATTCACTGCCCTTTCCTATTTCTTCTAATTCACATACTCTTTCAGTGTGTCTTCAGCCTGCCATCCATGATCTGTCACGCTTGATTCGTTTTCCTTGTGACTCATCTAGAAATTGGTGCAATTGGTGATGGTTGTATTCTGTTACTTTAACGTACAACCTAACCTGTGTTACCTGAACTCACACTCTAATACTAGGGAGATCAAGTAGAAATCTTATTGCAGTGATGGGTGTATCCCTAGTACACCCCAGTACTGCTCTCATTTTGGACTTTTTCCAGTCTATCAACATGTTTCTGTGAATGTGTTAGTAGGCCAAGGCCATAATCTATGACAGATAGCACCATCACTTGTAGAAGCAGAAACAGTACCCATTGCTGCATATCGAAAGTCACCATAACCTTGATAACACTGATCCTTTTTTTGCCTTCTGAATCATATTTGTGACGTGTTTGTTGAATGAGAGACTGCTATCAAAGACTATCCCAAAATATTTAAGGTCCTGTTCTCATGAGCCTAGGAAACTGACAGTGTGTCATTGACCAAATTATTATTCAAGGAGTACCAGACGACCTTCGCTGTCAAGGGATTTATCACAGCGTTGTATGTTCTGCACCATATCAACAATTGATGTAGCCCACTCTGTACACTGTTAGCGATATCTGATCTGTTCCTGCCTATTTTGTATAGTAGGATATCATCAGCGTATTTTAAAACTCTATGATTGCTTGAGGTTTGTAATTGAACAATTTTTGACTGTGCATTTGTGACTGTGTGTCTTCTGGGTCTGTATACATCAAGGTTATTTGAGAGATCGCCAAGAGGTCAAAGACGATATTTTCCCTGGTTATGTGTCTAGCAACAACTCTTTCCAGAATCGTACTGTACACATTCTGCAGTGCGATGATTCAATAACCTTTTATGTCAGCAGCATCTTTGCCAGTTTTGGCACAGGTATGAGACAGTTATATACCCACTCCTCTGTTACCACTCCTATTTTCAGACTCGCATTATAATCATCAGTCATCTTAGCTAGCATATTCTCCCCAATGTCCTTGAGTAAGCTGTACCTGAGTCTATCCGGTTCTGGAGTGCAATCAGATGTATTCTTATTAGCAAGTTGCATTTCTGCAATATCTACAAGCTGGTCTTCATTGGCCCTGATATCCGTGATGTTATAGTATGCTTGATTTGTGTTGATTCATGTCATCCTGATTAGTTTGTTGAAGATATCTGTCACAAAAGGCTCTTTCTGCCAAAGTAAATAAGAAATTCTGAGAAAAACCTGGGAATGAGAAATGGATAAAAAAGGATAAGAAATGGAAAACACTGAAAGGACTAATCATTGACAAGTAAATATAAGTTTAGTTATGAATCAGCATCATAGTACATGGTTTAACCCAAATACACTACGTTACCTGGTGCTGTACTTGACTAGAAACCACATGTCTAGTGTTACATTCAGCACATACTCCTTAGTGATAACACAATTTCTGGTTTTATGAGCCCTGGTACCCATTTCCTGATTGTTAGTTGGACCACAAATATTTTTCTTTCAACCGTAAGTTAGGAGTGAAATTGAGTCTGAGATGCCTGGTTGGCAGGCAAGTGACTAATCTGCCACAGCTTCCATAAGGATGGGAAAAGATGAACACCTTTTTGAAGACCTGCATCCAAGGTACAGACTTTTGAAAACAAATGTTACCAATGATCATTGTATATACATTATACAGAACATAAAACTAATATGAGAGAAACAAAATAAATGCTCTTTTAGATCAACAAACTCCGCCGAAGACGGATGTGTCAGGCCATTGGCGCAAATAAAACGGCGACACAACGCATTTCCATTCTCTGGACTACATCCTGCTGGAAATCTAGTAGGACCATGGTCCTGCTACAAAGGAGATTCAGCGGGAGTTTGAGAATGAACGCTGAAGAAGAAGATCAACAAACAAGAACATCTTCTGGCATTGGGGAAATGTCACAAAATTTTGTTGTTTGGCCATGTGATGAGGCATGATTCCCTTCAAAAAATAATCCCTCAGGGGACAGTTAAGGGTGGAATATTGCTGAAGATGGATGTGTTGGGCCATTGGTGCAAATAAAACAGTGACACAACGCATTTCCATTCTCTGGACTGCATCCTGCTGGAAATCTGGTATGACCATGGTCATGCTACAAGGGAGATCCAGCGGGAGTTTGATTTGAGAATGAACTCTGAAGAAGAAGAAGGGTGGAAGAAGAAGAGGGAAGATGAAAGTAGTAATGATAATATTAAAGACTGGACAGGGTTAATATACTCTACATTTAAACAAGGAACTGAAAACAGAGAGGCATGGCAAGATTTTTGTGTTGATGTTTCCAGAGTGACACCCACACGACCCTGAAGGATTATAGGTTATATTGCTGATTATGATGATTAAAAGTAGTTGAATTGAAATTTATTAATTTTTTTGTATAAATACAATATGAAATATGTTTGAATCTTTGCAGAGGAGGGCTGTACAGAGGCTATCAAGGCTGAAACATGGAAGGCTATTAAGGATCTTGATTTAAATGAGGATGGTATATCTAGCAAGGAGACTTTATCTGAGATTATGAATACAGATCATGATTTTGAGAATGACTTCAATTTAGCAGACAATATTTCCCTGAATGTGTCAAACAATCACAACAAAGCCATATTGACTAATAATAATGAAACTGACTCTGATAGTCAAATCAGTGGACAAGAGTTAGAAGACATATTCTCTGATGTACCTTCAAGATATTCTTCATTTGATCTTATGCAAACTGTTTACTCTGGATCTGCAAATAATCTATATGGAGCTTCTGGTGGGCTTCCAAGAATTTCTCACTCAAATGGTGTTTCTAGATCAGAGAGTTATCTTGAAAACATAAGCTCTCTTGGTATGCCCCTGTTATTGCCCAGAGATAATATAGAGGATGCAGTGCGGCTTCCAAATATTTCTACTAAATCTTTTCTAGTTCATGCTCAACAGGGAATGAATAATATCAAGGATAAAGAAAAAGCCAATCTACTTGCAAAACAGTCATTGGAGCTTATATGTAATGATCTCTCAGATATTAAAACTGATAATGCTTCAAATGAGAATGAAGGAGCAAGGAGTCAAAATTATGGGTCTAAATCATTGAGCAGAACAACTGTAAGCACCCAATCAAAACCACCTCTTCCCAAGGAGTGGCAACCAAAAGGATAACTAGGAAGAGTTAATTTTATATATTTTTTTATACAAACCTAAATGTTCATGATACACTGATATATCTTTAGCATAACTAATTTTTCAAATAATTTCAAATATGTACAACTTTTGAGCATAGAAAGCATAGAAGACAAAAGTCTTCACAAGTGAAATATTTCTGCTGTTTCTAATTATTAGTATATACAAATTAAAGCGACCATTTTGTATGTTGTTTCTGAGAGAATACTATTGAAAGCCACTGAATGTGTTGTTTAGTAAAAATTAGGATTAGGGTGAAATCCACTTCAAGTGGTGTTTCATATTTTAAGAATTAAAATATAGATAATATACAGCAGTGAATTTTTTTTTTCCGTGTATTCTCAAACCCGCTCTGGATCTCTCTTATATCCGGATGTTCCTACTAGATTTTCAGATGGGTGTAGAGAATGAAACTGCATTGTCTTGCCATTTTATTTTGCGTCTTTGGACCAATACATCTGACTTCGGCAGTGGTAATTAAATATGCTCAGTGTGTTTTCAGTATGTTTAATATTTGTAGAGCGCATGGCCGTGTGGTTAGAATGCCATTCTCAGATCCTTGAGGTCCTGGGTTCAATCCATGGTTGGGACATAATTTTTTCTTTTGGAGATACAATCAAAATCCTTCCTGTACATGTCACGGTGTCTGCTATGGCAAACCGGCCTTTATTTCCACAGCCCATAGAAAGCCTCCCATCACCCCTTCACAGGATAACATGAAGTAACGAAAGAAAGTGTGTTTACCACTTCCACTGAATGTTGGACTATTGTAACTGTAACGCTAGCAGTAGGCAAGAACTGGTTCTTGTACTTGCACACAGTTCACTAGCATCAAAACTAACCAGCTAGCAGTAGGCAAGAACTGGTTCTTGTACTTGCACACAGTTCACTAACATCAAAACTAACCATGGTCAAACATGCTTGACATTTTTGCTGCTGTCTGTATCTCTATCAACATAGCAATGATGCCCATACAGCAGTTAATATTTTTTACAATTATAATTTATAAAGTTTAGATTGTCTGCAATCATACAGATTGTGTGATACTTGATACAGGCATGGTTATATTGAAGACATGCAATCATACAGATTGTGTGATACTTGATACAGGCATGGTTGTATTGAAGACATGCAATCATACATATTATTTGATACAGGCATGGTTGTATTGAAGACATGCAATTATACAGAT
Organism: Meghimatium bilineatum; assembly: GCA_034231615.1. NCBI lineage: Eukaryota > Metazoa > Mollusca > Gastropoda > Stylommatophora > Philomycidae > Meghimatium > Meghimatium bilineatum. Next base: position 9,295,244 of record CM067306.1, read on the forward strand.
TGTGTGATACTTGATACAGGCATGGTTATATTGAAGACATGCAATCATACAGATTGTGTGATACTTGATACAGACATGGTTATATTGAAGATATGCAATCATACATGTTGTTCGTCCATCACAAGTGATGATGACCATTTGTTACATCCACTTTTGAAAATTCAATTTTAGTTATGTCCTTGATTATGAGTTCGTAGATGGCTAATGAGCCATATTCGAGCTGTAAATTTCCTTGGACAGTTTGGACATGGAATGATGACTGTAGACGGATCTTGGTCTATCCGTGACTTTCTAGCTGCTTTCCGCGGTTGAGCTGCTGCATTTCTTTTCTTTTCACAAGATGATGCGCTCTTTTTCATTTTAGAACGCCATGTAGATCTATTTTTGTGCAAGTTCTTCACATGTATCGTGGTCTATTTCAAAGGCTTTCAGTGAGTTCTTTAACGAGTCCTTGTAGCGCTTCCTTTGGCCACCTTGAGATCGTATACCCTTCTCTAGCTCACCATAGAGAAGTATCTTTGGCAGACGATGGTCTGGCATACGCACCAAATGACCTGCCCAACGAATCTGTGTCTGCATCAGGATCGTGTCAATGCTTGGGATACCAGCTCTATCAAGGACAGTGGTTTCTGGAATCTTGTCTTGCCATCTGATGTTCATAACTTTTCTGAGACAATTTGTATGAAAATGATTGAGTTTTTTCACATGACGTCTATACACAGTCCATGTTTCACTAGAGCAGCACTGGAAGTACCATTGTTCTGTAAACTTTCAGCTTAGTCTGTAGGTTAATGCCATTTCTACGCCAAACATTTGCATACAATCTGCCGAAATTACTGCTTGCTTTGGCGATCCTTGTATACACTTCATCATCAACGTTGGCATTTTGTGATAACGTACTGCCTAGATATATGAATCTATTCACAACTTTCAGTGCTACACCATTTACCTTTATGCAGGGCTCGAGATAGCTTTTGCCAAGTGCTGGTTGTAACATGACTTCTGTTTTCTCTGTGTTAATGGTAAGCCCAAAGTTGGTACAGGCTTTGGAGAATCTGTCTATAATACATTGTAGATCAGCCTCAGAGTTGGCATTTAGGGCACAGTCATCAGCAAATAGAAGATCCCTGATTGTGTGTGATTTAACTTTGGTTTTTGCTCGAAGCCGACGAAGGTTGAACAATGTTCCGTCTATGCGATAGGTGATGTTTACTCCCAGGTCTAGATCTCTGAAAGCATCATCCAACATAGCAGAGAACATGATGCTAAATAGGGTAGGTGCTAATACACATCCTTGTTTTACTCCATTTGAGACAGGAAAGGTTTCAGATAACTCTCCATCATCCTCAACTCTAGCTTGCATTCCATCATGCAACTGCTGCACCATTGAGATAAATTTCTGTGGAAATTCATACTTTGCCAGAATCTTCCACAGACCCTCTCTACTTACTGTGTCAAATGCTTTTGTCAAGTCTATGAATGCTGTGTACAGGTCACAGTGTTGTTCTTGACATTTTTCTTGAAGCTGTCTTTCAGCAAAGATCATATCAGTTGTTCCATGTTCTTTTCTGAAACCACATTGGCTTTTGGGTAGTAGTCCTCCGCCGAAGACGGATGTGTCGGGCCATTGGCGCAAATAAAACGGCGACACAACGCATTACCATTCTCTGGACTACATCCTGCTGGAAATCTAATAGGACCATGGTCCTGCTACAAGAGAGATCCAACGGGAGTTTGAGAATGAACGCTGAAGAAGAAGGGTAGTAGTCCTTCATTTAGATGAGATGTAAGACGGTTCAAAAGGATTCTGGCAAAATATCTTTCCATACATACTGTGTGGTGATTGATACAGGCATGGTTGTATTGAAGACATGCAATCATACAGATTGTGTGATACTTGATACAGGCATGGTTATATTGAAGACATGCAATCATACATACTGTGTGATCAAAAGTGACTATGATAATCCATCCTTCCATAAACCCGTAACCCATCAGGGTCATAGGGGTACCACATTGAATGTTTCATTAATACCATCAATAGTTGTAGGTTTTTATGTGATTGAATGTCTGCATACAAAATGGTGGAAAATGCCTTATACATACACACATACATCCTCTCTGAGTAAGAGGCTTTTCCTCAAGGCACTGCATACCACTGATAGAGTCTTCTGGGTATGACAGAAAGCTCTACATAAATGCTCCCATTGTACATAGGAAACAAGAGCTTCATTGCTCATATTTCCTGGGATTCTAAGAAACAATTTGATATTTTTGGTCCAATTAATATTTTTTTCACTGTTGATTTTTTATCAAAACTACCTTGTTTCATATTTTAATAGTTTGCCCTTTTGCATATACATGTAGTTCTACTGCAGTCTTACCAGTTAAGGAATTAATTACCAAAATTTTGATATGTTATAATATTCATGAAATGTGAATAAATACAATTGTCCATACAGAATTCATTAAGGTTGTTTGTTTATTTGTGGTTTCAGAATTGTTAAATTACATGGAGGAAATCTGCTACAATTAATATTTTAACAATTTTTACTCTCCTAACATGATGATGATGATGATGTTCCTCCTTCACAAGCGAAGATGAGTATGGCATGAAAAAAACAAAACAACATTAAATGCGATGAAAATATAAATAAATAAATATATAATATATATATATATAATATATATATATATATATAAAATTTGGTAATAAACTAATTTAGTTTGTGAGTTCGTATATGATCGATGAGTCCGATTCGTGCACGGAAAGTTCTATAGCAGTGCATGCAGGAGTGCTGAAGGTTCGGGGTAGGAGAATATACGGATTTGTCCTTCCGCTTTTTGCGCTTGTGGATTGCCCGCAGTGTTCTTTCTTTTTCAAATTACATGATACCAGCAGTGATCTGAGTGTGCTAGGCTGAGCGATCAAGTGCTGTAGTCTCCCAGGAGCTAGTATCAATACTGCAGTTCTTGAGAGAGCTTTTTAGGTGATCCTTGAAGCACTTTTTCTGCCCTCCACTTGAACGTTTACCTTCGCACAATTCCCCATAGAATAATCTCTTTGGAAGGCGCTTGTCTGGCATACAGACGATGTGGCCAGTCCAGTGGAGTTGGGACCTAGTCAGCATTGCATGGATGTTTTGCATATGGGACTTCTGAAGAATTTCCGTATCTGGTACACGATCCTGCCAACGTACTCCCATGAGATTTCGTAGGCACCGAAGATGAAAAGAGTTAAGCTGTCGAGCGTGTCTCGCATAGACAGTCCAGGATGACGCAGCATAAAGCAGTGTTATAAACCCGAGCATAAACCCTTGATAACATAACCTGTAACAGCCTTCGTGCTTAGGACAGTAACAGTGTTCTATTGTTCTCTACTACTAGACATTTTTTAATAGGATTTTTTCCTCCTTCACTGATACACTAAACGTATAATTGAGTCTTCTGCATTTATACCTTTCATATATCTATTAACTTCTAGAAGCATCATTACAAATTTCAACCCAAAAGGACCCATAATTTCTGTATTTTGACCCCAGATTCTGTAGGAAACATCTTTACAGAGGATGGCAAACTCAACAGAGAAATTGAAACAAAATGTTAGAAAGCCGATTCTGTGACATACCAACTGTTGCCAATACTCAAACATCCATCAATCTGCATGGCTACATAACGACAATTGATAAACACTATTTGATACCAATCCTGTGTTACCAATGTCAAACATGGCCCTTAACAAAAATATAAGCACAAAAAAAATTAGTGCAAGATCTTTGAGGAAAGCTATAAATGTCTCAAGAAGAGACTGACAGAGAAATAAAGATATCAGGAAAGAAGTAAGGACCAACCCAAGTCAAGACTACATCAAGAGATAACAAACCAGGTGGTTTGGCCATATCATGAGAATGGAAACAATTCAACCAGCCCTTTGTGCAAACAACAGAAGATCAGGTTACACGGAATGAGGAAGACCAAGAACTAGATGGGTGGAGGGTATCCGAGAAACCTTAAAGAGACACGGGCTGACCATGGCCAATGCGACCCAAATAGCCAAAGGCAGACAACCCTCCCCCCCCACGACACTTAATGGCACAATAAACATATTCAATATTTTTCTTCTCGTTTGCAGTTTGACATGTCTACACAGAAATTCCAGTTTTCTTAATAAAAGCTGTTGTATTTAAAATTTACTCAGTGCTCCCATACAGCTTTCTGTGGATATCCATCTCTGTGGGCCAGTGTTTCTCCTTTAACTGGTTTAGTGTAATGCAGACTTGCAGGATATATTCCACAGTCTGTGCTGCTTGCCCACATAGACACAGAGGTGATGAAACCAGTCTATGTAAGTCTATATGTCTATGTAAGTGGCTGTTTAGTCTGTTGTGTCCTGTTCTGATGTGGATGATGATAACCTGCTCAGCTCTGTTAAGATGGTGATAGTTGTCTTTTGGGTGGTCAATTTTGATGAAAGCTTTGATGAGGGTCCTCTTTTTTTGGTAGGTAATCTCTTGGTCCTTTTGTAGTTTACATAAAATGGAGTTTAGGTACTATGATACAGTCAAACCTCTATTGCACCAATTAGTGCCTACCTGTGTGATTATTTCCCTTGCCTATGTTTATCAGTTTATGTTTATCATTTATTAATTTAAATATAATTATATTTAGGGTTATATTAAATATATTTATATCCCGTAGTCGTAACCCTCGATAACAGTTACTATGTTGTTCAGACAAGCCGATGTTGTGCTTGAACTAGTTACGGGCATGGCGTGGGTGGGCGGAACAACAAAGAAACCTGTCGTAAGGGCCAGAGTTGTGCCCTGATGTCGACGTCTGTTTCAGCAGCATTAGACTCAAAACACCATAGGCTGCTGGAACAGAGGACGGAGCACTTTTGGGAATGCCCCACATGCTGTGAGGCCATTTTCTAATCAAGAATCGAGAATATTTAGGGTTAGGATTAGTTACGAAAAACATAACTAACCCTAACAAATGAATATTTCTATTAATTATTTATTGATATAATATTTAGATCAATTAACCACAAAATTTGTATGTAGGCACTAATTGGAAACAAAAACGAAAACAGGGGTTGGACTGCGATCATAGTACCAGAAGTTACGTAAAATATAAAGAAAAAGAAAATGAATCTACATGTTCACAAATTGGAATCTTCTGTTCCAACTATTCTGCAAAAGTGCAGACCCTAAACATTTCTGTAGAAATAATTAAAAATACATATTCAATGAAACCTGAGGAAGCTATATTCTGTAGAAGCTGAAGTAGTGTAATGGCTAAGTCATTTATCTGCTGACCAGGTGACATACTGGTAAGTTCAAGGTCATTCATTACTCTTGGTATCCAAAAAGCTTTGCATGTTTGATCAGCCAACCAGAAATTGGAGAGAGTTCACACACTTGGAAGGTCAAGGAATAGTGTTATTGCTAGAGAGTAAAAGTTGAAAGCCACACTATTCAGATAGTTTCTTGTCAATCACTGGTGAGGCACATCAGTAACTATATGGATAGCATCACATGTTATGATCAATAATATGTACTTACTGCCCAAAACTGAAATTCAAGAGGTAAATCCAGGAACAGGGTAATAAAGTTTTGTTAATCACTGAAGACACTCATAATTACACACACAAATTGACATTTCGACCCACAAGCCTCTATCAAGACAAAAGTTGAACATACACAACAGAATGTTGTGATCCAGAGCCTAGACTTCTAGTTCAGAGTGTAAAGAATAGAACCACTGTCATCTTTCTAGGCATGTTGTAGGAGGTGACTACGGATAGTTGGAGGATAGGCTGACAGCCTGCTGCCTGTGAAAAAATCAATCATCGCATATTGTCTCAAATTCTTACTTTGTCTTCTATCAAATAATCTCTATGGATGAGGCCAGCAGATGTTGCACTTTTGTGACAGACTCCTAGGTGATGGGGAATGTTGGATATGCCATCATTGTGGATGGGTCACCAAATTTGACATAAGAATGATGAGATGAGATAATTGGCCCAGACATATGTGCTTCACTCCTTGCAGGATGTGGTAATCCTGGGATATTGGCACACTGGAATGCCTCCCTCTGGGGACTAAACATGCATTTGTAAACATGCCTTACAACCATGCAGTTGGGACAACCTTACATGAGTCTGGGTGTCAAATCAGTTACACAACTGATGATGACATGTGCTTTTGTCTGAAAGCCTATCAAGAGATACCTGCTCACAGCTAAAGCGATCATTTCATCATCATCATGTGTCAAGAGTTACCTGCTCACAGCTAAAGCGATCATTTCATCATCAGGTTTAGTTTTGATTTCTCAGTTTTGCTGATTATCATAGTTTTTGTTTTTAGATGTCAGTATCTAATACATATTCCCTATTTGATTTCATGTGAGAGTCGTGGTTGCCTAGTTGATACTGAATCCATAGGTATCCACTAGTATGGATTTCCGTATTGGTATGGATTTCAGGCCCCAATAAAACATTACAATTTAAAAAATAATTTTAAAAAAAAGGGCATTTGGTGTTAAATTTCAGTAATTATTACATACTACTGAAGACAATTTTATCTCACATGCATGTATTGAACATATTGATGAACCCCCTCCCCCCCCCAATTTTTTTATTTTATTTTTTGTGTGTGCTAAATATGGATTTATGAAAAAATAAGTTGACAGCTATGGTGAGCTTGCAAACTAACACTGAGTTACAAGGAGCCAGGTTCGAAAACATGTTCAAATAAAAATGATTGTCAGGGTTGTGATTTCTTTCCTGACATGACTGCTCCTCCAGTCGACCCAACTGCAAATGGGTACCTGACGCATGCGTTAGATGATGTAAAAACATCAAGGAATGGAACTGTCCACACTGCATAATAGTTGCTGTGGCTTAGTACATGAAGAGTTATCTTCATCCTCGATGGTAGGATTCTGCCATGGACCTAACTTTACTTTTAAAGTAGGCCTATAGCAAGTGTTTTCAAAATGCATATCTTGGCAGAATTCTTCAGAATTGAAACAATGAAGCAGTGATACTTGTCAAGAAATTGTGCTACATTTTGAAACATAAAATTATTGTTTTCGGTCAAAAATTGTTACTGGTGATATCTACTGTAGGCCTACTCATCAGACTCAGCCCTAATGTTACTGATGATTTCTACTGTAGGCCTACTCAACAGACTCATCCCCAAGTGGTACTGGTGATTTCTATTGTAGGCCTACTCAACAGACGCAGCCTCAAGTGTTACTGGTGATTTCTACTGTACTTGCTGTTTCTAAATATGAAAATCATGACAACCGATAAAATGAAAACAAGACCTTGAATTAATATTGATAACAATGTTTTAGAGGGAGTGACAAATCAAATGTTGAATATCTAGGAGCTAACACAAATCAAATGTTGAATATCTAGGTGCTAACACAAATCAAATGTTGAATATCTAGGAGCTAACACAAATCAATTGTTGAATATCTAGGTGCTAACACAAATCAAATGTTGAATATCTAGGTTCTAACACAAATCAAATGTTGAATATCTAGGTGCTAACACAAATATTGATAACAATGTTTTAGAAGGAGTGACAAATCAAATGTTGAATATCTAGGAGCTAACACAAATCAAATGTTGAATATCTAGGTGCTAACACAAATCAAATGTTGAATATCTAGGAGCTAACACAAATCAATTGTTGAATATCTAGGTGCTAACACAAATCAAATGTTGAATATCTAGGTGCTAACACAAATCAAATGTTGAATATCTAGGAGCTAACACAAATCAAATGTTGAATATCTAGGAGCTAACACAAATCAAATGTTGAATATCTAGGTGCTAACACAAATCAAATGTTGAATATATAGGTGCTAGCACAAATCAAATGTTGAATATCTAGGAGCTAACACTAATCAAATGTTGAATATCTAGGTGCTAACACAAATCAAATGTTGAATATCTAGGAGCTAACACAAATCAAATGTTGAATATCTAGGTGCTAACACAAATCAAATGTTGAATATCTAGGTGCTAGCACAAATCAAATGTTGAATATCTAGGAGCTAACACAAATCAAATGTTGAATATCTAGGTGCTAACACAAATCAAATGTTGAATATCTAGGTGCTAACACAAATAGCACAGAAGACTGTACAGTCTAGATCAGGAGAACAGCAAATAGCGATGTCCAAATTAAAACAACTGAAAAAACGGTGGCACGGGGCAAACACAGGAACTAAGGTATGATTTCTACATACAAAGTGTGCTCCCAGTGATGACCTACATCTGCGAAACATGGACAATAAATAAAACTACGACCAAGAGAATAGAGGATTTCGAAATAAAGCGCTATAGAAGAGTCCTGAGAGTAACATGGACAGCAGGAAAGACCAACCAAAACGTGCTAAGAGAAATCAATGCTACAGAAGTCTGGCATGTAAACACCATATTAAGAAGGAAGTTAGGTTTTTTCAGCCCATGTGAAGAGACACGATAACATGGAAAGAGTGTTGTTGGAGAGGGAGACAGAAGGCAGTAAATATAGAGGTCAAACCAAGACGTTGTTGGACAAGAGATATTCAGGAATGCACTCACATCAGGTTCAAGACACCAATTGCAAAGACAACGTTCTGGAAAGAATATGTCACGTGATGATATATATATATATATATAAAATGAAAGTTTTTTTATTATATTTCATCAGTGTGGATAAATAGTTATATAGGGATTTCACTGTAATGATAAACACAAAAATGATAAACACACAAAGAACATACAAATACAATCCTGGAAGGTTCTTTATAGTAACTATTTTTATTTAAAAATATTATACATGGCACATCTAAAGTGAAAGATTGTTGTAAAATGTTTCCTTATACTAAAATTATATTTTTTTAAAGATATTTAACTCCATTTTCTTGATTACCTGGCTAAGTGTTCCACATAAAAAGTGGGGCAAATGTTTAAGTACAAAACATGAATAAGTTATTTTTAACTTGTATAACTTTTATGATCAGTTTCCATATCTGTCATATATTATTACCTGGTAGTAAGTATGCATTGTTCTTCTTCTACGATCAGTTTCCTATGCTTATACTTCTATACAGGAAGATGGGCCACTCCATGAATTCAGTCAGCAGGAGGTCCTCACAATTGCTTCACAGCTTTACTTTCAGATATGTCTCTTGTGACCAAATTTTAGTTTTCATTTCATCATACATTTTCAGTCTGCAAAATGTGTTCTGGAGTTTGGGGACCCTTTTACATAGGCATTGGTCATTTTGGATAGCTTTTATTTTGTGGAGCTGTGCTTGTAGTCTACAGAGGCCTGTGCTGAGCCTAAAATTGTAGTTTGCTGTGATCTGCTTAGTATTAGAATGGGGTCCTGCTGAAAGTTGCTGCCTGCTCTCTGACTTCATGTATGTTTGTATTGTCTTTTGATGAGAGTTTTTGCTTCAGTCAGTGATATTCTGTGATGGAATTATTCCTTTTTTGCACCTGCTTTTGCCAGTCAATCAGCTGTCTCATTTCCAAAGTGTGCAGGAATCCACAGGCAGAACAACTTTATTGTTAGCAGACAGTTGATTTAAAAGTTCTACAGTTGCTTTTGTTAGATCTTTAGGTTTATTTTGTATGGTCTGGAGTACTGACATGCAGTCGCACAAGAAGACTATGTTAGCTTCTTTGAGTCTCTTTTCCTCTAGAGACTTTGATGCTTCTAAGATTGCTTGTAGTTCTGCCCTGTAGTTTGTTGATAATTTGCTAGTAGCAATTGAGAGTTCTAGTTTTGGGGTGTTCGGTATGAGTATTAGTATCCCAGCTCCTCCCTTCTTTACTGCATCCTCTGATGATCCATCTGTGAAGATGTGGATCCACTGTGAGCTGGGGTATTGGGTGTCTAGGTGATCAAGTGTTTTTGCCTTGAGGGCAGTAGGGGTTTCCATAGTTTTGCTCTCAATGCCTGGGATTGTAAATTTTGCAATATATATGGATGAGTTGTTTGTGATGTTGTAATATGCTTCTAGCTGTTCCCATTCATCCAGATCGTTGCTGGTAGCTTCTTCATTGGCTTCCATAATAAGTTTTCCATAATTTTTTTTTAAATAGGTGATTGAATCTTGGTCTTTTCAGTCTGTTTTTTTTGTTAGTTCATTTATTTTCTCATGCACAGGGTGATGTTTCAGATGTCTACATTTTTCAGTCATCGTGATTTTCTCACCCCTGTGGTTTGTTAGATTTGTAATCCTGAAGTTGCTGTATGCACTGAATATGCAGGTACCACTTCTGAGTATTTTTGGCACATTTTAAAAATAAAAATGGCACCATTTTTTCCTATCAGCTGTAGTTTTTTTTTATATAGACACACACTCACATAAATATATATATCAAAACGTATATGAAAGACTAGGATGAATTCATTCTCAAATTCCTGTATATTAGCAGGATGTATCTCAAAGAATGGAATGCACTGTCATTTACAGCTTAGCTGTGATGTTTGCACTTTTGGCTTGACACATCCAACTTCAACTTGGTTTTGAGTCACTGTAATCATATACAGGATGGGGCAGCTAAACCATGAACCCCTTAGTCTCCTTTTATGATAAGTATGGCAGGTCACAGCATTCGTATACTCCTCTTTCAGGTATATGGAGGTTCATTGTTATGACATTTCTTGTAATGCTTTGGTAACTCATCAGAGGCCACAGAAAAAGCAGCTACAGCATCTGCCTCTTGGTTACATAAATGCGAGAAGTTCTTGACCAATATTTGGTTAATATGTGGAATATCAAAAGTTTGTATTCTTCTTCCATTGTTTCTGCATGTGTTATCTAATAACTAACAAAAATGTTCATGTGATTTCCTCCAGTGAGTATGGGGTATGTTGTGCTATCGTTAACGTCATTCTTGCAGCACATAGCCCTACCACATACATTTTCAGAAACTGTTAAATTCAGTATTATAGCAATAATATCTGCTATGTATCGACAGGGCCCAGAAGGGGAGCAAAGAATAGTAACACTGTTATCTACCATGCACATTGTAAAAGATGACTAAGGAAGTTGTGGGGGTGGAGTTAGCAGTGCAATCCCATAAAGAGTCAAAATGACCTAGAAGTCATGATGAAGTCAGTGTCAGGCCGAAAGGCACAGATATCACAGAAATGTTTCAACATATGACACAACACATTCTGTTCTCTGAACTGCATCTAGCTAATCTGCAGAAATTTGAGAGTCAACACAGAAGATATGAATAATGCAAGCACACAGTCAACAAGCAAATATAAGCAAAAGATTAGATTAAATTATCCACAAAAAAAAAGAAATTGAAATTACAAAGCAATATGTGATTCCAGATAAATAAACAGTTATTCTCAACATTTGTAACATTTTTTGCCAACAAAAAAATTCTTATATATTTGGATTATTTATGTTTTAGCTATTTCACCTCTATTGGAAGTAAAATTTAATATTTAGACATCCCATAATTCTATAAACTAACTGCTGAGCTAATTAATAAATATTTATAATACATTTCCAGGAAATAGTACAAAAATTCCTTGTACCTAATCTGCATTTATAATGGTAAAATGCAGTAGAAGTCTTCATGAACAATGATTGACTATATGATGATGCTCGAATCTCTTGATACAAGACTATACTACAGAATTTGTCAGGTCATGGCAATAGTCGTAAAGAAACATTGCAGTGAATTCCTTTAGTTTACTATTATGAGTTTCCAAATGTTTTTATACTTCACTCATTCAAAATGTGTCAAAATTTGAATAACGCCCTCGATACAATTTTCATCACTATATCTAGAAAATGTAAGTATGCTGTAAGGATTAAGCAATTTCTGTTATTGTTTTTTTCAATTAAGTCTAGAAATTATTATTTTAAACAGAAATCTATTTAACTTCATCAACAACATTGTGCCAACTGGCATTTCAAAATCTTGGCTGTGTTTGAATAAAAGAGAAATTGTATGTTTGTGGCAATCCAATATGTGACACCAAGTCAAACACTCCTGACCATGAAAATGGTGGAAGCTCTGTGCCAAGTGTTGGACCACTTATAATATCAGCTTGAAATTTTCTTGCCATATTATAATCAGTTGTCTGTTATGGAAGAAAAATAAAATATCTAATTAAGGAACAAATCATTAACATCAGAAATAAGGACAACTAAATGTCTTCGTAGGATAACTTACACCCATTGGAGTGAATTCAAATCGAATGATAAAATCAGAGAAGAGACACATCAAAATTTCATCACAGATGTTATCAGAAAATGCTGTTGGTCCTACATCAGGCATGTCCTACGTGCAGACACCAACAGAATACACCACCAATCTCTTGAATGGATCATCATCATTAAGTGCCGTCTCCGCAACGAAGGTTGGCTGCAACAGATCTCCAGCATCCCGTCTCTTGTCTTGGTGGTGCATTCTGCTAGACTGTAACCTGTCCATCATGTGATGTTACTCTCCCACTTGTATCTCTGCCTACCTCTTGCTCACCTCCCTTTGACTTTACCCTCAAGTAAGGTCTTCAATAAGGTGTCATGTCTTTTAATGTGATCAAAATATTTTATTTGCCTGATATTTATTTCTCTTAGTAGTTCTTTCTTCATATTAAGTGTCTTTAGCACCTCTTTATTTGTTTTCTTCTCTTTCCATGATGTTCTCCCTATTCTATATACCTCATTCACACTTGCCGTTAAGCGTAGGGGTGGTATCTTAAGCTGTCGTTTCAAGGCCAGATGTGTCGCCGAGGAGTCCATGTTTGTTCAAGGTTATCTTAATGTTTTCTATCCACCGTTTTCTTGGTCTACCTTTGGCTTTACGCCCGGATATTCTTGTATTATATGCTCTTATTGGTATTTGGTTTGGCTTCATTCTCATAAGGTGACCGAACCATTGTACTTGCTGTCTCTCAATATGTTCGATACATGATATTATACCAACTCTTTTCCTAATCTCTTCATTTCTTATTTTATCTAGTTTGGTAACCATTGCAGCTTTCCTCAGACACTTCATTTCACATGTGACGATTTTTCTTTGCTGTGAAGCTGTTAAAGACCATGTTTGACATTGGTAGCACAGTGTTGGTATAAAAATTGTAGATATTTGTTTTTTTAATTTCCTTCTTGATAGTTGGATGAAGAAGTAATGGTGAAAGTTGGTAAGTCACTGTGTTTGCTTTCTGGCACCTTGATTCTATTTCTCTGTCTAGTCTTCCATCTTCGGAAAAAATGCTGCCTAGATATTTAAATTCTTTGGCTTGTTTCACTTTGGTGTTATCTATTGTTATATTCATTGGTGTTGAAGACTTGCTAATTTTCATAACTTCTGTTTTTTGTACATTAATTTTCATGTTGTACTTCGCTAACAGCAATGCCGTGATGTGCTTTTGCAAAGTTTCTTTTTCTTTGTACATTAAACTTTGATCATCAGCAAATAATAGTTCATTGATTTCATTATTAAGTTCGTCATCAGGTTTATTTGAAATGTTTTCCTCTTTGTTGATATGAGCTTCTTTTATTATTCTGTCCATGTATATGTTGAAAAGTAGGGGTGAAAGTACGCATCCTTGTCTTACTCCAGATCTTGTTTCAAAAGGTTCAGTCATTCCATCTGTTGTTCTTACTGAGCTTTGTCATTTTTGATATATCGCTTTTATGTTATCTAAGATATTAAATAGGCTTTAAATGAATATTGGAATGGATACCTACAGGCAAAAGAGCCAGGGGTAGACCAAAAGAAACACTCAGAAGAACAATACTTAGAAAAAGTAAAACAATTAATATTCATACTATTCAAGAACTGCACAGAATAGCTTTGAACAGACAGAATTGGAGAGATCTTACCTCTGCCCTATGCGCTAACTTCAGCACAAAAGGAAAATGAATGAATGAAGTGCCAGGGAGTTTATTTGAGCATTCTTTCTGAATCATAATTATATGCCTACAACCCGTCATAGGGGTATCACATTGGTTGCAACAACACAGAGTCCTCCATTAATTTCTGCTTCAGCAATGAGGATGAGTGAGGAAAAATCCTGACCTGTTCAGTACATTTTTAACAATTCTTCATTCACTTTTCTTCTTCTTCTGCATTTTCTCTCTGATACCCAACATGAAACAGTACATCTGTATGTGTGGCTATTTGTGGCATGCTATCTGTTGGTAGTCCTTCACAGTACATCTGTATGTGTGGCTATTTGTGGCATGCTATCTGTTGGTAGTCCTTCACAGTACATCTGTATGTGTGGCTATTTGTGGCATGCTATCTGTTGGTAGTCCTTCACAGTACATCTGTATGTGTGGCCATTTGTGGCATGCTATCTGTCAGTAGTCCTTCACACGCTTCCAGACTACCAACAGATAGTATTTCACAAATGGCCATGAAACATAGACATAATGGTTATAAAGCCAGAGGCAGACCATGTAAAAGATGGATCACAGAAATCAAAGAAGTCACAAGAACAAGCTTACAAACAGCGCACAAGAAGGCCATCTCCAGAGAACGCTTCCACCCCTGACACCACAAGGTAAACAAGAGCCACAGCGTATAGATAGAAAGATAGTACATCTGTTTTTGGCATGGATTCACTGATATCTTCATAGGTGACATTCTTTCCAGAACATGTTCTTCTTTATAGATGTTCTGAACTTCTTCTTCTTCTTTCGTTCACTTGAAACATGTCTATATCTGTAATTCTGTCTCCTTAATAAAACTCACTGTCTTTTGTAGTTCATACAGTGTCCCATAGAGCTTTGATTCCAGTGTTGTTTCCTCTGGCCAATATGTCTGCCTCAGCGTTTCATGCTCAGAACACTCTTGAAGTATATGTTTGGCACTTTGTGCTGCCTGTCCACATGTACACATGGCCGTGTTGCCAATCTTGAACTTTGTATACATGTGACTGCGGAGTCGGTTGTGTCCTGTTCTGAGACGTAGAATTATAACTTGTTCTGATCTGTTCATATTGTGATAGTCATCTTGTGTTGGTGTTTGTGGCTTTCTTATTGACTTTATCATCTGTTTTTTCTGATGGTAGGTGATTGGTATATCTGGTTGGTCTTCGGCAGCACCTTCCTTAGCCAGTTGGTGTGCTTTTTCATTTCCTGGTATTCCACACTGAGAGGGTATCCACTGCATGGTTACCCTATACTGGTAAGACAATTCGCTAAGTAGTTTTTTTAAGTCTGTTAGTTTTCCAGACTGGAGAGCTTGAAGCACTGACCTTGCATCTGTCAGGAATACAACAGGCTGTAGGTCAGAGTTGGAGTTCAGCAGTTTTTTAGCTGCCACACTAATTGCCTGGATTTCTGCATCATAATTATTGCAGAATTTTCCTGTCGGTGTTCTGATTGTATCTCTAGGCTTGTGTGGATATTCTATATATACACCTGCACCTCCATTCCTCACAGCATTCTGAGCTGACCCATCTGTGTACACTCTGACCCATATATCTTGTGGATATTCCTCATCCAGGAAACTGAGGGTGACTGTCATTCGCTGCACACTGTTCTGTTCGTCCTCGCTTAGTATTCCTTTCACATGGGTCTGAATGTATATTGGCATTCCATGGCTTTCACTCCACGGGGTTTGCTCTGGTACAGACCTTAAGGGGCTGTCAACTTCAGGTAGGTCTGTAAGTTGTCTACGGAGTCGTTTAGCTTGATGGATAAAGCTGCTCCTTTTCAGTCGTCCCATTGCTAGATTTTGAAATCTTTCCTTCATTGGATGACTTGGCATACACTGAAACTTTTCTGCTTGAATTAGCACTTTTGTGTCTCTGCGTTCGCCAAGTGTTTGCATTCTTCCCATTTTCTGCATCTCTGCTATGGGTGTTGATTTCATTGCTCCCAACATTATTCTAAGTGCCTGGTTTTGCACTTTATCTAGATCTTGTAATGTGGTGTTTGATGCAGGACACCACGCAGCTGAACCGTATTCCAGGTGTGGTCTTATGCCTTGCTGGTAAACTTTACTGAGTATATTTCCACTGGCTCCCCATGTGGTTCCACTTAGTTTTCTCAGGATAGCTAGCTTCCTCCTGGCTTTTGTTGTTGCTTTGTTTATGTGCTGCTTCCATGTCAGCTTATCATCAAAAGTAACTCCGAGGTATGTGGGTTGTTTGTCTTCTTTCAAGAGCTCTCCATCTATCTTGATATGACCAGCTTTTTGTTTTGGTGAGAGGGTAAAGAGTGTAGTGCTGCACTTATCTGTGTTAATGCTGACGCACCATCTATTAGCCCATAAGGTTAGGGCATCGATAGCTCTCTGTATTTGTTTAGTGGCCACTGTTGCATGTTCTTCCGTGCACCAGATCACCAGGTCGTCAGCATACATTGCCACTTTGATCCCGTGTGGTAGTTCAGCAACTAGGTCATTCATGTAAACCAAGAAAAGTGTGGGTGACAGGACTCCTCCCTGGGGGACTCCATGACGCAGTAGAACTTTCTTGCTCTTGCGACCATCTAATTGTACCCTGGCTCTTCTATTATGCAGGTATGCTTTTACCCATTTGTACATTCTTGAGCTAACCCTGCAATTTCGCAATTTCTTTAGGAGCCATTCTTTCCAGACCTTATCAAATGCTTTCCTGAGGTCTATCCATGCTGCTAGTACCAGTTTCTTTTCTTGGAAGGCATCCTCAATCTCTTGGGAGAGGTAGGTTGCCTGATCTTCAGTAGAGTAGCACTGTCTGAAACCTGCTTGCTGTGATACCAGAAGGTTTTCACTTTCAAGGTACCACTGCATCCTAAGATTGATAATGCGTTCCATTGTTTTACATAGACAGCTTGTGAGGCTGATGGGCCTGTAGTTGGAGACTGTGTTGCCATCTTTTCCTGATTTGAGGAGTGGTATCATTATTGCTTCTCTCCACGCCTGTGGAACATTACCTGTGGACCAGCTTGTCTTAAAGATCTGCAGTAGCTTTGCTCTTGCTGCACTTCCCAGGTTTCTAATCATTTCATTGGACACTCCATCAGCTCCAGGGGACTTTTTCATTTTCAATTTGGATATTGCATGCTCCAGTTCTCTCATTGTGATTGGTGCCTCCATGACTTCAGGTATAGGTTCACCTTGTCCAATGTTTTGCTGGTTCTCTCGAACCTCCTGTTGTTTGTCTGGGCTGACTTTGACGTTATTGTCTTCTGCAAAGGAATCTGCAAAGTAATCAGCTGCATGTTTACCTGTTAAAATGTTTCTATCTTTATAAAGTGTGATCCTGGTATTTCTCCCTGTACCTTCATCATTTAGTTGTTTTACAAGTTTCCATAATTTCCTAGTATCTCTTTCTAGGTTCAGCGACTCTGTTTTTTCTTTCCAGCTGCTCCGTCTGGCTTGTAACTTGGCTCTTTGAAATTTAGCCTTTGTTTGCTGATATTTGTTGTGATGTTCTTGGCTAGGTCTGTTCTCAGCCTGCTGTCTAGATGTTTCCATCTCATTTTGCAGCTTTTCCAGTTCATCATTCCAGTAGGGTTTGTAGTTTTTGCGTGCCCCCCTGGGTATGGTTTTACTAGCAGCATGTAGTATACATCTATTAAATTCACTCACTGCTCTATTGATGTCTTTGTCCAAGTTCATGTCCTTAGCTAGAACACTGGTTAAATGCTGGTACATTTTCCAGTCTGCCCTTTTATAGTTCCACCTAGTGAGCGTGCTGCTGTCCGTGGTAAATTCATTGTGGATTTCCAGAAATACTGGTCTGTGGTCACTACCTCCAAGCTGCTTTCCAACAACACGTGTGATGTTCCATTCCAAGCCTGGTGAGTGGAATGCTAGGTCTGGTGTAGAGGTGGTGTGCCATGCTCTCGAGTAGAAGGTTGGCGAGTCTGCTGGCTGGTTAATAAGGATGAGATTATTTTCATCCTGCCAGCTCTCAAGTTCCTCACCTCTCTTGTCGATATGATCGTAGCCCCAGCTCTGAGAGTGGCTGTTGAAGTCACCACACACCATAAGTCTCTCTTTGTCTGGAATTGTGTCTAGTGCCAATGGTTTATCATTTGGGCAGTAGTAGTTCAGGAGATGGAATTCTGCACTGTCTGTTTTTAGGTGGAGCATCTGGTATTCTGCCCCTTCCATATATACTTCAAGCTGACATGCGCTGATATTGTTTTTAACAAGTGTCAGAATTCCACCCTTTCGCCTGTCCTTTCGGTCAGATCGGTAGCACTGGTAGCCTCTGATTTTGAAGGCTATGTCGCTGCTGAGGTGTGTTTCTTGGATACAGCATATGTTAACTTGTTCTTCACTGAGGACATTTTCAAGTTCCAATTTTTTGCTGTATCCATCTCTTTTACTGTTGACACCCTCAGCATTCCAGTGCATTATTTTTATTGGTCGTTTGTTTGTTTGGCCAGTAGCTCTATTCCCTTGCCTCCTGGCTCCTCGGGGCAATTGAGAAGGACTTCCAGTAACTGAGGTTGGGCCCTTTCGAGGTATAGGGCCCGGCACCGTCCCTGCCTGAACGTCCGCCACAGGGCAGGCACCATAACTATTTATAGATGTAGACATGTTTCCATTGTGTTTTGTGCGTGGCATCCTGATTATCTGTGCGCCTTTTGGCTGGATGCCTCCGTCTTCAGCACTCTGCTTACTAGGGCAGGACTATGGTCCTGCTCGAGTGGGACTGCCCGACCAGTCTTAGTTTCCAGCCCCTGATGGCTGAACTAAGCCCCATCACCTCTGCACGGTGCTGGTCTCGATGGAGTGTTCTGAACTAACAACTGGACAAGTTGAGCTGCTGCAGCTAAGGGCACATAACTGGACAAGCTGAGCTGCTGCAGCTAAGGGCACACAACTGGACAAGTTCAGCTGCTGCAGCTAAGGGCACACAACTGGACAAGCTGAGCCTCTGCAGCTAAGGGCACACAAATGGACAAGCTGAGCCGCTGCAGCTAAGGGCACACAACTGGACAAGTTGAGCCGCTGCAGCTAAGGGTACACAACTGGACAAGCTGAGCCGCTGCAGCTAAGGGCACATAACTGTACAAGCTGAGCTGCTGCAGCTAAGGGCACACAACTGGACAAGTTCAGCTTCTGCAACTAAGGGCATGTTTAAACAATCAGAGATGTCTTTCATATGATCTTGGGCAGCCCTTACCACTGCCCTTCCAACTAAGACCTTTTCAAGAAACAAATAACTATAAAAAACACAAAACCATAAAATACTGAAGACTAAAATGACTTGAACGTGTTTCTCTCACCAAAAAACAAGGTCAAGTGAAAAGAACAGCCCAACAGATATCGCAGAAGAGCAAAATTTGCAGCTATATATTCCACGGAAAATGGAAAAGAATTATATTAAATTTCTGGATTCATTATGGGAATCAGTGGCCACATTTTTTAACGGAACATACCATAGTTCATAAAAAATTAAACCTTATTTATTTTACAAAACAGAGTAGGGGCAAATAAGCAGTGTTAGCATGAACATTACATTTATTATGTCACTTCATTAGTGCACAGTTGACAAATATTGCTGGGAGGAAAGACAGCATATTTTAGTGTTTTGAAATGGGGGGTATTTACGGTTGGGTCAGTTAAAGGTGGGGTTAGGATTAAGGATAGTGTTGCCAATGTTTGGGAAGACATATTTTGGGGAGGTGCTGATGTTGGTACAGAGTGGTTCATGGGGATGGGTGGCCAGTATATGCGCATCTTCTCTAATATGGAATAGAATAGATTGACGTTGTTCTTGAGCGTAGATCACCACATGATCTCTGTTAGGTAGCTGTTTCAGTGATGCTTTGCTGTTTCACTGTGTTTTCCGTTTCGCCACTCTGCACTACCCCACATCCACTCCACTTTTTGGGTGTGATCCCTGATCACTTGATCCACGAAGTTGTATCTATGGTTCACTGTAAGGTGGACAGAAGCCTAGCAATCCTCAAGTTTGTAACAAATATACAGTGTCTTTATTTGTTGCTGGCAAGCTCAGTAAACAGACAGATTGCATTAGCCATTTTGTTATAGCGGCAACAAGTGTGCTAGGTCTGCTAGTCACATGAGTTTCTGTGATGACACTAAAGATGCGCAAACTATAATAGAGTATAAATGCTTCTACACACAACATTAAACAGTTGGACTGTGGACACGTTATGTGGCCACTGATTCCTGTAAAGTACCAATTTCTGCTCTCTTGTTACCACAAATACCAGCATGTCCAAATAAACTGATAAATGAATGATTATAGTGAAACCCCTATGATAATAAGTAGACAAATTTAGATATTTCTGTCCAAACTGGGCTACTGTAGATGA
This sequence comes from Meghimatium bilineatum, assembly GCA_034231615.1. NCBI lineage: Eukaryota > Metazoa > Mollusca > Gastropoda > Stylommatophora > Philomycidae > Meghimatium > Meghimatium bilineatum. The sequence continues at coordinate 9,315,527 of CM067306.1, forward strand.
CATCACTGTATACACACACCTCTAATTTTTCTCACATAACACAACTAAAGTCTGCTGACATCCAATTGGATGTATTAATTTTAGTAGTTGTAGTTAGATGCGAAGCTTGTCAAATCATGAATGTCAGTATTTTTGTTTAGTGTTCTGATTTTAGTATAGCTATTGTTAATAATAAAAATAAAACCCATAAACCGTCAGGATCACAGGGGTGCCACACTGGAAACATCAGCACAAAAATCTGTCCAAACATATCTATCCTCAGCCATTTGGGAGAGTGTAGAAAAATTGCGCCTAGACCATTCCTTGATGTTATCAATCCAGGATTTTCTCTGTCCTCAAATATATTTTGCCTGACAAATATATTTATCTTGTGTTCTATAAAGCTAATTCTTAAAAAATGTCTGTAGCACTTGTTTTCAAAAGCCTGAATGCTTCTTTCTGTGTCTGCATTGAGTGTCCAACTTTCCTATCTGTATAAAAGTTTACTTAATACTAGTTATCTGAATAGATTTATATTTGCTGTAATACTGATCTTACTTTTCAAAATTGTATTAATTCTTGCCATCTTGAGTCTTAGCTCCCATAATCTCATTTCCTGAGTTGCCATCATCACATATTTATGACCCGAGATATTTGAAGGTGGTAACTTCTTCAAGTTTGTGACCGTTTATCCTGATATTTGTGGCATCTTGCTTAGTATAGTCACCAATATCTTGATTTTATCAATGCTAATGTCCATGCCATAGTTCCAACTAACTCCTTCCAACTTAATCCAAGAGTTAGGATTAGGTAGTTTAGAATTAAGACTAGGTTTGTGTGGAAAAATATGACCAACTGCTTTGGTAACACAATTTTGTAGGACTTCCCAATAGTTATGTCATCTACAGAAGTCTGTTATGGACAAAGATAATGAAATTTGTGTCACTGAATTTGACAGATATCAATTTAAACATCAATACATTTAATGTGATTCAATATGATTATACATTTAATGTGATTAAATATGATTAAAGAAAACAACTTCACCTTAGCATCATAACACCCATTTGCTGATGGCGTAGTACTTAAATCTCCCCTAGAACATATAGCTCCCCATGGACTTCCTCCACTGTATGGGTCATTCTTGTAGTCTGAAATGATGAATAATAAGTCAAATATTTGATGGAGCAGTTGTATTTAGGCATAGCTAGTATAGTTTCATATAGGTGTAGCAAGTATAGTTTGATATAGGTGTAGTAAGTATAGTTTCATATAGGTGTAGTAAGTATAGTTTCATATAGGTGTAGTAAGTATAGTTTCATATAGGTGTAGTAAGTATAGTTTCATATAGGTGTAGCACATATAATTTGATATAGGTGTAGCAAGTATAGTTTCATATAGGTGTAGCAAGCATACTTGATGTTTCTATAGAATGTCATCAAAAATGGAACACATAAGGCTCATAGCACAAATGTATCTCTTCAAACAAGTTGGAACTTGTGCATCAGAAAACTTCTGCACACATTTTATATTAACATCTTCTGTATATCTACCTCCATTGTTAAACACTGTTCCACCACAAATACTTTTTGTTCATTGGTTAGCACTATTCTCGGTCAGCAAATCAAAGTTCACTTTGCAACTAACAGCAATCTGCTCAGTCACGCTGTAAACTTGACTATGGAAATACACAACTTTCTATTGTCTATTCACAGGTGGTTTTTTAACCAGCAGTTGGTTAAGCGTAGGGGTGATTAGAGCTCGAGCTTGTGTTCTAAAGCCAGATGTGTGGCCTCAGATGTGCTATGACCATGTCTGTTCAGGATGTCCCTGACGTTTTCTATCCATCTTTTCCGTGGTCTTCCTCTGGATTTGTACTCTGATCTCATTTGGTTATATGCTGGTACGGACAACTTTTCGTGATGCATTCTCATAATGTGGCCAAACCACTTGATCTGTTCTCTATGTAATCTGTACAAGATATTATACCTATTCTTTCCCTGATATATTAATTTCGTAATCTATCAAACCTGGTGACCCCAACTTTCAATGACATTATATTGAGCATATGCATTTCTTTTTAAATTCAGTGTGCAGTGACTTTATAATCACACCCTGTCCAGACAGTCTGGACCAAATTGTTATAAGACTCCACTGTATTGTGAAGATTACATTCTCACTGGGGGGCTAAATCCATTGTGTAAGTCCAAGTTCAGATTTATTACTTCTTTGATGTTGTCTATCTTGATATAACACAAGTGTGACAATTGGGATTGATCTTCTAGTTCAGATGTAAAGAATAAGCCCAGCCTTCTTTCCATGCATGTTATAGGAGGCAACTAAGGAAAGTCAGGATATGCTGACATCCTTTCACTTGTGAAAAATCGTCACATCTTGTCTCAATTTCTTACTTTTGTTTTCTATCAAATAGTCTCCATGGATGATAAAGAGATGCAGTCCTGCAGACATTCCACCTTTGTTTGGCAGACTCCTAGGTGATGGGTAATGCTAAATGTGCCATCACTTAAGATGGGTCAACGAATCTGTTAGAAGAATGATGAGATAGTTGGCACAGAAGTGTGTGATGTGCAGGATGTCCTGCTCCTGGCATGACATCGTAATCTTGAGATACTGACATGCTGGAATGCCTCCCTTCTGGGACTAAATGCACATCAATAAACTCCCCTTATATAACTATGCCTTTGAGACATTATAAGAGTCTGGGTGTTGCCACAGTTACACAGCTGAGAAGAACCTGTGCACGAAGATTGTTAGAAAGACTATAGACTGTCATGAGCCACCTAATCACTGCTAAATGAATTATTTTATCATCAGCATCGGTGTGTTAAGGGCACCGTATTTCTCTCAAGTGGATCCAGGGTTAGCAAATAACCAAGATTCTAATAAGTACCACCTAGTGGTTCACCCTGGAGACAGAAATACAATGGCTCATGCTGTTTCTGGCCAATACTTTTAGGGATTGTGTCAGTGAATGTGGAGACTGCAGGTGGAATGAGAATTGACTGCAAAAAATGACAAGCAATACCTGTGACACCTCTAAGCCAACACATGCAGTGGTACTGTTGATGTACAATATTCTGACTCAGGCAGCAGAAACACAGATGCATTGGAGGGGTGGCCAATGCAAATATTACAATATGGATAGTTATCATCACAAATGTGAGAGTCGTGCGCTAGTCTTCGTATGGATGACATATTGAGTACAATGAGAGGGCAGCACAGTACCAGAGAGAAGCGACACATGCAAATAGAACAGGAGAACATTATACCGGAATCATGCTCATGAATGAGAAAAGTTTCAGGTCCCGATGGGCACAGGCACAATATGTCTAATTGCGCGAGACAAGTTCTCTGGCAGTGGAAAACCTTGTGCAAGGTAGATGTAATTGACCCAAGCCTAAATCCCTGATTACTGCCTCCTCTGAGACTGCAACACAGAGACATATTTATGCCTGTAAAGTCCAAGGGCATAGTGGGTGATAAATTGTTACACTGTAGAGTCGGTACACTTCTGTCGCTTGGCAACAGATAGGAAGGCTGTTACAGGCTAGAGAAGCCCACCTGAATTAAAGGCATACTGAAAATGGATGTGCTGGACCTTCTGAGGTGCAAATAACTATGCTGTAAGCTGGCTCGCTGGTGGAAATAACATGAACTTTCATGTTGGTTATCAGAGTGAATACAGATGATGAAGAAGAAGACAAACATCATTATCTTGATAGACATAAAATATTCCCAAATATCAGCTATTTTGTAAAAAATACTTACTATTGTATCTCATAATGGCCTTGAAGCTGTCCATGTCCTTGACATTTGCCTGGTCCCTGCGGAAGATTTTTGCTCGTGGGGCAAGTTCATATGTGTACTCTTTACCATACATGGCAACATATTCTGGGTAACCACTTTTGTTGTAAATTTCCTCAAAGAATGGAACATTGTATGATGGGAAGTATCCTAAGAAGAAAAATATAACTTTCATTAGTGAAGAGTGATCAGTGATCTGATATAAAATCACTCCAGTCACACTAACAGGTTCTCAGTCTCTTTCAGTAGATTGTGAAGCATACATTCACTTATAGTTCTAATAATTCTTCTTCTACGTTCATTATACCACTCCTGCAGATTAGCAGAATGTAGTCTGGAGAACATGAAGTGCTGTGCCATGATTAAGCGATTAGTTGGGGATGTACTGGGATATGCATTGCTCTTGTGCATTTTCATGATTCTTCTTCTTCTTTCATTCACTTGAAACATGTCTATATCTGTAATTCTGTCTACTGAATAAAACTCACTGTCTTTTGTAGTTCATACAGTGGCCCATAGAGTTTTTATTCCAGTGATGTTTCCTCTGGTCAATATGTCTGCCTCAGCGTTTCATGCTCAGAACACTCTTGAAGTATATGTTTGGCACTCTGTACTGCCTGCCCACATGTACACATGGCCGTGTTGCCAATTTTTAACTTTGTGTACATGTGACTGCAGAGTCTGTTGTGTCCTGTTCTGAGGCGTAGAATTACAAATTGTTCCCATGGTTGATAACCAAGATCCTAAAAGCACCTCCTCATTGTGCATCCTGGGAACAGATTGTTTTGAAGCTCATGCAAAGCAATTTGGCTAACGCTTTATGGGTTTTGCCCAGGCAGTGCAGACTGAGATGGAATGACAACTGTGTTAGGTTATTATGTCTGAGAGCTAAGACAAAAGTCTCTGCAGAAGTATACTACTTCTGGTTAGTACACATGAAGACAGCACAGTGTTAGACACACCTGTTATTCTTTACCAAATTGTTCACTCTTAGTTTGGCCACACACAAGGCATTTCAGTTATTGTAGTCCTGAAGAGGGGTTACAGACCTGACATATTTATTACCCAGAAGGTGAATGAAATAATTTGCATTGAGGCTTGGATTTCACTTCTGGTTCAAAGATACCATTTCTCAATTTTGTGCATTTTATACAGCAACCAGAGTTTGTGCATTTGCAAGCACCACTCAACATTTTCCATCGTCATATTTTTGTACAAGTCCTATTAGATTGTCATTGTTGTTGACCAGTGCACATTCAATATTTATACAGGTAAAGCAATTTTGTTAATTTAGTAGGCTTCATGTTAATTTCATAATAATTAACTTCATGTTAATTTAGTAGGCCTAATATCATTACTTTACATACAGTGTCAAATTTGTTAGATCATCATTTACCATAAGAATGTGCAAAATAAACCTATTATGCCACGATCAAACACTAGTTTAGCATGTATATCTAGTTAGATCTCATTTTACTTGTGCAAATATGATCGAAATTAGTTACATTGCGCAATTAGATCATGTAAAAGATTCATTCTTTGTGTAGCATTAACGTTACGAACTTGTCTTCATGATAATTTATCAATTTGTGGCCGGCAAATATTAAGTCCAAAATAAACCTATTATGCCACCATCAAACACTAGTTTAGCATGTATATCTAGTTAGATCTCATTTTACTTGTGCAAATATGATCGAAATTAGTTACATTGCGCAATTAGATCATGTAAAAGATTCATTCTTTGTGTAGCATTAACGCTACAAACTTGTTCTGTGTGATAGTTATCAATCGCGGTTGGATCCCCATAACCGTTCACACAAGTTCGTTGCATGCTACACATACACAGAATAGTAATTTGCTTACTATTATAATAAGTATATGTTATACGTTTCTTTTGTGAGAATGTATTAATAATATTTTTTAATTTATTTCAAAACAGGATGAATCACTGCAGTTCACTACACATGCAATTTTTTAATGATTTGTGCAGAATTTGTGTAGGAAGAACATTATCTAAGAAAGATAAAAGGATGCAGAAGAAACCATGGTCCTGTAGCTTATATCAAAGTGACCTGGCTAGTATTTATGGGATACATATCATGGACGATAGTGAAACAAAACATTCAACCACATTGTGTGTCAAGTGTGTAATGCGAAATTATAAACTCAAAATCAACAAGGATAGTAAATCTCTTGCTCGAGCCAAATTGATAGCTACTAACAGTGCCCATATCTGGATGGAGTTTAATCCTAACCTAACTGTTTTAGAATGTTCCGTGTGTAGTCATCATCAAAGTATGAACTGTGGCAGCATAAAAAGAAAGAGTTTTTAATAATTCTGATAATGTTCATGATCATGATATATCTGTGCCTGTGTTATTTCCTGCTACAGAAACAGAGGAAGATATTCTAATGCCAGTGACGGCAAGATTGTCTCCACAACTCACCAATAGTAATAGCAATCCAACAAATGTAACAGTACCCACAGCTCGCCATTGTCTTCAATATAATAATGGAATATTTTCCACATTTGCAACAACTGCATATCCACAATGTAGTTATACCAGCACACCCTCCACATTTTTTAGACTTTATTTGAATGTAAAGTCAAAGGGAAACGAGCAAGAGGTAGACAGAGATACGTGTGGGAGAATAACATCACAAGATGGACAGGGTACAGTCTAGCAGAGTGCATCACCAAATCAAGAGGCAGGGGATGTTGAGATCTGTTGCAGCCAACCTTTGTTGCAGAAATGGTACTTGATGATGTCTACATGCCAAGTTTCTGGCTTGCCTCCCCTGATTTCACCAAGGGACAATTGAAGGGTATCTCTTCTCTCCCTTGAATTTTCTAATTGCAATTGAATTGACAGTGGGCGTGAACAGTGAACACACCCACCTCTGGTTTATTGATATCTCCTCAAAACTAAAAGTTCATCCAGTCTCAGGTGTGTAAAGGGCAACACCATTGCAAAAATAAGTGAGAATATCATAACCAGAAGCAATGTTCCTGCAGGAAAGCAAGCTTTCAGCTATCTGCTGCAGGTTGTATGAAATGACAAAGGCAGGATACCATACTGTCCCAGTACAAAGAAAATGTGGGTAGAAGCTCAGACTTGGACACAGTGTTCATGATGTTGGTGAACAAAACCTCAGTTTACCTCATGAAGGCAAACCAACCCTAGTTCAGTTTACTGTTTCAGCAAATACCTGTACTGGTAAAGGCTCACAGTCAAGATAAGGGTCAGTACCTGAGGACACAGAGGGTAATGGTGTTTAATAAAGTGAAACAATTTCACTAACAGCAGTACACCTCATGTAAGATAAGACATAGTCAACCCAAGCCTAAATCCCTATGCACTGACTCCTCGGAAACTGCCACCCAGAGACATGATTTGACCTGTACACTCCAAGAGCACAGTGGATGATAAACAGTCATGCCATAGAACAGATACTCACATGTTTTCCTGGAACTAGATTGGAAGGCTGTCACAGGCTAGGGAAAATTACCCGAATTAAAAGAATGCCAAAAACTGATGTGCTGGCCTGGTAGGTACAAATTAATATAGCTACACTGTGAAAGCAGCAGCACAACAAATATCATGTTCCCTGGCAGAAATCACACAAACTTTCATGTTGGTTATCAGATAGTGAATACAGGAAAAGAACAGCTTAGTTGCATTATCAGCATCTTTCAGCCTGATACATCGACTTCTAGAACACTTTGACCACAAATGGGACAGTAAATTTCACCCCAAAAACCTTCATGGTCATCTATTATTACATTCATGGTATGTAACAATGTTGCTATTCTTTGTTCCCTTTTGGGCCCTGGCAAGACATTGGTGTTCTAATGATTCCTTAGTCATCAAGTGTAATCTTCGCATTTATGGTTGACTGGACTACAACAGACCTCTGTTGCTTGCTGTGGTGGTGAATTTCTTATATAAGAGCATAAGACAAATGTGTAAATAAGAAATAAAAAAAGAAATAGGGTCCACAGATCCACACAAACCATTACCTTCAATAGTGAAACAATGAAAACTAGCATGGTTTGGACATGTATACCGACATGATTCCTTGTCAAAAATTATACTGCAGGGAACGGTCAAAGATGGAAAAAAAGCAGAGAAAGACAAAGAAAATCATGGACAGACAACATCAAGGACTGGACAGGTCTGAATTTTTTCTTACTCATCTGCATCACTGAAGATAGAAATCATTGAAAGACTCTGTGTGTTCATGTGTCCAATGTGGTACCCCTATGACCCTGATAGGTTATGGATGTCCTTTTTACTATTAATAATAATTTACATGTTCTAGGTAATAATTATCCGGCTCTGTAGCGAAGTGGTACAGAGTGCATCTGTGATGGCCAAGGTACAGAGTTCAATCCCGCCACAGGCATTTGAGCATCCTGACTGTTCAGAAAGCAATGGCAAACTACTGAATCTATTTATATTGCCTAGAAAAATCACTACAGCCAAAAATGCTGTGTTGATGGCTACATCCTGAATAGGATACGCTACCAATATCAATAATTTACTTATTTTATATCATAAATGTTATCTCTGTTACCACAACCTTTATATTTATTTCCAGCTCGTTGATTGACCTTATGACACTGGTGATTTATTTCTCTCTTAAACAAATATAACTCAAAAAATACTGACCAGCTCTGAGGATCGGAGTCAAGTCATCAGCAACTACAAGACCTGGGATCTGTTCAGCAACCCACAAGGTGTTATCTGGTAATGGACTCTGCAGCTGAACAAGTTTCAAGTCAATAATCATGTACTGGTTATTGTATGTGCCTACAGGAAAGATAATTAAAACAAATGTCAGTCATGTTGAATATTGTCATAAATGTCTGTCAAAAAATCTTGTCATAAATGTCATTCATGTAGAATGTTGTCATAAATGTCAGAGAAAAATGGGAAGATAAAAAACAACACTGAAAAGAACTATTGAAAAAGAAATAACTACAGCTGGTATGAAAACAAACGATCTGGAACAGCTGGCTGTTGATCGACAAGCATGGAGAGTTATGACATCTGCCCTATGTGCCAAGCTTGGCACAAAAGGAAAATGATGATGATAATTGTAAATAAAAAACCCCAGGTCTCATCTTCTGTGATTATGTTATTGAGAAATTTGCTATCTTGATCAGCCATAGTGATTAGGTCTCCTGCCAGGGTCAATCTCATTACTTTCTCTCCACGGGATAACATTTTGGGAACCCTATGTTGGCAAATACAGTGCATGTGCAGTTCATTGTGGAGAATACTGTGGTAACTTCCAACTGGTATTCCAACTTCTGAGGCTATTTTCTTGACTGTCTTCTGTCAGTTCGTATATATGTACCAAAGACACTCAATGTTTTTAATGTTGATCGAGGTTGGCAGTTGTCTACTACTTGCATCATCATTGAAACTAACACAACCTTCACAGAAATGCTTGTGCCACACAAATATTTGCAATTTTTTCATTGTTGTACCACTTTTGCTTCATTAAGCAATGTTAGTGTCTCTGAGGGTGAATTATCAAGCAAAACACAGAATTTGATATTTGTGCATTGTTCATTTAAGGATATTTTAAACTCTGATGATGTAACTAGCACATCACACAAAAACAATAATCTATATCTTCTTTTCGAGAGTAGAAGTGAAGCAACAACATAATTACAGAAGATGAGAACTGGTGCCTGCCATGTCCTTTCATCAAGCTCATTACCAATTTCTAAACATATAATCTCCATAACATCATCTTTCATTCAAACACTAGTTGACTATTCTAATAGCTTTCTGAATTGAAGCTACCTCGTATAAACCATGTAACCAGTGATGTGTTTCCGTAACCACAGTCCAATTCTCAGTTATATGCAACTTTAAAGTACCAAAGATCGCAGGAAAAAAATACAGATTAACAAATTACTATATACACACCTCAATAGTTTGAAAAGGATATTGTATATTTTTTGTACCTAATTTATAAAGCATGAGAGACAACGCTTGAAGCAAAACTCTATGGATCTTTGTATTCTTGTTTTATTGTGGTTTGATAATTACAAGTGAGGATGAATATTTGTTAAATCCACTTTTAAAATTTAGTTAGCAGTTATATCCTTGAATATAAGTTCATAAATGGCTAATAAGCTCTATGCTAGCAGCAAAATTCCTTGAACAATTGATCTACCAGTGACTTATTAGCTACTCTCTGCTGTTGACCTGTTGCATTTCTCCTTTACAAGATGCTTTGCTTTTTTCTTTTAGTGTACAGCTCAAAATATCTCTATTTCATTCAGTTTCTTCCCATGTATCAAGGTTTACTTCAATTGCTTTCAGTGAAGTCTTTAACAGTATTTTGGAGTACTTCTTTTTGGCTTCTTTGACCACTAAAGATGGACCTCTAATTTGCAAAACAGTCAAGTTTTTATAACAGAACAAAATTGCAGAAATATCCACATTCCAAGTGAACGAAAGAAGAAGAAATAATAAAACATATGCAAAAATTAATTTATATCACCTGAGTTATATTTAGAGATAATGTTTGTCCATTCCCGGCCACTGTGCGCCATCATGTTTGCAATCCTGACCCGTTGCCATGCGAACAATGACTTCGTACTTACATATTTGTACAAGGATTCATTAAAGATACTGTTTGTAGTCTCCAACATCACCATTCCACTGCCCAAGATGTAAAAATCATCTACAGATTCCAAGTAACCTGAAAAATATTTATACAGGATGAGCTGAGGTGGAGATGCTACAGAAGTAATAATAATAATAATAATAATAGAATCTATAACCTGTTAGGGCTGTAGCGGTGTCACAAAGAGACATTTGATGCAGAAAGATCTCCACATGCAACTGTATCCTCTACCATGAAAGATCGTCTACCAAAATAGTTGTTATATGGAGAACTCCAGACTGGCTCCCGCAAGGCCGGAGGACAGAAGAAGCATTACAAAGACACTCTTTAAACATCACTGACCCACTTCTGAAAAGAAGCAGCTTTATCCATCAAGCTAAACGACTCCGCAGACAACTTACAGACCTACCTGAAGTTGACAGCCCCTTAAGGCCTGTACCAGAACAAACCCCGTGGAGTGAAAGGCATGGAATGCCAATATACATTCAGACCCATGTGAAAGGAATACTAAGCGAGGACGAACAGAACAGTGTGCAGCGAAGGACAGTCACCCTCAGTTTCCTGGATGAGGAATATCCACAAGATATATGGGTCAGAGTATACACAGATGGGTCAGCACAGAATGCCGTGAGGAATGGAGGTGCAGGTGTATATATAGAATATCCACACAAGCCTAGAGATACAATCAGAACACCGACAGGAAAATTCTGCAATAATTATGATGCAGAAATCCAGGCAATTATTGTGGCAGCTAAAAAACTGCTGAACTCCAACTCTGAACTACAGCCTGTGGTATTCCTGACAGATGCAAGGTCAGTGCTTCAAGCTCTCCAGTCTGAAAAACTAACAGACTTGAAAAAACTACTTAGCGAATTGTCTTACCAGTACAGGATAACCATGCAGTGGATACCCTCTCACTGTGGAATACCAGGAAATGAAAAAGCAGACCAACTGGCTAAGGAAGGTGCTGCAGAAGACCAACCAGATATACCAATCACCTACCATCAGAAAAAACAGATGATCAAGTCAATAAGAAAGCCACAAACACCAACACAAGATGACTATCATATTATGAACAGACCAGAACAAGTTATAATTCTACGTCTCAGAACAGGACACAACCGACTCCGCAGTCACATGTATACAAAGTTCAAGATTGGCAACACGGCCATGTGTACATGTGGACAGGCAGCACAGAGTGCCAAACATATACTTCAAGAGTGTTCTGAGCATGAAACGCTGAGGCAGACATATTGGCCAGAGGAAACAACACTGGAATCAAAACTCTATGGGACACTGTATGAACTACAAAAGACTGAGTTTTATTAAGGAGACAGAATTACAGATATAGACATGTTTCAAGTGAACGAAAGAAGAAGAAGAAGAAGAACTGACCCACTTCAAAATAGACATAAATTTATGGGAGAATCTTGCACAAAAAGATCCATTGGCGTCACAGAATCAACAATGGTGCAGCATCTGCAAAGGACCTCAGACATCAAGCTGCACAACAAAACAAAAACGCACTGGAAGAAAGGCAAGTGCTGCTCAATGTTCCACAGACTCCTCCCACACATGTTCACAGTGTGGTAGACAATTCCAAGCACACATAGGCCTCATTGTTCACAGTTGGGTACACTATAGACTGTGCACTATTGGGCAGCCACGTAGCGCAGTGGCATCGCATATGAGTGGTGCTGGGTTCATTCCCCACTTGAGAAGGAAATGTTTTTCAGATCGCAACGGCTCCAGGGTCGACCCAGCCTTAAATGGATACTGGATTAATCTGGGAAGTAAAGACTGCGAGGGAGAGGAGATGGCTACCGCCCTCATTTGCAGAGCCTCTGAAATGTGAGATCGCTAACATCTCATACCCCTATGGCATTAATAAATGCTATGGGTTACTTTACTTTTGTTTCCACTATAGACATCATTATCATCCCAGTTGAGCTGAATGGTCATCATTGACTCTGATGGTCAAACAAGATCTTTTTATTGTTTTGGAATGTCACTGAGAGATGCAACTTTTTTATGACATCATTCTGCACATATCAATGGCTGCTATATCGTTGTTGACTTTGCCTTCCACAGACAAAGAAGCAGTTCTTTTGTAACAAATGCAAGGGGTGCTTGCGAGCGAGAAGATATGTGTGCAGGGACATGGGATGAAATTAATCTACTGTTCTAATGGACGAATTTGCTGGAAATGTAGTTCCAATAAACACCAACAGTCATCCATGTGTTGCTGGGGCCCGAAAGGGGAACAAAGAATAGCAACACTGTTTACCTTCCACGCATGTCATAAAAGGTGACTAAGGAGGTTATGAGATGGAGTTGGCTGTCCCATCCCATATAGGGTCAGTGACCCAAAGCCATGCTGAAGTCGGATGTATCAGGCCGAAAGGCGCAGATATTGCACAATGCTGTAAACTATGGCACAACGCATTCCGTTCTCCGGACTACATCCTGCTAATCTGCAAGTTTAAGAACGAACGCAGAAGAAGAAGAATAAACACCAACAGTGGATTTATGTAGAGGTCAGCATTTTTCTGCTGTTTTCAAATCTTTCATTAATGAAGATATGCCAGTTCTGCTATGGTTGGACTCATCAGATGACATCTGCAGTATGGTGCAAACGTGAACTGCAGATAAAAAAAGAAAACAGTTGATGAGTGGAATTTGTTTTTGCTTGAGGTTTGCGCTGCGTATACAGTATATCGCAACTGCCACGATGACACATCGGAGGGAAAAGCCTGATTGTGGAGGCTGATGAAAGTTTATTCTATACCAGAAAATCAAACATGGGAAGAGTTTGACCTCAGCAATGGATTTTTGGCAGCATTTGTCATGAAACTAAAGAAGTCTTCCCCTTGCTGGTAGAATACAGAAACGCTAAAACCCTGCTACAAGCAATTATTGAGAATGTGATACCTAGAAACACTGAAACCCTGCTACAAGCAATTATTGAGAATGTGATACCTAGAAACGCTGAAACCCTGCTACAAGCAATTATTGAGAATGTGATACCTAGAAACGCTGAAACCCTGCTACAAGCAATTATTGAGAATGTGATACCTAGATCAACAATATACTCTGATTGCTGGCAAGGCTACCAAATGACAGAGATCAAAAGAGCTGGTTTTACTCACCTCACAGTGAATCATCGGTACAACTTTGTCAATCCGGAAAACGGGGGCTCACACACAGACAATGCTTTGCGATTATAGAACCTAACTGGGCCCACAAATTGACAATGCTTTGCGATTATAGAACCTAACTGGGCCCACACACAGACAATGCTTTGCGATTATAGAACCTAACTGGGCCCACACACAGACAATGCTTTGCGATTATAGAACCTAACTGGGCCCACACACAGACAATGCTTTGCGATTATAGAACCTAACTGGGCCCACACACAGACAATGCTTTGCGATTATAGAACCTAACTGGGCCCACACACAGACAATGCTTTGCGATTATAGAACCTAACTGGGCCCACACACAGACAATGCTTTGCCATTATAGAACCTAACTGGGCCCACACACAGACAATGCTTTGCGATTATAGAACCTAACTAACTACCTAGCTAACAAATATTCTATAATGTCTTCTACTTGGGTAGAGACATAATATTTGGTATAAAATAAATGTACAGTGAAACAAAACAATTTCAAATAACAATATATGCAGTGTACAACTCAAACCTGGATAACTGGAAAAAGAGATTCTTTTCGCAGCAGTTGCTGGATCTGACACATTCAGGTTGTAGTGTTTGAAGATTCTGTTTGTGGCTGAGTAACTGAACCATGAAGCATGAGACATGAATAAATTCTCGTATCCAGGAAGAAGCTGAAGAAAGATTTGAACTCTTATGCAATGAAGCTAAAGCTTTATAAAAGATACAGTTTAGTGAATACTAGCAATTACAATGAAGAGAAATTAAACGTGTACAAATAATGTTTGGAACTCACAATAAAATGACACAAGAACAGAATTTTAATGGTCAAAATGTAAATGTGTTGCAGGGAGCAGAAAGAGAAGCAAACAATGGAACATGTGATTTGTCAGAAGAGGTTATGAAAAATGTTGGGGGGGGGGGATGAACTTGGGTGTCCCAACCTATAGGTCAAAGTGACCCAACAGCCATGTTGAGTTGGATGTGTCAGGCCGGAAGACATGCCAAACTGTAAGCCATGACAAAATGCATTCTGTTTTCTAGACTTTATTTGGTTCAGTACAGGGACAAGCACCTACATATCAAACTTTTAATATTCTGCGTATTTTCATTCCAGTTGAACTCTGGCTTAGTATACGCAGCTTTCGTGATGTCACTGTAATCACGTCACTTGTAAACCTTGTTGTCAAAATGGTTAATTTAATCGGAGATTAAAAGATACTATGACTGCTGCTGGATGAATTGATTTGCATACTTCGCAGAGCTCCCCCTACCCCCAGGTCATCCATGGGAGTGGGGGGGGGGGCTCTCAGTGCGTAGCTCGCAGATCAATGCATCCGACAGAAGATTGATGCATCTAGCAACTGTAAAATTCATCTTTATTGATTATTCGTTTCATTAAACAATGTATGATCAGTTCTATTCAAATTTAAGATTTGTTTCATTAAAATGTAGGTACTTCTCCCCGTATTATACCCTATCTTTTACTAATCTGCAGGCAGAAGTCTGAGAACAAAAACAAAATAAGAAGATTACATTATCTATATTGTGATTACTTAAGACATATACCTTGGAAGAAATCAACATCTTTTTCTGAAAAATACCTCATTATTGCAAAATACCTCATGATTAAAAAAATACCTCATGATTAAAAAATACCTCATGAATGCAATATACCTCATGATTGCACAATATCTCATAACTGCAAAATACCTCATGATTGCAAAATACCTTATAATTGCAAAATACCTCATGATTAAAAAATACCTCATGATTAAAAAATACCTCATGAATGCAATATACCTCATGATTGCACAATATCTCATAACTGCAAAATACCTCATGATTGTAAAATACCTCATAATTGCAAAATACCTCATGATTAAAAAATACCTCATGAATGCGCAATTCATCATGACTGCAAAATACCTCATGACTGTACAATACCTCTTGATTGCAATATACCTCATGATTGCAATATACCTAATGATTGAAAAATACCTCAGGATTGCAGAGAAGTTAGTCACCTCTAGAGCAGAAGACTGTCCAGGATATGCGAAGTGGATATGCCTGTCTTGATACACAATTAACAAAATGGTGCTGTTCTGTAAATGTGTATGGTAAAAGTTAAGTTAAAAAGTAAGTTGAGTTATGAAAAGGCATCATAGTACTGAGGTGCTAAGAGATAAGCATTATAGCACATTGAGGTGCTAAATTTGAGTTATGAAAAGGCATCATAGCACACTGAGGTGCTAAGAGATAAGCATTATAGCACACTTAGGTGCTAAGAGATAAGCATTATAGCACACTGAGGTGCTAAGAGATAAGCATTATAGCACACTTAGGTGCTAAGAGTTAAGCATTATAGCACACTGAAGTGCTAAGAGATAAGTATCATAGCACACTGAGGTGCTAAGAGATAAGCATTAAGCACACTGAGGTGCTAAGAGATAAGCATTATAGCACACTGAGGTGCTAAGAGATAAGCATTATAGCACACTGAAGTGCTAAGAGATAAGTATCATAGCACACTGAGGTGCTAAGAGATAAGTATCATAGCACACTGAGGTGCTAAGAGATAAGCATTATAGCACACTGAAGTGCTAAGAGATAAGCATTATAGCACACTGAAGTGCTAAGAGATAAGCATTATAGCACACTGAAGTGCTAAGAGATAAGCATTATAGCACACTGAAGTGCTAAGAGATAAGCATTATAGCACACTGAGGTGCTAAGAGATATGCATTGCTCTCATGCAATACCAGTGTTAGCAGATAACCAAGATCCTAAAAACACATCCCCGTGGTGCACCCTGGAAACAGATTGTTTTGAAGTTTCGCTAACATTCTGTCCATTTATAGATCATATCTGGACAGTGCAGACTGAGGTAAAATGAAAACTATTTGCATGAGACAAACAATATTTCTTAATACAACATTAGCCCCCACAAGTAAAATACTGTTGCAGCACAGTTAAAGGCAACAGCTGGTCTGAAGTGCCAGGTTGTCATGTCCGACACTAAGGCAAGAATAGCGAGAAAGTCTCTGTAGAAGTACAATTCATCTGTTGAGTATATGCAAAGGCAGCTAAAGGGCAGCTAGACAGTGCTAGAGGGCAGCACCATGTGCAAGAATGAAATAAGAATATCATAGCCATAATGAAAGAAATGTTCATACCCAGGAACAAGCTGTCAGCTGTCTTCCATTAGTAGGTTGTATGGAAAGGCAGGATAGTATACTATATCAACCTGGTTGAAAAGAATGTGGGTAGAAGTTCAAACTTAGACGAGGTATTCACAATATCAGTGAACAAAACCACGACTAAGTGGGCAAACTGACCCTAGTTCAATTTTACTGTTTGGCAGTCACATAGACTGAAAGAGGCTCACAGTCAAGGCAAAGGCCAGTACCCGATGACATAGGGGACAATGGAGTCTAATCATGACATATTTGCTGGCAGCAAACATCTTGTACGAAATTGACATTGGTGACATAATTAAACCTTTTTTCTGCAAACCAAAAATTATGATAATGAAATAATCTCTTTAGCTGTGAGCAGGTAACTCTTGATAGTCTACAGTCTTTCTGATAAAAACACAGGTTCTTCTCAATTGTGTAAGTGAAATGATACCTGGACTCAAAGTTGTCTCAAAGCAGGGATGTGTAGGGAGGGGAGGTTTATGGATGCATATGTTTAGTCTCCAAAGGGAGGCATTCTAGTGCATCAGTAATCCAGGACTACCATGTCCTGCCAGAGGCATAGCACAGATATGGGCTAACTGTCTCATCATTCTTCTGTCAGATTTGTTGACCCATAATGGTACACAGCATTCCCAACTACTTAAGAGTGTGCCACAAAAGGACAAAGGTTTCAATGTCCACTAGTCTGCATCTCTTCGTCATCCATGAGGATTATTTGATCAAAAGTAATACAAAAAAGAAGACGAAACAAATTGAGACAAAATGTGCCAATTATGATTTTTTCACAAGTGACAGGTTGTCGGTCTCTCCACCAAATTTCCTTAGTCGCACACTATGACATGCCTGCAAAGAAGACAGTGACCTTATTCCTTGCACCCTGAATCAGAAGTCCAGGTCCTAATTGCTACATGGATGCAGTGATGAGTGAACTTGAAACTTAAGTCACTTGATCAGTAAAACTCAGGTCACCTGGTAAGCAGGCGAGTAGAAGTATATCCCAGAATCCTTTATGGCTGTAGGGAAGTTGTGAAGGACTCGTCAACACATAAAGATCTCTATTTTCTCCTGTTATCATCAGTGCAAACAAGTGTATAGAATTTAAGCTCTGTCCATTCTGTAACATTATCAATCCAAGATTTTCTCCAACCCAACTGTCTCTTCCACCCCCCCACTCCCAGAAAGATTTTTTTAGCAGGGAGCCATGTCAAGTAATATGTTCAAGCCACATCAACTATCATCATTCAACAGTTGGCATAATTCTTGGAATTCCGCACATATATTTGTTTTACTTCTGACATGCATTTGTTACTGATGTTGTCCATCCATGATTTTTATCTGTCCTTACTATTTCTTCCATCCTCCACTTATCACTTCAAGATTTATTTAGTAGGAAGTCCTGTCGGGTAACATGTTCAAACCATATTAACTCTTTCTAGACCAATCACCAATATATCAGCAGAATAAAGAAACCATACTGGAACAATCACAGACACATTGGTTTTCTTCTTCTGCTTCATTTTTTCTCAAACTTCTGTAGATTAGAAGAATGAAGTCAAGAGAACGGAACATATTGTGTCATGTTTTACAGCTTCACTGCAATATCTGTACCTTTTAGCTTGACATATCCGACTTCAGAATGTTTTCTTGGTCAATTGGCCCTCTATGGGATGGACAAGCCTATTCCACCACCAAAACTTCTTAGTCACTTTTTACTACATGCGAGGCAGGTAATAGTGTAATTATTCTTTGCTCCCCTTTCAGGCCCCTGCAACACAGGGCGATATCATTCTTAATTTACATTGATCATATTTTGATCAATTATATTTCACGGTTCACTAAAACTAGTTTTTATTTTAACCCAAAACATCTTAGAATACTTCCACTTCCATTTTGGCCACAGTGAAGCATGTGTTAGTATGGGAAAAAAGCGATCATTGTGACTCAATATCATTTTTTTTCTTCATATTTTGTATTGTTTCTGATGCCACTCAGAAAAATGTAAAAAAATTCAACATTTATGGACATAAAATCATCAAATAAGACAATTGGATACTCTTGTGTAAACAAACAAGTGTTCAGTAAAGACAATTGGATACTCTTGTGTAAACAATCTAGAAAAGTTAACATTCACACTTATAACCAAAAGATACATTTAGGTGTGAGTGACAAAATTTAAGCTAATGAATTCACATTTTCATTTCTTTTTTGTCTGACTAACTCTAACCTTGTGAAATAATCATATATCATCAATGTACTTATATATTCATATTCTGTAACTCCCTGTCCAATAATATGTGATACATTCATTATCTAAGAATATTAGTTTGTCATGTTATACAATAAAAATGGCATGTAGTAAAGTTTTTCTACCCCTGAAAATACATTGTCACAGGGAAAAACCTAAAAATAATAAAGTCCAGAAAGACGTTACTGTTTCCATTTTAACTGTCGATATAAGTGATGATCGCTAATGCTAAGTACATTTTTATAAAGATTAAATTGAATAATCAACGCAGACACAGACAGAAAGATTGAGACTTTTTTAATGTAAGTGCTACAGACATTTGTTAAGAATTAGTTATATAGAACACATGACAAATTTATTCATCTGGAAGCAAATAAACAACTTTGCAATTAATTGAGAACCACTTTTAGCAGTGATGAAATGACGTAAATTTGTTTGGATTGGACATGTAACAAGACACAACTTGCTTTCTAAAATTATTTTGTGAGGAACATTTGAGAGTGAAAGGAGAAATGGTGGTCAAGAAACTCCTGGATTTAAATCAAGGACAGGGGTGTTTTTGTGCTGATGTCTCCAGTGTGGTACTCCTATGATCATGATGGGTTATCTGTCTTTATTATTATTATAAGAGATTTTTAAAATTCTGTACAAGTTTATTTTACTTCTGACATGCTTTTTTTTATTTGATTTCTATAGTAAAAATGAGATACTTCCTGAGGGGTATGAAACTGAAATGGGTTCTGAAATGATCAAGTCCAATTATGGATGTTCCAGGATAAAAAAGTACATATATTACAATTGTGTTGTATATTAACAGCAGAACATTTTTTTAACTCTCAAATCATAAAGAGTGACTATACTAGAGTAAAACAAACAAGTGGGGAAACAAGAGGTCACATAGATGTAGTTCTTAGAAGAATGTAGAGATATTATGAACAGCTATAACAGCCAACAAAGATTTACTGACGGAGATGGACACAAAAAGGAAGTTACTTATCAACATCAGAAAGAAACAGCCCGCATTTATTTGTCACATTATGCGGCAAGGAGGTTTGGAATACAATGTAACAACAGGCAAAATTTAGGGAAAAATAGAAAGAGGGCAGCAAATGTACTTGATAGTTTTACATCGTAGCATGGTAGGAAGTCAGCAGCTGAGCTGGTTCACAGTACTCTGCAGATAGATACTCTCAATCCATGTTGAGATCAATGATCACATACGTCATATGGCACGGCACATGATGATGATGATGATGACATTAGAGAACATACAATATAAAAATTATGCTTCATTTTTTTTTAATGTCAAATTTTTATCAACAAAACTGCATATCACTAAAGATTAATAACATATGCGACCTGACCTTTATCAAAGCTGAACAATGCCCACTTCCATAAAAGTAACTTTCCGCTTGTTGAGGGGTAAACTTTTTCCAGTCAGGAAAAGATGATGGGTCAAGAACTTTCAATAGGTCCAAAAGATCTCCATTTGCGTTCAGAAAACTGATTGCAAACTCGTCAAGTATCTAAAGAAAGGAGAGTCAAAATAAAACAATATATAATATATGATCATTGACATTTGGAATGTTAGGATCATTACTATTGTATTTTCACTGCAAACTTGCAAGTGAGGTCCTTGTATTTATTACTGCACTATCCAGATCTGCAACTCAGAAGCAAACATTTATTGTGCATTTGCTATATCTCTGCATCATCAGAATGAAGATTGAGGAAGTTATTGTGACTCTAACATGAACCTTTGAATAGCAATGAGGTCATTTTTGTGTTAGACCAGTGTATCTCACTCTTTTTGTGGTCCATTGTCACTTTGAGCCATAAATTATGTGCTGTTGACCCCCCACTATGCTCGTATCACAAGGGTAGGTAAAACATTAAACACATTCAGATAGCATGAATTAATAGCGCATTTATTCAAAATTGTGCTACATCATGATGATGATAGTCAAGTAACAGTTTAGTTAATGCTCAACTTCCTTGATGATTCTCATGTTCACAATATACAAATCTCATGTTGTACTCACTGTTACTCAGAAAATACTCAGTGTCTCATGGCTGAACTTGATGAAGTGAAATCAGTTTATTAATCTTTGATTGAAAATCACTTAACAGCAAATTTAAATCACCACTTTGAATAACATGCATGTGATTTCTTTGTAAAAGCAGTCTGACGACCAAACTAAATCCATGTTCCACTAAATATGATGTGGGAAATGCAATAAGCAAATATTTTACACTTCTCTAAAGTGTTAGATAGCAATCGCAAAATTGTCATTGGTAAATAAAAATAGTGGTACGATTTCTTAAACTTGGGTTTAAACTCAATGTCATTTTTTAATTCATCAACTCTTCATCCAATGTTTGATGGGCAACTTTTTCTGCTTTTGTAAATGGATTTATCACTCAGTCAGGAATTTCCATTGAGAGCATATCTTTAAATTGCTCTGACATGTCTGTATGCAGTATGACTAAATGGTCATTGTAAATCAACAGACTATCATCCTGTATCCCATTTTTTTTTCTTACTGTGACAGGCTCAACTGATATAATTCATGATGACCTATATTGCATTTAAAAATAGTTAACTTTGAAACAAATGCACAGATGAAGGATTTTGTCTTAATAAGATTGACCTCATCGCCTTGTAATTGCAGATTAATATAATTGAATTTTGTAAATAAATCTGATAAAAAGGCAACATCATACCTAATCTCTTTAAGTTCAGTACTGAGGGAAGGAAGTTTGAATATTACAAAACTGTACAACAGTATAAAAAAAGGTCATAAAAACATCTCGAGCAGTTACCCTTTGAAAGCCAATGAACTTCAGTAGCAACAGACGTTCAAAATCTGCATCATTTTTCAAGACAGAGCTGTCGGAATCCTGTTGTTAAGAGTATTAGTTTTAATCTTATTGATTGTATTAATGACAGTGATTAGTGACTTGTTCAGGCGAATGCTGAGATTTTTTGCAACAAGGTGAATGACATAGCGAGTGACAAAGATATTTAGAACTCCTTTTTTTTAAGTACACAATACATTTGTGATAGCAACCTGTCATTGCTGGTGCCCCATCAGTTGTACAAGCACATATGTTTGTAGCAAAATTTCCTTTTCGTTGAAAAACTGTTTTGCAATACAAAATATAGATTCTCCTCTAGTATCTGTTTCTACAAATATCTCTTGAGTACAATGTTCATCTTTAATAAAGTAAAATTGACTCGTCCAGCTGCAATGCAAATTCTGTTGTTCCTAATCTAATATTTTTGCACAGTGTATCTTTCACATTCTCTGCCATTTCATCTATGTGTCATTGTACAGAACTATTAATATATGTAATTTTCCTAATTATAGCTTGTGGTTGCTGGTGCAAAATAATGCTCAGAACTTCACTGACTGCAGGGAAAATGAGCTCTTAAATTGTGTGTAACATTTCAGACTTTGCAATCAACAGTGAATTATTGTATGATGCACACAAACCATCCATATTTTGGGTGTGCAGCTTTGCAAAACATGCTTGACACCAATGACTGTTTGTGCAAACAGATAGTGTTTGAAAAAAGATACATTCTCTTCTGCTTTAGCACAATACACAGTCTTCAAATGTTCAATTAATATGCTTAATTTCATGGCTTCCTTTGAAAATACTCTTTCACATATAAGACACATTGGCAGCTGCTTGTTTGCTGGTGGTGGTATGAATCCATGCCTTAAATATTCAGTACCGTATTTTCTGCAATTATTTTTTGATTTCGTTGAGTCTGCCATTCTGTAATCAATGTTTTTAGATTTTGCCACTGAACATCCATCTGTCTATAATATAGTTTACTGCGGACGTACAAGAAACATGGCCTGGCACTGTATACTTGGACTTCTGTTTGATTGTCTTATTTTAACATATTGTGCTATTTTGTGAACTACGAGTATTTGTGGATTTCCTCCAACAATAAAATGTAAATACTAAATAAAGTAAAAAGGTTACTAGAAATACCTAACTATCGATGTAAAACAAAAGAAAATAACAATAAAACAAAGGACTAGGACAATCATCCTCATATCGGTTCACCTGGCACCTTTTTCAAGAAACAAATGCTTACATGTATGGAGTCTTGTACACGAATCTTGATATTCGTGACATCTACCCATATCGGACCATCGACATTGGCCGCCCCACCAATGTATCTGAATTTCGGTAGTCAACACTTGATTCTCAATTAGAAACCACCATCATAGCATGTGGGCATTCCCATAAGTGCTACGCTCTCCATTCTAGCAGCTATCCAAGAGTATGAAGGCTCAAAAGTCCTAATCAGATGTTGATTATGTGATCAGATCTTTTCAAGCAGAAAACACTTTCTCACCTCCCACCTGGTTACTTTCATTTTTGTCATTCTTTGTATGTGAATGATTTAGCCAATCCAATGTCAAACATCTTCAGTCACGTCTTACAACATACATGTCAGGTCACAGTTTTAGTCATCTTTGCGTGCTTACTATTCTTGTGTATCTTATGTCTAGTGTCTGAACCTTGCCTAAATTCAAGTCAAAATATGAACACATAGTATCGAATATTTTACAAACCTTACGGCCACTGTCAGAAGCAATATACCCAGCATAAAGACCATCAAACTGAGCAAAGATGTAAGAAGCATGACGCCAAATGGGATCTGTAGGATTGGATTGTATCATGTAATCTGCCCAGAACCTCTGATCTATGAACCATTGTTTCAATTTCTCTAATAGGTTTATGTGTACAAGATCATAAAAAAAGTAGTTGAACAGATTTTTGTACTGATTCTCCATTTGTCTGCGGAAGAAACAATTAAAGAACAAAATTGATCGGAGAAATTATGACCAAAGAAACAATTATTAATGAGAAAATCAGATAATAAAGAATTTTAATAATTAAAATATTGATAATTTTAGGTTTTAAGGTATGTGACATGTGTCATATATGTCATTGTAAGTCTGTTGTGGTTTCCACACTGAATTCATCTAAAGTTGTTATTATGTCTGCTGTTAGTGCATGCAGACTTTCAATATTTCATTGTTTTATTATTTTTTATACTTCTGATTTAAGTTCTGATAGTTGTATATTGTAGTTTTTTTGTATTCATAGTTGTTTAAATGCACAACAACCAGGAGTCCATACACCAAAAGAAGGTTCCTAAATGGTTCCACAAAAAAACAATCTTTTTCAATAGTAAAACAATGAAAACTTGCATGGTTTGGGCATTTATGCAGACATGATTACTTGTCAGAAACGATACTACAGCAATCTGTTAAAAGCCCTGCATAAAGGTAAATGGTGTAGCACTGACAGTTGTGAATAGATTCACATATCTAGGCAGTACGTTATCACAAAATGCCAACATTGATGATGAAGTTTATACAAGGATCGCCAAAGCAAGCAGTACTTTCGGCAGATTGTACGCAAATGTTTGGCGTAGAAATGGCATTAACCTACAGACTAAGCTGAAAGTTTACAGAGCAGTGGTACTTCCAATGCTGCTTTACGCTAGTGAAACATGGACTGTGTATAGACGTCATGTGAAAAAACTCAAATCATTTTCATACAAATTGTCTCAGAAAAGTTATGAACATCAGATGGCAAGACAAGATTCCAGATACCACTGTCCTTGATAGAGCTGGTATCCCAAGCATTGACACGATCCTGATGCAGACACAGATTCGTTGGGCAGGTCATTTGGTGCGTATGCCAGACCATTGTCTGCCAAAGATACTTCTCTATGGTGAGCTAGAGAAGGGTATACGATCTCAAGGTGGCCAAAGGAAGCGCTACAAGGACTCGTTAAAGGACTCACTGAAAGCCTTTGAAATAGACCACGATACATGGGAAGAACTTGAACAAAATAGATCTACATGGCGTTCTAAAATAAAAAAGAGCACATCATCTTGTTAAAAGAAGAACAATGCAGCAGCTCAACAGTGGAGAGCAGCTAGAAAGTCACAGATAGACCAAGATCCGTCTACAGTCGTTATTCCATGTCCAAACTGTCTATGGACATTTACAGCTAGAATAGGGCTCATTAGCCATCTACGAACTCAAAATCAAGGACATAACTAAAATTGAATTTTCAAAAGTGGATGTAACAAATGGTCATCATCACTTGTGATGGACGAACAACATAACAAAGGTGGAAGAATCACAGAGGAGCAAAGAAAAGCATGGACAGATAATATCAAGAACCGGACAGAACAAGATGTTTTCTGCACTCAGTTGAAGATAGAAATTTCTGGAGGACTTTGTGTGTTGATGCATCCAATTTATTACCCCTACTATCTCGAGTTACAGATAGACCCCCAAAAAACACAACCATCAGTGATTCAAAATCAACTTTACAAGCCATCCAAAATACCAAACTCATTTGCAACATCGGACAAAATATCTCCAAATTATCTAGGAAAAATCTATTATGAGTAAAACTAACCTAGTACTTCAATGGATATCAGCTCACTATGGCATCCATGATAATGAAAAAAAACAGATGAATTGGCAAAATGGGATGTAACCTCAGAACTAAATACCTCAAAGTTTCTAAGAAGTTAATAAGTCTCTGCTAAAACAGTCTATAAGACTTCAGTGGAGAGAACTAAATGGAAACTACAAACCTGAGCAAGACGTCATTGATATCTTTGTTCTCCATGCATGCGGTTGCATCTGTGGGTCTCACCAATGGTCCACTAGACAAACCACCCATGCAACAGAAAACCTTAGTAGACAACATGCTGGTTCATTGAAGTTCTCTTATGGAATTTGTGTAGCATGACATCTATACAATTATAGACCTCCTCTGAGTAGTAGGCGCTTTCAATAAGCATTGCATTAAGCCGAAGTCTTCTATGTATGAAAGAAAACTCAGAAAAACCACCCCACTGTATATAGGAAATAAAAGCTAATCGCTCACAATTCCTGGGGTTCTCAAACAACATATTTTTTCTCCAGATGAAGTAAGATGCTGATATATATTTCATCAATGAACTGTACTGTTATCGCAAGCCTCAAGACATGGACGTAGATCTTATCCATCCGAGTTGTTTCAAATGGCCATAGTTACTTCTTGTGGTGTCATACAGTGGGCAGTTCTGCAAAATATTTTTTTTGTTTTCTGAAGATTCACAAACGCAAATTTTGGTGTTGCCAACTCCAAATGTCCCATACATTTGTTGTTTGAGTCTGCCGTAACCAGTTTGCAATCTAAAAATGATTGTTTGTTCTGCCTTATTTCCTTTTGCATTTCTGTGGTTGAATTGATATCTCATCTATTTTTTGCATGCAGCTGTATCTACTTTACACATGGGTGCAAACATATTAGCATGGAACCAAACTTAATCAAATATTACTTGATAAACTATGTACAATATGCCTCCTTCCACTCCAACAGAGTGTAGCTTAACCCACTGATGAGCCAAGATTACTACAACTGTCATAATATATAGGCCTACTACTTCTTGAGACTCAAGTTATCCATCTGTGTCTATTTTCATATGATTTTCAGAATAATCACCATCTAAACTAACTCATCATCTTCTGAATCATCAAACTCAATTTAAACATTGTTCAGCTATTTTTGAACACACACACAAATCCTGTTTTTCCACATGCTGTTTTAAAAAATACTAATACTACTGACGATATTGGCAACACATGAATGCCATTTTGTGAAGCAGATATCCCACAGTGCAATGCATAGATCGTGATGTCTGTACAATGGGTAAATCGATTTATTAATCATAACTAATATGAAGCACTGTTTTGTGAAGTCGAAATACCAAAACATTTGGATTTTTTGGCAATTTTGGGCAATACCTGAAATTTCAGGATCCTGAGTCTAAGGGTCAACATACTTTACACTATTTATAAATCTACTATTGTTCATAATAAAATATGTCTGGTTTAAATTCTGTCTCCAGGCCTTTGCAATGTATATAGTATTCTATTTTGGGGATTAATTGCAGATAAATAATATATCACAGTATCATAGCACAATTTCAGATGACACCATACCTGGCTGTCAAGAATCCTTCCACGTAGCCAGCAGCAAACATGATATCAGCATCAGTTTGGCCTTCCAAGAATGCATGGCCAGCATTAATGTCCAGAATTCCCCAACCAGTAACTAGAATAGTGTCATTGAATGATCCTATGGCTGATGCGGCCTTCCAGTCAAAAGTGTCAGGATCAAACTTGCAGTTCTTGTCTTGGCAATACACACTTACTGTCGAAAATGAAGCTGAAAAAGAGTAAACCATTAAGTAACTAGAAGATTGGTCAACCTGAGTTTGAGTTAACTAGAAGATTAGTCAACCTGAGTTTGAGTTAACTAGAAGATTGGTCAACCTGAGTTTGAGTTAATTAGAAGACTAGGCAACCCAGCAAAATTTTGTTCACTAGAAAACTAGGCATCCTGAGTTTGGGTTCACCAGAAAATTAGACAATTCAATTTTTGGTTCACTAGAAGACTAGCCAATCTACATTTGGATTCACGAGAAGACTAGGCAATCCAAGTTTGGGTTCACTATAAGGCTAGGCAATACAAGTTTGTAGGCTAGGCAATACAAATTTTGGTTCACTATAAGACTAGGCAATACAAGTTTGGGTTCACTAGAAGATTAGCCAATCTACATTTGGATTCACGAGAAGACTAGGCAATCTGAATTGGGGTTCACTATAAGACTAGGCAATCCAAGTTTTGGTTCACTAGAAGACTAGGCAATACAAGTTTGGGTTCACTAGAAGACTAGGCAATCCAAGGGGTTCACTAGAAGACTAGGCAATCCAAGTTTAGGTGCACTCATCACATAAAATTTTCAGAACAACTATAGTGGTTGACCCAGTCATGAAATAGTACCAGAGCACATGCTCTTGGAAGAATGGGGAATGGCACCATTGTTATCAAGTATGTCCTGAAAGTGACACTTAGATCATTTCTGGTCAAATGTAAACTAAAAGGGGCAGTGGTAGCTCAGTTGTTAGTGGACTGATTTTCTGTTTTGGTGATCCAATGTTCAATTTAAAGTTTGATTAGAAATGTTTAAAAATTACCAATGGCGCCAGTCCTAGCTCGATCCAGTCTAAGAAAATGGGTACCAGATCTGGAAGACAGCAGGCTTCATGGTGACCACTTCATCTCCAGGTATGATTTTGGTCAATGAAAAGTAAAGGCCTAACACAGTATGACAGTGTTAGACCTTTCACCGTATGAATATTAGGCCTGTATTTTGACTTACAAAAAATAAACCTTTAAATAGGGCTATCAATTAGTTCTGCGTGTGTCTAAAAATTCCAGCAAAGAGTGATCAACAGTTGCATTTTGTGTTCATGAACACAAAAATGTAGAGTTAAATTTGTATATTGTTTTATTTACAATAAGCAAGATAATTCAGAAATTATTATCAGCTCAGCAATATTAAAAGTAGATTTTGTGGTCACAAAGTTCAGTTTATATTTTTCTATAATATAGTATTGAGCCAATCCTTCTTTATGGAAGCAAAGCAGGAACAGTAAACAAACGTTCCCAAAATAAGCTGGAGGCAACTGAGATGTAATTTTTAAGAGGAATTATGAAAATTTCATCAATAAACCCATAACCCATCAGGGTTGTAAGGGTACCGCATTGGATGCTCCAGCACAGAGTTTCCAGTAATTTCTATCCTCAGTGATGTGGATGAGTGAGGAAAAAATCTTGTCCTGTCAGTTAGCTATAAAAACGCACTATTAACTTTATTATTTTATTATTTATTGTTATTATTATTATGGTTGAGTTTTTGGTCATCGTCGATCACGACGGACGAACATCATCATCAGTTCATCATCACTGCAAACTGGACACATCCATAGTTGCTCCAATCTCTCCCTGAGTGTATCCGCCATTACACTTCTGCTGACAGTACTGGTCCTCTGCTGGTTGATCCTCATTATTCTGCACTCTCTAAAGTGTTCACTTTTAGCAACGCCGCATTTCAAACCCTGATCTCTAATCCTGGCCATTGAAAAGGAATCATCGTCCACACTAGTCTCACTCTCGCATGCTATATATATCTTATGGAGTTCAAAACATCAGCTCGCTCCATTGCCCGATGCCACAATTGCACATGATGCTAGTTGATTTGCTCTTTTATTGCCTTGAGCAACAACATGTCCCAGCACAAAAATAAATGTAGCTACTTTCAAACTTGCCTTTCTCAAGGCCTCAATCCACTGTTTGCAAACGAGACCCACTTGTACCTTCCTAATCATAACCATAGAGTAAAGACATGTCCTGTTGATTCCTTGATGTTGTCTGTCCATGCCTCTATTTGCCGTCCTCTGTATCTTCGCCCTTCAACAGTTCCCTGCATTAATTCCATGGACATCCATAAAATCTAATGTAGAAGTTATATGAAATACTGGAGTAAAACAACAAATAATAGCAAAACTTAGAAAAAGGCAATTAGTATTTTTTAGATGACATGAAAAAAGTAGAACTTGAACATTTAGTAGCCACCAGAAAGATCAAGGCGAGAGAAGACAAAGAGAGAAATTTCTTGATGGCACAAAAAGAAGTCACCAACAGAACTTGTTAACAACAGTCACAAGAGGCAGAGAGCTGTGGAGAAGCATAATTGCCTTCACCTTTCGGCATGGCACTTGATAGTATAGCCTAGACTTAATTTTGATGTAAATTATTTTGATGCCAAATTGATATTAATTCAAAAGAAATTCATAACTTTTTTCCGGATAGACATACAGACTTGGTTGATGTCTCGTTTAATTGCAATTTTCAAGTGCTATTTAACTATAGTATATTTAATGATATTGTATTGATACTTTAGAATAGTATGCTAATGTACAATAATGAAAATTTAGGTACTTGGACATCTGGGATTAGAGTTTTTGGAAAATTTTGCTTAAGCTATACATTTCTTGTGTCAGGGTTCATTTTCAGTGGTTTCATCATTATTCATGTTTGAAGCCAGATTTATTAAGTTCTTTAACCATTTTTCTTTTCATA
This sequence comes from Meghimatium bilineatum, assembly GCA_034231615.1. Classification (NCBI taxonomy): domain Eukaryota; kingdom Metazoa; phylum Mollusca; class Gastropoda; order Stylommatophora; family Philomycidae; genus Meghimatium; species Meghimatium bilineatum. Next base: position 9,345,638 of record CM067306.1, read on the forward strand.
TATGTAACTTTTAAGAGAGCTGGACATGGTTGAAAACAGCAGTTATGTTTTTAAAACATCAACATTTGTTTAAGTTATGCAAATTAGCCAACATTTTGAATATTAATTAGTTGTACTTACATCTGAGAATCACAGCAATGTGATCAACAGGTGCAGTATGTCTTTGCGAATACAAACAAATTTAGTTTCTGTGGTATCTTATTATGTTTAATAGATATATAATTTATTTTCATTATAATTATGCAAATTAGCAGTCATTTTGAATATAAATTACTTCTGTGTCCATCTGAACATTCCATAAATGTGATCAACATAAGCGTCTTGTCTTCACGAACACAAAAATGTATAGTTTGTGTATTATATTATGGAAAATAACAAAGATAATTCAGAAATTATCAGCTCAGCTACATTTTGTGGTCACTGGTTTTATTTATATTTTCCTACTATATGTTTTATGTAAATTATTTGGATGTCAAATTAAGTCGAAAAAGTTTATAACTTTTTTCAGGGTTGACGTACAGACTTGGTTGACATATCGTTGAATTGCAATTTTTAAGGGATATCCAACTATATTATTTGTAATTATGTAGCATTATTTTGATAATTTTATCCAAGTACCTAGAAAATTAATTCAATGAATATTCATGTTTTTGTCATGATTAGTTTCAGTTTACCTGTTGGAGTTTTTGAATCAGAATATACATAGTCATGGCATATTAACAGCACAAAAATAAAGTTTAATGATGCAGAACTAAACATGACTGCGCTCCTGGTGATGTTCAATCAGTACCGGAAAGTACTGAGGTATGAGTCCACACAACTAATTAAATGCTCTTTCAAAACAAAAACATTGGTTAGTGGAGGAAAGAAAATATTTGGTCACATGTGTTGATAATCACGTGATCAGACTCTTTTATGGAAAGGGTTGCCATTTTGTTTCGTTTATAAAATCAACTGGTGCCAAAATTTTTGAAATAACAAAACAGCACTTGTTTAGTGGTATTTCAAAAGTTTGCTAGTGCGTTTTATTGCATTTTTTCATTATTTAGTGCTTTTTAACTCGTTAAATATTTTTTTCGTTTTATTCAAAAACTTTGGCAACACAAAAAAGTCGAACTCGTAATAAATAGTAAATAGAGCCGAAATTTAAAATTGCCATTGTTCATTTGCATATTCACATTCATTCCATGGTCTTTGCTGTGACTACTGTTTAATTTACATTTGTGTATCATAATGAGCAAGAAGTACACACATCATTTCAGGGCACAGTTGCTAAATGATTCGAGATTTAAAAAATGGTTTATTAAAGTTGAAAAAGATGACACAAAGTGTTATTGTACGTATTGTAAAGCCGCGTGGATAAAAGATATGGAACAAAAAAATGCGTGCTTTCAATATGTGAAAATATATTTGCGCACTATTAAAATATATGCCCGCATATTGAATGCACGCATTTTCTCTTTTACTGGACATGCGTTTTCAACCGGTACTGGGTAATATTTCTGCGTAAGGGAAACATTCCCTGGTCAACTCAGTTTTCAATTTTGTGTGGTTTTGTTTAGTTTAAACGTTATTAGTTTCTTGAAAAAGGTCCGCTTTGGACCGATACGTGGAAAAATTGTCCTGTTTTGTTGTATTGTATGTTTTTATATACTTTTTTAAATCTATTTTTATTTATAGTTAAGTTTTTCTAGTAACCTGTTTAACTTATTTTGCATTACCACATGTTTTTTTGTGGAAGTGAGTCAACAGCCAATTAATCCTTGCATATTAGATCTTGCTAAAATGTTTATTGATGACGTAGATACTCTTGCACACATAGATTTCCAGTGAAGAAAACTTCATCATATGCAGTGGAGACATAACAATGACACACTTGCATTGTGGGCAGAAATAGTTTCATACAGGGATGCAACTGGTGAAAATCCTTTTCAGTCTTTCAGATTTAGTTTTAACTGTGCTTACCGTAACACATTCCAATGCTGACATGGAATGTGTTTTCAGTCAGATGGGGGTTACAAAATAAATAATTCGAAATAGACTGAGTATCACAAGTTTGAAAGCTGTTCTGACTATTAAATATGGAATGAAAAAATATGGTAAATGCTGTTTTGTTTATAAACTTCCTAAAGATGTCCTGCAAAAAATTGGATCACAAGATGCTTATAGAAGTTTGTTTCAATCTTCATCATCTGATATACAAGTACAGTCAGAAAGTGCAACAGAAATTGAAGAAGTCTTGTCTGATTGGGATTTGGCAACTCTTGAATAAACATATTTCTAATATTAACTGATAGTTATGGTATATAGAAGAATAGGGAGAACATCATGGAAGGGAAGAAAACAAATAAAGAGGTGCTAAAATCACTGAATATGAAGGAAGAACTACTAAGAGAAATAAAGATCAGGCAAATAAAATACTTTGGACACATTAAAAGACATGACACCTTATTGAAGAACTTACTTGAGGGTAAAGTCAAAGGGAAACGAACAAGAGATAGACAGAGATACAAGTGGGAGAGTAACATCACAAGATGGATATGTTACAGTCTAGCAGAGTGCACCACCAAAACAAGAGACAGGGGATGTTGAAGATCTATTGCAACCAACCTTCGTTGCTGAGACGGCACTTGATGATGATGATAATATTAACTGATAGTCAAGAATTAGAATGTGAAAACTTGAAACATTTTGAATATTATGTTGTTGTTGGTTTTTTTTTGTGTGGGGGGGGGGGGGTTTGTGGTGTAATTTCATTATTTTGTGTGTGCATTCTTGGCATGAGACTAGAGCCTTTTGATAAAAACATGTTGACAACACTAAATGTACCACGAAAAAAGACTTAAAATGAAAAAAAATTTAGTCTTGCTGTGATTATGCAATCTGGAATAATATTATTTATCAGATTAACTGATATTACTAAATTATTCTTCTTCTTCTGCGTTCGTTCTCAAACTCCTGCAGATTAGCAGGATGTAGTCCGGAGAACGGTATGCGTTGTGTCATGGTTTACAGCACTGCTGCGATATCTGCGCCTTTCGGCCTGACACATCCGACTTCAGCATAGCTTTGGGTCGCTGACCCTATATGGGATGGGACAGCCAACTCCATCCCATAACCTCCTTAGTCACCTTTTACGACATGCGTGGAAGGTAAACAGTGTTGCTATTCTTTGCTCCCCTTTCGGGCCCCGGCAACACACGGGCGTACTAAATTATAATGTGTTATCTTGTATTATTTTAAAGAAAATATTTTGTGCTTTTTTTAGTGCTTCCAACATTTTATTAGTGCTTTCTGGTGCTGTTTGGAGACGTCACTAGTGCTTTTTTGATGAAATGAGATGGCAACCATTATTATGGGGGGGGGGGGTTAAGTTTCAGTATTCATGGTATATGTTGCACATTTTCCACGAAAAAGTATGCAAGGATTAGAACGTGGCTATCAACCAAAGCATTTATTTTTTTTGGCTGTAGGAGTTTTGTTTTGTTTAGGATTTTAGGATTATATTGAATCATTAATCAGCTATGTTGGCAGAAGGTCAAGCCGGATTCAGGAAGAATATAAATACCATAGAACGAAATTTCAACACATGTGGTTGCGTCCGTGGGTCTCATGAATGGCCCACTAGACAAACCACCTACGCAACAGAAAACCTTAGTAGATGACATGCCGTTATATTAAGGTTATATTTTTTATAGAAACTTCATGGCACGTGATCTGTACAATTATGCTTTTATTTTGTTGTTAAAATGTGTTTCATGTTTACTTGAATATATATGTAAGCACCCTCTGTGGTTGGGAGGGAGCCAGAGATGTACTTGCAGCACTGGGGAGGAGGAAACTGACAGCACTGTTTTTTCCTATGGTTGAGACCCATCATAGGGGCACAGTGACTCAGAACGTGACAATCCTTTTGACTTGAACATTTTGTTGTATGCCTGGAGCAATAGAGAAGTTTGGCATAACCAGTAGTCAATTGGTGGCGGGGAATGAGCACAGTGAACCCTATCTTGGATACAGTGGCTGGGAGCAGTGCATAGGTTGAAACCTACCTTCCTGGAGGTGTGATAGTTATTCTCTGGCTCTGTCCCGGGGTGGGTTAAAATCCACATACTTCCCAGCAATATAATGTCATTTTTAAGGCATTGGGTCAAAGGGCATGAGCCCATGGACCGCTGGATCAGTAACCAACAAACCAACCAACGAAATATCAATCTACGCCTAATAGGGCCTAAGTCAAAAACACAACACGAACGCAATTTATTTCATAACTTTATTGATATGACCATATTTTTGACCGTATTTGGGGTACAGGTCTGTGGAATATCAAAATGAATAGAAATAGGTACAATTGTTACCAATATTAGTCAATAAAACAAACGAGATACAGCGACAGACGACGTTTCGATTAAAAACCTTCATCAGGACGAAAGACAACATTTAAAAATATTAATAAACATTTAAACACACAGTCTTTGTAGACCAGGAAAGGGCATTCGACGGAGTAGATAGAAACATTCTATGGGAAACCTTAGAAATTTAAAACATCAGAGGACAGCTGTTAGATAATATAAAAGCGATATATCAAAATGACAAAGCTCAGTAAGAACAACAGATGGAATGACTGAACCTTTCGAAAAAAGATCTTGAGTAAGACAAGGATGCGTACTTTCACCCCTACTTTTCAATATATACATTGACAGAATAATAAAAGAAGCTCACATCAACAAACAGGAAAACATTGCAAATAAACGTGATGAGGAACTTAATAATGAAATCAACGAACTACTATTTGCAGATGATCAGTTTAATGCAAAGATGAGGAAAATTTACAAACTCACATAAATGCATTGCTATTAGAATGTCAGAATTACAACATAATGATGATGATGATGTTCCTCCTATGCAAGCGAAGATGAGCATGATATGAAAAACAATAAATGCGATGAAAATAAATAAATAATAATAATAAATTGGTAATTGTTTAATTTGGTTTGTGAATTGGTAGATGTCCACTAAGTCCCATTCATGCACGGAAAGTTCTATTGCAGTGCATGCAGGAGTGCTGAAGGTTCGAGATGGGAAAATTTTTGGATTTGTCCTTCCGCTTCTTGCGCTTGTAGATTACCCGCAGTGTTCTTTCTTTTTCAAATTTCGTGATGCCAGCAGTGACCTGGATGTGCCAGGATGAGCGATCAAGTGATGTAGTCTCCCAGGATTTAGGATCGATGCCGCAGTGCTTAAGAGAGTTTTTTAGGTGATCCTTGAAGCACTTTTTCTGCCCTCCGCTTAAACATCTACATTCGCACAGCTTCCTATAGAACACTTTCTTTGGAAGGCACTTGTCTGGCATACGGACGATGTAGCCAGTCCAGCAGAGTTGGAACCTAGTCAGCAGGGCATTGATGCTTTGCATACGGGACTTCTGAAGGATGTCCGTGTCTGGTAATCAATCCTGCCAACGTACTGCCATGAGGTTTCGTATGCCTCGAAGGTGAAAAGAGTTAATCTGTCGAGCGTGTCTCGCATAGGCAATCCAGCAAGACGCGTCATAAAGCACTGTTGGTAGAACCACTGCGCGATACACGTCCAAATTAGTTGTCAAACTGAGACCACGTCTGATCCAGACCTTGGCACGACGGCCCCCAAATTCTGCACTGGTACGAGCAATACGCAGGGCAACATCCTCGTCAATTGTCGCAGTTTGCGATAGGGTGCTGCCGAGATATATAAACTTATTGTCAGGATTAAGATTTGGTCCCTTTACTGTAATCACTGGTTATGTGTAGCACTGGTTATGTGTCACCTGGCGCTGGTTGATACATTACTAGAGTCTTCTCTATGATGTGAGATGATGGTGAGACAGAGGCAAAATGGAGTACGCAAGCATTGTATATGAATCGTCCGCCCCGTCAAATACAAACAAGCTGAACAAGATCCACAACAAAGCCCTAAACCACAACATCCGGGGTACCACCAAGCACATCAGAAGAAGCACTTCAAGTAGCCCTAGGCATTCTGCCCCTAAGGCTCTGAAGAAAAGAGCTAAGACTGAACTACTGGGCTAAGACTGGAAGTGACAACGTACACACAGCATACAAATCTTTCTATTTAGATGTAGAGGAGGGTAATTACAAGCTTACGAAGCCTAGATACCCAGCTGGATGGCGTACAAACCAGGAAAAACTACAACATACAGATATCCGGGACCTGGTAACAACTAGGCAAAACCACACGGCTGATTGCCCTCCATGGGAACTTGTGCGACCAACAATCGATACACTATTAACGGAAACACTTCTAAAAAATCTAGAAAATTATAAAGTCCAGAATAGGACTATCAAGCACATTCACGAACACACACACAACCATCTCAAAATATACACTGATGGTTCAAAAGAGGATGATGGTACTACGGGGGCAGGAGTCATAATTCCAGAGAGAAGAATTAAAAAGGCATACAGACTCCCTAACAACATTTCAATATTCTCTGCTGAGCTTACAGCCATACTGAAAGCACTAGAGCTGGTAGGAGAGAACCCACCGGAGCATACCACGATCCTAACGGATCTCTATCTCTATCTTCAGTACGAGCGCTTCAACTCAGGAAAGAAAGTGAACGGCCCGACCTGGTAGAAGACATTCTACGCATACACATATCCTGGCACAATAAAGGAAAACACCTCAGAATTATGTGGATTCCAGCCCATGTGGGTATAGCAGGGAACGAGTTGGCCGATATCGAGGCTAAAGCAGGAAGAGCAATAACACAACCAGAAAAACTAGCACATTCAATGTCCGAAATCAAATCTTTCATTACCCGCCGAAGACGGATGTGTCGGGCCACTGGCGCAAATAAAACGGCGACACAACGCATTTACATTCTCTGGACTACATCCTGCTGGAAATCTAGAATGTATCATGGTCCTGCTACAAGAGAGATCCAGCAGGAGCTTGAGAATGAACGCTGAAGAAGAAGAAGAAATCTTTCATTAGAAAGGAAATCAACAAAGAATGGACACTTAAATGGTCAAACAGCTCCAAGGGTAGACATGCCTTCTCCTTACTTAAAGCTCCTACAAGAAAAACTCAAATACGGGACGAGCTGACAATTCATAACAATAGGAAATACATGAAGCTCAGACTAGGAGTTGCATCGTTCAAAATAAATGAACTAATATGCGAGGAGTGTTACGAGGCAAACTCTATAGAACACTACCTCCTAGACTGCGCCAAATACCAACAACAAAGAACGGCGATGCTAGATTTTTTTTTAAACAACAATATAGAGTGCAACCTGGTAAACAAAGTGGGCGTAGATTCAAAGAAAATAGTCAAACAATATATATCTCGAACCAAAGAACTAATATAATAAGAAACGAAATTGATAAATAAAAACTACTATCTGGAAATAGCGATACAGGATAATCTGACACAAACAAAAATACTATAGATACCTATTAAAAAGAAAACAACATCGAGAGCTCCTCGCGAGGGCACAATAGCGACCAATAAAAAAGACGACAAAGGACTCCACCAATAAATCTGCCAACTAGATTGACGGCTTACGTAAACAAGACAACATATACCTATTCAAACATTAATCGGGGTGCAAAGGGAACGCATTGCTCTAGGCGGACCCAGGGTTAGCAGATAACCAAGATCCCAAATGTACCTCCACGTGGTGCACCCTGGAAACAGAAATACAGCAGCTCGTGCTGATTCTGGCCAAATCATTTGGGGATCGTGTCCGAGAATGTGATGGTAGCAGATGGAAAGAGATTTGACTGCACAAGAGACAGACAATATCTCCGACACCACCAGCATCACCACATATAGCGACACTGTCGACATACAGTGAAGCTAGTCAGTCCAGTCCGAACATTGGAGGGGCGGCCAATGTAAAATGCACGTAAAGGTAAATGCATGGCGAGAGACAAATATGTTTCATACAGAGTACAATGAAAGGGCAGAACAGCGCTAGAGGGCAGCGCGAACTGCAAATAGAAAGTGAAAAGTCCCTAGGAAAGGGAACTACAAGCTCCGTCAGCTCGAGACGGGCATCTAGTTACCAGAGTTCCTAACAGGCAGAGACCCAGACCCATCCATCGGCGTTTGGTAAAGCAAAAGACCTAACCCAACTCTAATGTCGAGCCTTCCTAAACCGGAAATATGCTTGCAAAGAGAAAGGGTTCTGTACCCGATGGGTGTAGGCAAGAAAGGGACAACGATGGTAGTCCTGGCCCAACTCTACTGTCAAGGTTTCCTATACCGGAAGTAACTTGCAGAGAGAAAGGGTTCCGTACACGATTCGCTCAGGCACAAAAGGGACAACGATTTAGCCCTGGCCCAACTCTACTGTCAGGTTTTCCTACACCGGAAATACACTTGAAGAGAGAAAGGGTTCAGTACCTGATGGGCTCAGGCGCTATTGGGACAAGGACGCTCAGCTCGAGAACGCCTTGCTCTCAAACGCGTGGTGTGAGACTCGAACTTGGACAAGGGGTACACGATGTCGGTGAATGACACCTCGGCTAAGAGGGCGAAAGAGCCAGGGTCCAACTCCTCTGTTGAGTTCTTCCCCTTAAGGAACCAGGCTCATGGATGAGAAACGGTTCAGTACCCAATGGGCACAGGCACAGCACGTCCAATTACACGAGGCAAGTTCATAGACAGTGGAACACCTCGTTCGAGTGAGACGAGAGCAAGAAAATCGTCTGGGCGAAGAGTCTTCACTAAGCGTGCCTGGAGACAGATATAGAGGCTGTCACAGGCTAAGGGTAGCCCACCCGAATTGTCAAGGCATGCCGAAATCGGATGTGCTAGGCCTACAAGGCGCATAACGGTGGCACAACGTAATCACGCTCCCGACGGAAATCGCACGGATATCCGTGATGGTTACAATGGAGCGAACGAAAAACAAAAAAAACAAAAAACATTAATCACGGACACGGAACACAGAAATAACCATACACTAACTAACACATGACAGTACAGAATAACCCCACAAACACAAATACACAACAGCCTACATCCACAAAATCTTGCATGTAAAACGTTTTAACTAGACACAATAACATCCCCCATGACAGCCTCACGATTGTGCAAATATGAGTTTCAACAAATTACAAGCATTCCCAACCCCCAACTAACAACTACAGAGCTGTGCAAATGAGTTTCAACACGACAACCTTCACAAAACAAACCCGCCCACTTATTAACAACATGGTTAGGCAACCAAATGGCAGTGCAATTGAGTTTCAACAACACAAGTCACACAAACCCACCCCGCACTAACAACCACATGATTGTGCATAGCCAGAGCTTCCCCGCCAAACAGTCATACCAATCAACCAATAAACATACACACTCCAAACACTGAACATCACCTTGCCAGTGCTATTGAGTTTCAGCACAACATATTTCACGCAAAACTAGCCCCAACCCCTCACAAACAACCAAAAATTGTGCACGATAGGGTTTCACAGTACCAGACAAGTCAATCAATAAATAATCATACACACTCCAATCAACAAAACATAACCTTACAACAGTGCTAAACCAAAATGAGTTTCAATCCACCACCACACTCAAATCACTACAATCATACCCACCTAGTTCAGATATATAATCTAATAAAAACAAGAGTGCAAGAGCGAGGAGTTCTCATACCACACCATAACATTAAAAATTACACCATCAGATAACAATCACTAATGGGAAGAAAGCTCAACCAACAGAATGAATAAAACAAAAGAAACCTCAAGTATAGTTTAGACAATGGAGGGGGGGGGAGGTCCAAAATCCTGGTATTATCGTGAGAATGAAGTATGAAAGGCCAATAATACCAGTATACCGTATATACATATGCGTACTATCGAGGTACGCAACTGTATAAGTATGTAAGGGTATGTAGTCGTACCCGTAGTCGTAACCTTCGATAACAGTTACCATGTTGTTCAGACAGCCCGACGTTGTGCTTGAACTAGTTACGGGCACAGCCTGGGTGGGCAGAACAACTAAGAAACCTGTCGCAAGGGCCAGAGTTGTGCCCTGATGTCGACGCCTGTTTTGGCGGCATTGGACTCGAAACACCATCGAGTCGAATGGCTGCTGGAACAGAGGGCGGAGCACTTATGGGAATGCCCCACGTGCTGTGAGGCCAGTTTTCTAATCAAGAATCAAGAAGGTTATGTAAAACATCTGAGTACATGGATATTTATGTTATATATGTGGATGCATGAGTACATGATATGTAAAGCACAAGTGTGTATGGATATTTATGATATGTATATGTAAAGTATTTGGGTGCATGGGTATTAATGATATGTAAAGTATATGGGTGAATGTGTACTTATGATATGTAAAGTATATGGGTAAATGTGTACTTATGATATGTAAAGTATATGGGTGAATGTGTACCTATGACATGTAAAGTATATGGGTGAATGTGTACTTATGATATGTAAAGTATATGGGTGAATGTGTACTTATGATATGTAAAGTATATGGGTAAATGTGTACTTATGATATGTAAAGTATATGGGTAAATGTGTACTTATGATATGTAAAGTATATGGGTGAATGTGTACCTATGACATGTAAAGTATATGGGTGAATGTGTACTTATGATATGTAAAGTATATGGGTGAATGTGTACATATGATATGTAAAGTATATGGGTGAATGTGTACTTATGATATGTAAAGTATATGGGTGAATGTGTACTTATGATATGTAAAGTATATGGGTGAATGTGTACTTATGATATGTAAAGTATATGGGTGAATGTGTACTTATGATATGTAAAGTATATGGGTGAATGTGTACTTATGATATGTAAAGTATATGGGTGAATGTGTACTTATGATATGTAAAGTATATGGGTGAATGTGTACTTATGATATGTAAATTATATGGGTGAATGTGTACCTATGATATGTAAAGTATATGGGTGAATGTGTACTTATGATATGTAAAGTATATGGGTGAATGTGTACTTATGATATGTAAAGTATATGGGTGAATGTGTACTTATGATATGTAAAGTATATGGGTGAATGTGTACTTATGATATGTAAAGTATATGGGTGAATGTGTACTTATGATATGTAAAGTATATGGGTGAATGTGTACTTATGATATGTAAAGTATATGGGTGAATGTGTAAGTATGATATGTAAAGTTTATGGGTGCATGTATATATATAGAACTATGAGTGTGTGTTAAAATCAACCCATTGCTTAAGAGAGGAAAAATACTATTTATGTATATAAACATTGATGTTGTTTTTAAAAAAAAATTTACATTTATTAAAAACATTATAATTAAAATTAAAAAATTGAAAAAAAATTGGAAAAAAAAATAAAAAATTTCCTCCACGGAGTCTACAAGACCATCCAAACCTTTGGATGCCAACACAAGATCCACAACCATCTATTTCCAGGAGGAGAACCAATACCCACGAGCCTAACACCAAACGCACCAAGTAAAACAAACTAGTCCTTCTTAGGACTACATCCCATCCCCCAATATTTTTGTGTCCTTATAAGGACACGCAGACCAGACCCCAGGTCAAATCACGTCCCTAACAGGACAACCCAGGCTATTGGGCCACAATATAAGCCCCAATATAACTAAAGGAAAACTATTCCACGGTTGAAAGGGCCGTGTCTGATTCTAGACATACAAATCCACCAACTAACAAACAAACAAGTGTTCATAGACAACAGTGAACTTTTCAGAAAACGATAGCCTTTTTTCTTATATTGTTGATTAAGGTCCGTTTCGCATTTGACTCTTTCAACACCTCTACATTAGTTTTTCTGGCAGTCCATGGTATTTTCAGCATTCTTCTGTAGAAACACATCTCTGTTGCCTTTAATTTCCCACTTTCCAGTTTGTTTATTGTCCAAGACTCGCACCCATATGTTAGTATAGGGGTTATATAGCACTGTAGAACTCATTTCTCACCTCTAATGGCAAGGTCATATTACACAATATATTTTTCATTTTTCTGAATGTTGTTTTTGCCTGTCCTATTCTTCTTCTTATTTCTGTTGAACTTCTTCCATCTGCTGTAATCGTTGTACCTAAATATTTGAAATGGTGGACCTTTTTTAATACTATATCATTCACTTTGATCTTGCAAGGTGTGTTGTTTTGTTTCTTTGAAATAACAATTACTTGTTTTCTTGATGTTTAGGAAGAGGCCTTTCTCTTTACTTTTTGTGACTACTACATTAATTAAATCTTGACGGTATTCCTCACTTTTTTTTCAATCGGAACAGTCTTATCTAGTGTATATCTCAAAATATTTATGTTATGTCCTCCCACTGATATTCCAGGGATATCTACTATTGCATGCAGTATGTTTTTACTGTATAAAGAGAACATGTCTGGTGAAAGCACGCATCCCTGTCTGACTCCTTGTTTTATTTGTTGAAAAGGGCCAAATTTATTTCCTGCTCTTATTGCTGCTGTTTGTTGCTAGTACATGTTCTTGATGATTCTTAAATCCTTACTGTCAATGGTCAAATTCTCTAGCATGTGTATAAGTTCGTTATGTTTAACTTTATCAAATACTTTCGTGTAGTCTATAAAACAGAAGTACAGATCTGTTTGTACCTCTATAGACCTCTCTATAAGTGTTCTCAAAATATATATTGCATTGTTGGTTCCTTTGCCTTCTACAAAGCCACATTGTTCTGAACTTATTTCTGATTTTACTTTGTTTCTCACTCTCTTCATGATGATTCTGAGAACATTTTGGTTATTTGGATCATGAGGCTGATTGTACGGTGTCCTTCACATTCGGTGGTCCCTGGTTTCTTAGGTAAGGCTATAAATATGGACCTCATTAAGTCATCGGGTATGTTTCCATTATTATATATGTCATTCAGCAATTTTGTGATTATTTCAACTCCAAAGTCATCTAAAGCTGCTAATTCTTCTAATGTGATATTGTCTAAGTTCATAGTGGTGAATAAATTGTCACGGCGTAGAGTTAATACACACCCCTTGCCTGAAACAAATAGGAAGAATATTACAGGATAAAGAAGCTCACCTGAATTAAATACATGCTGAAAACTAATGTGCTGGGCCGTAATGCGCAAAAAGCAACATTCGCTATGAAACTGGCATCACAGCGTACCTCACACTTCCCGACGGAAATCACACAAACTCTCGTGTTGGTATAGCTAACGCATAAGAAGACCACTTTAATCTGCAAAGTGGTAAATAACCAACTCAAGTCCATAGATAAGGGGCTTGAATATGAATAACTATTAAATGGATAAAAGTCACGTCACTGGAAGATGAATACGTAGTACAGGTATAAAGGTCAAGTTACTGGAAGATGAATAACTAGTACAAGTATAAACGTCAAGTTACTGGAAGATGAATAACTAGTACAAGTATAAATGTCAAGTTACTGGAAGATGAATAACTAGTACAAGTATAAATGTCAAGTTACTGGAAGATGAATAACTAGTCTATTATCTCTCCCCAGGTGAATGGTGGTAGAACGTATTCACACTTGCCGTTAAGCGTTGGGGTGAGAGCTTAAGCTGTTGTTACAAGGCCAGATGTGTCGCCGTGGTTGCATTTAGTCCATGTTTATTCAAGGTTTTCTTGATGTTCTCTATCCACCGTGGCACCGTCTACCTTTTGCTTTTATTTGGCGGTAGACGTGGCACCGCCACTTTGTCTACCTTTGACTTTATACCCCAATGTTCTTTTGTTATTTGCTTTTAGAATAACTAGTACACGTATAAAAGTCAAGTTTCTGAGCTTACTGGGGTATACATCACATCTACTTCCAGTATGAGGACGGAGGTTGAAGTCACTACTATCACCCTTCATTGACTTTCAGAGAATGAATGGATGACATCTATAGTTTCTTCCAACCTAAGAGAAACACATGGAAGACGTAATGACATATATAGTGTCTTTCAACCTAAGACTAATACATGGGAGCTGTGAGCTGATGCGCTTGTGATTTCGATTTTTCCTAAGGATCCCGTAGTCGTAACCTCCGATAACAGTTACCATGCTGTTTTGACAGACCGACGAATTTAATGATAATGGCGATCATTGACAAACGCAAGACGAAACTTATCAACAATACAACTTCAGGTCAGAATACACGGTCATCGAGGTGTGAACAACAGAGGGAGGAGAAGGCAGAAATTCATACGGAAAACCGATAGAATTCGGAAACATAACATCAACATTGTATACTGGAACTGCAATAGCGTTAAGCAGCTCGGCTTAGTTTTGGAACGTCTCCTGTATGGCTTCGACATCATGTTATTACAGGAGACACACGCTGAAAAGTTGAAATGCATGGGCTTCGTATGTCACGTCAACACACCATGGTGAAGCCATTCTCGTTAGGCAAAGAATACCACACACACTATTCAATTTAACGGTGACATTTCGATATGCAGCAATGGGTATTTTTTCTGCTTCTACAAGTGATGGTGCTATCTGTCATAGATTATGGCATTGGCCTACTAACACTGTAACAGATACACGTCTATAGATTGGAAAAAGTCCAAAATGAGGCAATGAGAGCGGTACTGGGTTGTACTAGAGATACGCCCATCTCTGCTACGAGATTTCTGCTTAATCTTCCCAGCATTAGAGTGCGACATCAGGTAGCACAAGTTAGGTCGTATCTTAAAGTGACAGAATACAACCCCCCCCCCCCCCCCATTACACCAACGTCTAGATGAGTCAAAGGGAAAACGAATCAAGCGTGGCAGATCATGGATGGCAGAGGCTGAAGACACACTGCGAAGAGTATGTTAGTTTGAAGAAATATGAAAGCGCAGTGAATGGGTGGAGGTAGACAATGAGAAGAAATTACTGACTAAAGTAATAATACAACTAGATAAAGCGTGTCGTAAATCGACGGTCGTCCGGGCTCAGGATACAGTGCATGAACTCGCCCAACTACACTCGAAACCACAAAACATAACAGAAACACAAATCAAAGCAGTTGGGGTTTTGTTGCCTACAGAAATGGCGAGAAGTTGGTTGAGAAAAGTTCACCATATTCCACTGTCACATCGAGCATGAGGGTGGAGATAGAGGGAGTTACAGCAGCTCTTAATTGGTTGATAACTGATACAACAACACACTCGGTAATACAGACTCTCAAATCATGCTGCGCAAGATTGAAAAGTTCATGCAAGGAAAAGAATGATAGGACTTATTAAACAGCTCAGTTGTCCAGAACATTACATGGATACACTGTTCAGGTGATAGACGGAATATTGCTGAGAAGAGATAAAGTAGATTTAATGAAGGCAGTAATAAATTCATTTCAAGAAGACGCTGATGCCAATGAGACTGAGAATGTACACATACAGAGAATGGTAGAAATAGGAGTACCTAGAGGTGAGGGAAGAAATAGTAATTTTTGGAGTCCCGAATATCACACAATCAAAACCTGACCGGGACTGAGTCTACAAAAACTGGGATGACTGCTGGAACGGAGGGCAGATCACTTATGGGAATGCCCCACGTGCTTTGAAGGCAGTTTCTAATCAAGAATCAAGAAACTGTGAGGATATCTATAAATTCTTAAACCTAAGAGTAACACATGGGAGCCATGATAACATAATAGTTTCTTTCAACCTAGGGGTAACACATAGGAGCTGTAATGATGCAGTGGTGTAGTCGCTAGCCAGCCAATCAGATGACCCGAGTTTGAGCTCACTAGTCAATAAAATAGTAATGTGGTTAACCCAGTCACTTGGCAATGGGTACAGAGCTCATGTTTTGAGTAGGAATATTGCCATAATTACTGAATATGTGCTGTGAAAGTGACAGTAATCAGATGGACTCTGGTGAATCAATGGCTAGGAAATGGATCAATTGTGGGTAAAACTGCAGTCTATGATGCTTATTTAATACAAGCTGATGGTGACACTAAGCAGATAGACTCTGGTGAATTATTGGTTAGGGATCCCCATTGAGGCCAGCACCTTGAAGTGGTGACGGGGTTTAGTTCAGCCATCAGGGGCTGGAAACTAAGACTGGTCATGCAGTCCCACTCGAGCAGGAACACAGTCCTGTCCCAGTAAGCAGGGTGCTGAAGATGGAGGCAACCAGCCAAAAGGTGCACAAATAATCAGGATGCCACACACAAAACACACACTGGAATCAAAACTCTATGGGCCACTGTATGAACTACAAAATACAGTGAGTTTTATTCAGGAGACAGAATTACAGATATAGACATGTTTCAAGTGTGAGTTTTATTCAGGAGACAGAATTACAGATATAGACATGTTTCACGTGAACGAAAGAAGAAACATTGGCTAGGGATGACTTGTGGGTAAAGCTGCAGTCTATGATGCTTATTTAACATACCTTAACAAAAATGAGGATCTCCATGGCATAACAGTTAAGCTGTTCGCTTTGTATTCAAGAGGTTGTAGGTTCAAATCTTGCTTGCAAGTCTTGTTTACAAAGTGGAATTTTCAGAAAACCCTGGAGATTATCGCTTGAAGCTATGAACTCACATGTTTAGAGTGGTACCCTCTGCAGGCAGCATTCCACTTCATTGAGAGGGATGGAGTACATTTAGGGTAGCTTGAGTACAATGAAGGCAATCCTCTATGCTTTTTCCACCTTAACAAAAGTGGCAAATAAGTATACTGCTCAGGATATGATGGTGTTTGTGGTAATGAGAGAGTGGACAGGGGATCCAACATATAATCTGTGAAGTTATAATAGATGAAAGCGTCATACAAAAATTACCTAGCGATGGTTTCCTGGTTGTGGTCACTGGAATTAATGATATACATGAAGATTATCATCAGGGAGTTGCCAAAGATGGATGCGTCAGGACATTGGCGCAAATAAAATGGCGACACAATGCATTTTCATTCTCTGGACTACATCCTGCTGTAAATCTATTAGGACCATTGTCCCGTTACAAGAGAAATCCAGCAGGTGATTGAGATTGAACACTGTAGAAGAAGATCTGGAAAGTGCTAATAAAATAAAATGAAAATAATTGAATGAGTGTTTAAAGTACCGAAAATATATATTGTTGCAACTTTATGAGATTACGATGTCTACATAGAAGAATCTCCCATAGTTGCTGGTGTTGGACGCAGTCGAACGCTTTTGAGTAATCTATGAAACACATGTGCAGGTCAGTTGAAAATTCCCTACACTTTTCTATTGGAGATAATGAACAGCATGGATTTCCCAAGACATCTGATTCATCTAATAGAGGAACTTTACCAAGATCAAAAGGCTGCAGTGAATTTAGAGGATGATCTCTCAAAGTGGTTTGAGGTACAGAGTGGAGTAAGGCAAGGATGCACACTCTCCCCATACCTGTTCAACATCAGAAAGTAGAAAGTATAATGAGGAATGTGAGAGAAGACATACACAATGCTGACTACCACGCTTTAAATATAGGTGGATTCCTAATCCCAGAACTACGCTACGCAGACGACACAGTGCTTCTTTCAAATGATATAAAGGGATTGGAACAACTAATCAAGAACACAAAGAAATATAGCGAAGCACAAAACTTGTATTTAAACAAGCAAAAAACAAAAATCATGTCAACAGATATAACAACACAATAACCAAAAATCAGAATAGACAATACCGAGATAGAATGTGTGGATAAATTCAAATACTTCGGAGCAAACATCAACGGTGTAGGAGACTGCATGGCAGAAATAAGGAAGAGATTGGCATATTGCAAAATAACATGGCTGAAAAACATATGGAAAAACAACAAAATAGAAACGAAAGTGCTAATGTTACGAACTTTTATTTTTCCGGTTGCAACATACGGCTGTGAAACATGGACGCTGAGTAAAACAGCGGCGAAGACGATCAACGCCTTCGAGCTGAAATGCTACAGGAAGATACTTAGAATATCATGGAAGGATAAAATCATAAACTCAGATATTATAAACACATTTAAGATTCCAGAGTGTTGGTTACTAAACACAATAACAAAAAGAAAACTACGCCTGTTTGATCATATAAAGAGACACAACTTTTTAGAAAGACAAATAATGGAGGGAAAAGTACCTGGGAAGAGGAGAAAGGGCATACTAAGAAGACGATGGACAGACGACATTAAAGATAACATGAATACATCGCTAGAAAATGCAAGCCACATCGCCCAAGACAGAGAGAGGTTCAGAGAATTCACTGGGAAGACAATGTTCTGGAAGGAATATGTCACATGACACATAGAAGAATAACATGAGGTCCGTAAGATAAACTGAGAAGGATTTAGATATAATTATTTCAATGTAAACAAACAAAGTCATTAAAAAACAGAACAGTAAAAACAATGACAAGTTTTATTTAATAGGCAAATATCGAAACAGTCATGAATTGACCTATTATTTCATTTTTAAAAATTTCAAAAACAGTAAGGCAATTTTACAATGCAATAAAAAAGAACACATATTACTTCATATTATCTGTTTTCACCTACTGTTGTATGGTGTTACTGTAGAATATCCACAAATACCAACAATTATTTCATTATTTAAAATAGACCAAATTTAACCCATTATCTCATAATTTAAAAAGAAAATCAAGTCTTAACCATTGTTAAATAATTTTTAAACACTCAAATCTTACCCATTATTGCATAAAATAAATAATAAACATCAAATATTACCCACTATTTCATAATCCTATATTACACAGCATTGTTTTTTGTAACAGCATACCATTTTGACTCAAATATCTTCACCATTTTTATATTCATAATTTTAACTGTTATTTCCCTCAAAAGCCAGATGATTTTCTATGCATTCCTGATATTTTCAAGTTGATACATGATTTGTATGATAATCTGCATGTATTTAAATTTGTAAAAGCAATTTTTTTTACAAAAACAATTGTGTAAATAAACTTTTATTTCTCTATTTTACCAGGTATATTTTCATTTCACTGTAGTTAATTTTTATAAATAATTATATATAGTATTGATACCACTTTAGTTTTATTTCTGCATTTAGTTTTTGTAAAAAATATACTCCTTTCTCTCTATAAATCACATTATAGAGAAAAGGGTACCATACCCATATCAACAATAAATTACCATGTTTCTAAATTTTTAAACAATATTCTGTATATCCAAACCTAATACTCATGAAATATTCTGTAATTATATTTTTTATCATGGACAACCTTAAATAGCATACCAGTGATAGACAGATAATTTAAAATAGATAAAATAAGTAGGTAGTTTTATAAAGCACACAAACAGATAAATTCTACTCATTATTTCACAAATTAAAAAACTGAATAAAATCTTACAACCCTGTAACTGTTTCATAGATAATGAATAAGCAACTAGATGACAGATTTGATGTCTTTGAGATGTGGATATATATTACATTAACAAAAAAATATTACAACTTTTTGAAGACCTTATTTGAGGGTAGCATATGTGTCAACTAGTAGGGATTTTCCATATTGGTACAAAATTCAGGCCAAAAAAAAAAGTTAATGTGCCGTTAATATTCAGTAATTATTTCTAATGTGGACATTTTTATATCACACGCACGTACTGAAACAAAATGGGCCAAAACATTTTAAAATAACATTTGGTGCTGGATACAGACATTTTCATCAAATTTAAAAGGCAAAAATATAAATTTTTGCAATAGAAACTAATGATATCAAATGTCAATTTTATCATTTTTACCATCATATAAATTGTAAAAAATATGAATTTATGGAAATATAAGTAGCCAGTTATGGGGTAAAGTTGAGTGAAGGTGAGAAAGAGGTAGGCAGAGATACAAGCGAGAGAGAAACATCATGAGATGGACAGGTTACAGTCTAGTACAAAGTGTACCACCAAGACAAGAGACAGGATGATGGAGGTCTGCTGCAGCCAACCTTCGTTGTGGAGATGGCACTTAATGATGATGAATTATTTCATACTTCAAAACAGATAAATCCTTACTCACTATTTAATAACTCAGGATAAAATATTGTCCATAATTTAAGAATTCAAAGGGTAGTCAAAACATTACCTTTTATTTAATAATTAGAAACAGTTAAAAACTTATTCACATTCAAAATGTGGAACATTGTATCTATTATTTTATATTTTAAAATATCAAAACAGTTTATCAATTTTATATGCACAGAAACAGACAATACAGCATTATTTAATAACAGACAAAATATCCCTTTTTAATAACACATGACAGATATAATATTACTCATTATTATATATATGTATTAGAACATAAAATATTACCCATTATCTCATAACTCAGAACAGATAAAATATTACTCATTATTATATATATCAGAACAGATAAAATATTACTCATTATTATATATATCAGAACATAAAATATTACCCATTATTCATAGCTCAGGAAAGATAAAGTATTACCCATTATTTAATAACTCAGAATAGATAAAACATTACCCATTATTTCAAAATATTTGTGAGAAATATAGAGTTAAAATGCTACATTGATAATAGTAAAAGATGTAAAGATGGAAGGCAGTGATACAAGTGACACAAGATGGAAGGCAATGATACAACTGGCACATGATGGAAGGATCAAGTAATGAACATAAATTAAACTATGAGTATTCACCACGACAACAAAAATTCAACTGTAGTGGTAGTACTTGAACTGACATGTTGAAATAATAATAGTGTGTACCAAACAAAAGGACGGCTGTAAATCAAGAAGTTTAGAGTGTTTGTTGCTACCTAGCAAGAAGCCACCAGATTTTGATAATACCTGCCAACCTGTAATTTGAAGGACTCATAGTTCACATAAAATGTTTACAATGGTCTGCCTCCTGATAATCTGTAAAGACTCAAAAGGCCATCTTTATCATAAGTAATTCATACGAGATACTCAAATATTCATGATCATAGTATCTACCGGTTATGCAAATGAATAATTCATACAGAAACCCATAGACTGTCAGGGTTGTAAGAGTCCTCCAGCTATTTATATTTTCAGCAATGCAAATGAGTATGAAAATATCTTATCTATCCAGTCATTTACTTTGTATGTTTCCATGATTTTCTTTTCTATCCTCAGCTTCTTTAACCTTCAACTGTTTCCTGTTTTTGGCAAGGAGTCCTTTTGACATCAAAAGGAGTCAAAACCAGGCAAGTTTTTGTCTTTCTACTATTAAAAGTAGAAATTCTTGTAAATCATATAAGCACTGGAAACCATGATAAAATCATAGTGTGAATTATGATAAAAACATGAAATTTATCAAGAGTATTAGAGACATAACATATGCTCATATTTCAACAATAAAAACATTATATAATAAATAGGCCTAGCCTACATGAAAAATTCCTCTATACATATAAGAAACATTGATATGACAATATGGACAATTGGAACTATAAAAAAAGATATTGGTGAAATTGATACCTGAAATATCAGTGTTAGAAAAACCCAACACAACAGTAACAACAAAACCTTAAGCAAAAACTATATAAATCCTGAAGTATTGATCAGATAAAAATATGAATGATAGGAACACAAAAATATTTTTAAAACAACTTCTTCTGCATTCAGTGTTCTTTTGGTCTTGCTAGATCTTCAGGCCAGTTGCCAGGATGAAGCTCCCAGCTTTCTACAGAAAGAGCAGGTACCCCAAATTATTTGCCTCAGTTTAGTCCAGTGTGACTATGTCTTGCCTCATTATTGTGTAATCTGGACAGTCTTCTTCTGTGTTGACTCTCAAACTCCTGCAGGTTAGCAGAATGTAATCCAGAGTATGGAAGACGTTGTGTCATGGTTTGCCGTTTTGCTGATATCTGCACGTTCTGGCCTGGCATATCTGACTTTAAACATATCTGGACAGTGATGGAGAATGTATTTAGGAATCTTTATTCTGTTCTACACAGATATTCATTAGTGTGTGCCACCCGGATTTGGTACAGGTTGCCCTGTAGTCTGCAGTGGCCAGTTCTAATTCAAAAGTTGCTGGTTTGTTGTTGCCTATGAAGTTGATGTACGGGGTCTAGTTTCTGATAAATATCAATATCTTTCTTCCACTGTGATATATAATTGTAGCTGATTAGTGTCTTTACCTCACTTTACGGCAGAATGTAGGTGGATTTTAAAACAACTTATTTCTATCATAAGTGATAAAACATAGAATGTTGGTATTTTGGAATTATTAAACAAATGTGGAATTTTTCAATGATAAAATTGTAAAAGTTGCTAGCATGAAATATCAGAATTATAAAAACATGAAATGATGAAATAATTGCACAAACAATCTAAAACATTGATGCAAAAAAGGCAATATTATGATAAAATATCAGTGTTTTACACATTAACACCTGGACTACATGGAGTTATCATTTTAGTGGGGTGTTAAGTATAGCAAAATGTAGCTCTTTATATGTTAACCTGTTACAGATTATTTCCATGTGATTTCTTACATTCCTGAATCGTGCATGTGTTGATGAGTGCCATTCTGTCAGATCAGTTATATTAATTTAATATCAGATCTTAACACCCCTATAAAGAATCAGGTCCATGTAATACTAGAGTTAATGTGGAAAGTACCAAAATATCAATATCTAATAATAACAACAGAATATTATGAGAATGGTATTCCAATGTAATATATAAACGGCTATTTGTAATTGAAAAGCCAAAAATGACATTAGCGATGAAAATAGAATAAGCATGCACTTCCCCGCATTACTTTGCTCATCATTCAATAAAATACTCATTTCATTCATTTTCCTTTAGCGCTGAAGTTAGTATGAAGATAGGGCAGAGGTCAGATCTCTCCAATTCTGTCTGTTCAAAGCTATTCTGTGCAGTTCTTGAATAGTATGAATATTGCTTGTTTTAATTTATTTAAGTATTATTCTTCTGAGTGTTTCCTTTGGTCTATCCTGTTTTATCCATGCAAGAGATTGGTGGTGTATTTTGTTATTGTCTGAGCGTAGGACATGTCCGATGCAAGACCTACAGCACTTTCTAATAACATCAATAAAATACTACTACAATTTAAACAAATTTGTAGAATACTCTATTCAGAGTTTAGCAATCAACCAAGCATAATTTGGCTGTAGAGATTCACAGTAAAGGGACAAAAACTGAATACTGCCAATAAGTTTGTATATCTCAGCAGCACCCTATCACAAACTGTGACAATTGACGAGGATGTTGCCCTGTGTATTGCTAACACGAGTGCCGCATTCAGGAGCCTTCGTGCCAATGTCTGGATCAGGCATGGTCTCAGTATGACAACTAAGTTGGACATGTACCGTGCAGCAGTTCTAACACTGCTTCATGATGCGCCATTCTGGACTGTCTATGCGAGACACGTTTGACAGCTTTACTCTTTCCACCTTCGGTGCCTAAGAAACCTCATGGGAGTATGTTGGCAAGATCGAGTATCAGACACGGAAATCCTTCAAAAGTACCATATGCAAAGGATCTATGCCCTGCTGACTAGGTCCCAACTCTGCTGGATTGTCTACATCGTCTGTATGCCAGACAAATACCTTATAAAGAGATTATTCCATGGGGAGCTGTGCGATGGTAAATGTTCAAATGGAGGGGCAGAACAAGCACGTCAGGGATCACATAAGAAACTCTCTCAAGCACTGCAGCATCAATTCTAGCTCCTGGAAGACTGCAGCCCTTGATCGCTCAGCTTGGCACACCCAGATCACTGCTGGCATCACCAAATTTGAAAAAGAAAGAACACTGCGGGCAATTTACAAGTGACAGAAGCCGAGGGACAAATCCAAAAACTCTCCTACCCTGAACCCTCTGCACTCCTGCATGCACTGCAATAGAACTTTCCTAGCATGAATCAGACTCATCGGGCATCTACGAACTCACAAACCAAATTAGACAATCACAAATGTTTTGTTTTTTCTACTTGTTCATCGCATTTATTGTATTTCATGTCATGGTCATCTTCACTTGCGATGGAGGACCATCATCATCATCATCATCATCATCATCATCATGGATTATAGTAAACAGTAAAAGAGATAAGATGGACATGGACAAGTAACTAGAGAACTGTGGAGGGAGAGACAATAAGCATAGATCTGTGTTGAGGTACTATGATGATAATCGCTCTTTAGCAGTAAGCAGGTAGTTCTTTACAGTCCACAGATTTTTCCTTTAGTTGTGAGCAAATAGCTCTCTATAGCCCATTGGACTTTCTGACAAAATGGTCATTGTCTCAAAGGTATGGTTGTATGAAGCAGTTTTTTTGGATGTATGTCTGGTACCCAAGGGAGGCATTCCATGGCAGCAGTATCAGTATCCCAGGAATGTCTCATCCTGCCAGGATCATAACATATGCTTCTGGGCAACTATATCATAATTCTTCTGTCCTATTTGTTGACCCATCTTCAGTGATAGTAAATATGGCATTCCCTGGTACCTAGGAGTCTGTCACAAATGGACAAAGGTGCAATGTCTGCTGGCTGCATCTCTTCATCATCCATTGGGATTCATTGCAGACAAAGTAAGAAATTGAGATAAGGCATTCATTGAATTCATGAGTGGGGGTGAACAAGACATACAATGTGAAACATAAAATGTCAAGATGGTAGTATCTCCACTGGATGAGAAGTTTCACTATACAGTTATATTATCAACTAGAAGTATACTCTAGCATGATTGTTTATCTGGTAGGTCACTGGAAAATCATGCAGACCTTCCACAAGCAGGTTAAAGTATCTTTACTAATAAATGGTATAATATATATTTTCTTGGTATATATAGTCATTGTGGGTAAGGTACTTTAACATGTATATATTATACCAGAGAATATATATAACATTTTCAATATATTAGACCACAGATGTTGTTCCAACAGTTCTTGATCTCTTAGTTCCTCACATTATCTATTTTTGTTCTGTTTGCTGCTTTTCTTAAACATCTCATTTCACAAGTTATACTACTATAATAACAACTATTATTTCTTTCACCCCCACAACTGCAGCCTTTGCCACCACTACTATTGCTATCAATAATACTATTACCGCTACAGCTACAACTACTACTGATGCTGTTACTATTATTACTGTTATGACTTTCACTATTACCACTACCAGTCATCAACAGAATGCTACATAGTGACACATGTTACATTCATACAATGTGTGAATATATGTAGCAGCAGCGTCCTAGCAAATGGACATGTTTAATATTATAACCTCTGATATTGAAAAGTACTGGCAGACTACATAAATACCAAGGTACTAGTATTTGACTGGAACTCAATTTCCAGAATTACAAGTCATACAGCTACAACTGATGCTGTTACTGCTTGATATGTGAATAACATTACTCCATTTTCAATTAATCAACACTTTATATGCACGAGATTTTACATTTTTTCAGTTCACATCATTTTTGTCAGCCAGAACCTCTTAATCTATTTTGTGACTGGAAGAATTTAATATTAAAATGTTACAAGACTGGGTTCCTGTGTAGTAGATTGAGGAATGTATTTAACTAGAAAGCATTGGGAGCTATGTTTTAACCTTTAGCAAGCCAGATTAAAAAATACGAAACGTCTCCCTGCCACCGGATTCTTTTTTGAAAATTTGCATTATTGATGGTGACTGTTTTGAAAATGTGATAGTATTTTTTGGTTGTTAGAGATATTTAAATAATATTTGCACATATAAATAAAGAATTGAATTCTGCATATATTGGTGTAATTTATGTACGTGTGTGTGTGATACCAGATGTATGAGAAAGTGGTAAAGACGTTTTTCACAAAAAACATATATTTTATAACAAATAAAGAGGAAAAAAATAAGAAAAAAAAATAACTTACCTTACATATCGAATTCCTTGGCAACACTGTAAACTAAATCACGCAAATCTGTTGTATTTATGTTCTTTCACTGCGAAATTATCAAAATATAACCGGGGGAACTGTATAAAACGTAGATTTGCAGTAAAATCGTTCTTTGAGCTTAGGCCTAGAGTTATTTTTTCTGCCACTTCAAAATATTTGATATCAAACGTACAAGTCCCCAAACCAACACAGCATTCTGTATATTCACTGCTATGAAACTAAATAACCTAATAATCCATGATTCAAGCCACGATTCAATGTTATTTTATTCGAAATACGATGAAATAAAGGTCTATAAAACCAATCCACCATCATGGCATCGTACCGGTGTACAGATGTGGTTAGATTAATTGCTCTTAAACTTTTACGAATAGCTAGCCATTCTCAAAAACGATCATTTCGGAAGTGGGGGATGTACCAGCTTCGATTGCGCATGTCCCCAGCTATGTGCACGGACTGTGGTACGTGTAAATCTCACGATATTCTCGTTGGGTGGGCCGGACCGCCAAAAGCGCGCGCAGCCATTTTGTTTCTCGGCGGCCGGGATTGATATAGGCTTGGTGAAGGTTAAGTAAGACTGGGTTCCTGTGTCATAGACTAAAAAAAAAAGGTATTTAGCCAGAAAGCAGTGGAAACCAACCATGTGTATTCATACCTTTCCCTTCAACATCTGCCGGAGGAGACTGAGCACCTACGGGTTTACACAGACAGCAAAGACATAACCAATTCAAAAATTGTGTAAATAATACATTCCCAATTTGTTATTTAGTAAATGTTACAGTTGAAATTGTTTTTGGTAAATATTTTATTCCAAATTGATATTTGGTAAATACTATATTCTTAATGTGAAACCAAATTGTTGCTGCTATTTAACTCTAGAATTTGTTTGAAATTTTGCTATTTTTTCCTCAAATATATTTCTGAGATTTATTTCATACCCAGAAGACTTTTAACTTTCAAAATAATGTGCAATGCTTGAAGAACAGGACCTACTTACAGCGGGTCTAGCACTAAGCAAATATTGTATTCTCTATTATTCAACATGACAACACATAAATATCACATTACTAGTTTTATAACATAAATATCACATTTTCAGTTTTGTATCACATAAATATCACATTTTCAATTTGAAACCACATAAATATCACATTTTCAATTTGAAACCACATAAATATCACATTTTAATTTCTATAGATCTATCAATTGTCTTTTGTTCTGTTTTTGCTGTTGTTACAGGATTTGATGATTAGTATTTAGGTTATGGCACGTTTTTTAGCTTGACAAGCACTGACAGAAACATTGGCAACTCCTTCAATCCACCTTGGTCTTCTTCTGCCTCTTGTTGTTTCCATTTTTATGTTGTATGCTTTTGCCACTGGCAAATAGGGTTAATTCTCATTTCAGTCTCTGCTGATCAATATATTTGACCATAGATGTTGTTCCAACAGTTGTAATATCTTCAATTCCTCATATGATTAGATTTTCAATTTGACATCAAATAAATATCACATTTTACATTTGACAACACATAAATATTACATTTTCAATTTGAACCTACATAAAATCACATTTTCAATTTGACAAAATATAAATATTACATTTCCAATTTGACACTACATAAATGTTACATTTTCAATTTTACACTATCCGCCAAAGACGGATGTGTCGGGCCATTGGCGCAAATAAAATGATGACACAACACATTTCTATTATCTGGACTACATCCTGCTGAAAATCTAGTAGGACCATGGTCCTGCTATGAAAGAATTAAAGCAGGAGCTTGAGAATGAGCGCTGAAGAAGAAGAAGAATTTGACACTACATAAATATAACATTTTCAGTTTGACACCATATAATTTCTTCTATAGGTCTATAATATCTCCATTGTATACAGCTATCCCCTTACTGCCACATTTCAATTGTCTTAACTGTCCTTCCTGCTTCATGGTCATTCTTAGGAGCTACTCAACATCCTGTGCCCATCAATATTTTTGGTAGCCTCTTTTTTCTTTTTAATGGAACACGTCCTTCCAAGCATTAGTCTTTCTAATTTATTGTGTCCTTTTATTCTATGCCCAAAATATGTTAGTTTGTATTTTCTATGTTTTTCAAAAGTAAATTTTCCTCAATGTCTTTGCAGAAGACTATATTTGATAATCTTTATGCCTATAATATACTTAGAGCCTTGATATATTAATTCACATTCTTGTGAACATGTTGAAGTAAAAATCTATACACTAGACGTACACATCCATAAAACCTCACAAAACAAAAACAGAAACCTTACATTTATCATCATTCAATACAGAAAGCACAAATCAATAGTTTAAAATATCTGTTCAATTATTTTCATAGATTTTTGCCTTGAAATGTTTTATACGATGTCTCTGATTACAAACTGTACAACAGCCGTGTGTTGATGGGGGCCTGATAGGGGAGTAAAAGAATAGCAACACTGTTGCCTTCCATGAATATCATAAAATACGAGTAAGGAGGTTTTGAGGTTCGGAGTTGGATGTCCCATTCCATAGTGTTAAAGTGACCCAGAAGCTGTGCTGAGGTCAGATGTATCCGACTGAAAGTTGCAGATAACACAGCCCAATAGTAAACCATGATGCAAAGCATTTCATTCTCAGTGTAATAACATTCTGTTAATCTGTAGGAGTTTAAGAATAGTTGGTTGGTTGGTTACTGATCCAGGGTCCATGAGCGTATGACTTTTGACCAAAAGAGTTTGAGAATGAATGAAGAAAAAGAATAAACTTTATTTTTTTTAAATGGTGAGCAAATCCTGCATACTAATGCAGATGAAGCGCCAGAACACACTGTCTGCTAGAATGTGTTCAGTGCATGATTTAACACTCTGTGCACACAATCTAGAATTATGAACCTACAAAAAAGATCCTCAAGAGCAATTTTCATATGCTGTGGTCGGCCAAATTACCCTTTGGTCAGCATACTTTAGGCAGTTGAGAGGTCTATTTTCAAATATGTCATATTCTTTTTCATGCCCAGTCATGTGAATATGTGATTATTCAGGGCAACAAAATAGCAAAAGGCTTGCACTGCTAATGTGTCCAACAGTTGAGCAATGGACTAGCATTTTGTGGTTGTAGTGATTTTCTAGGCAATATAAATTCAGTTTAGTTTGTCACTGCTTCCTGAATGGTTCAGATGCACAATTACCTGTAGCTGGATTGAAACCCAGTACCTTGGTCATCACAGACATGCTCTGTACCACACCACCAAAGAGATGAACATTTACATAAATATTACATTTCAAAATTTATACATGATAAACATTACACTTTTAATTTGACAACAGAGAAACTTTACATTAGCAGCTTGATATCAGGTAAACTTTACATTAGCAGCTTGATACCAGTTAAACTTAACATTTGCAATTAACGCTTGGTAAAAATTGTATTTCCATACTAAAATTCTTCTTTGTAATGTGATAAGTATGGATGAACACTCAGAGATAAGGAAAATGTGATAAGTATTGTTGAACTATACATGAATATGTACAGTTGAATATGTACAGTTGAATATGTACATGAACTGAATGTACATATTCAGAGAATGGTAGAAATGGAAGTGACCAGAGGCGATGGGAGAAAGTGCCCCCTCTCCAGAAAGATCAGAAGAATGCGTAATCAGCAACTGACTGGGACACTGAGCTTATACACTTTTAGATGGCTTACGGAACGGCAAGCAGAGTATATGTGGGAATGCTCCCAGTGCTGTGACGCTTGTAACTAATCAAGAATCAAGATAAGGAAAATATTCAGATAAGCATGGTAATGATGACACTATATTTGCTGATATTGTAATGAAATGAACCACAAATAAGCGTCAGTAAAGGTTTTAGCAGACTAGGCCTTGAGCAAATTATTATGATTTAAATAGTCACACTTTGAACTGTATTTGATGCATGTGGCATATTCTTCCAAGCATTGGCACTTCTTTTTCTTGAAAATTCATCCTCATCTTCTTCCAACTGTTGTTTGGCAAAGTGTAGAAACACCTGGTTGATACAGCAATATATCTCACCGTAAAAATTGAAGTATTAACACAGTAAACAATTCTGCATTCTATAAAACATATTTTAATCACATATATTTTAAGTACAGTTTAATCCCAGTTATTGGAAGGACTTGCACCAGTGTGATGCCGTGACAGAATGGGAGAGAATAGCAACACTGTTTACCTTTCATGCACTTCACAATATGTGACTAAGGAGGCTTTGGAATGGAGATTGTTGCCCTATTCCAAACAAGGTCACAGTGACACAGAAGCCATGCTAAAGTTGGATGTGTCAGGCAAAAAGGCACAGATATCGCAGTTATGCTGTAAACCATGACACAATGTTTTTAGTTCTCTGGACTACACCCTCCTAATCTACAGGAGTTTGAGAATGAACGCAGAAGAAGGAAGGACATAGAAGGTACTGTTCTGCTTATCCCAGGCAACTTGTACAAATTTTGTGTATTTTTTATAGAACATACTCAAGTTTTATTAAATACACTAATCATCCATGTAGTTCTGAGGTCCAAAAAGGGAGAAAAGAATAGCAACATTGTTACCTCAATGTATGTCATATAAGACAACTAAGGAGGTTTGGGAGTGGAGTTGGCTATTCCATCCCATAGAGGGTTAAGTGACCCAGAAGCTATGCTGAAGTTGGAAGTGTCAGGCCAAGGTACAAATATTGCAGCTAAGCTGTAAACCATGACAAAACACACTCAGTTCTATGGACTACAATATGTGTCATGTGACGTATTCCTTCCAGAACGTTGTCTTCCCAATGAATTCTCTGAACCTCTCTCTGTCTTGGGCGATGTGGCTTGCATTTTCTAGCGATGTATTCATGTTATCTTTAATGTTGTCTGTCCATCGTCTTCTTGGTATGCCCTTTCTCCTCCTCCCAGGTACTCTATCCTCCATTATTTGTTTTTCTAAACAGTTATGTCTCTTTATATGACCAAACAGGCGTAGTTTTCTTTTTGTTATTGTGTTTAGTAACCAACACTCTTGAATATTCAGTGTGTTTATAATATCTGAGTTTCTGATTTTATTCTTCCATGATATTCTAAGTATTTTTCTGTAGCATTTCAGCTCGTACCAAACAACTACAATATAAATAACCCAAATATCGGAGGATGTCCAACAAACCTATTTATTTTTCTAGTAACCTATTTACCTTATTTGCATTTACCTCTATGGACTACACCCTGCTGATCTGCAGTACTTTGAGAATGAACACAGAAGAAGAAGCAGTAACACTATTACCTGTCATGCATATTATATGAGGTGACTAAGGGGGTTTGGGAATGGAGTCTGATGTCCCATTCCATAGAGGATCAAATTGTCTTCATCGATTCCGATGGACAAACACCATCTTACACAATCTAATCATCATCATGACTCTACTTTCTCACAGAGTTATTCTATACTTTAGCAATCACTAACAGCATTAGGCATGTTTATTATCCTCTTTATTACCAGATGACCTGCTCAGTGAATCTGTGTCTGAATCAGAATAGTGCCCATGTTAAGAATACCAGATCTGTCAAACACAGTAGTATACTACATCTTGTCTTGTTATTTGATGTTCGTAACTTTTCTGAGACAAGTTGTGTGAAAGTGATTGAGTTTCCTCACACGTCGCCTATGCAGTCCATGTTTCACTAGCGTATAACAGCACTGGAAGTACCACTGCTCTGTAAACTTTCAACGTAGTCTGTGGGTTAATGCCATTTCTATGCCACACATTTGCGTACAATCTGCCGAAAGTGCTGCTTGCCTTGGTGATCCTTGTATACATTTCATCATCAATTTTGGCATTTTGTGATAGTGTACTACCTAGGTATACGAATCTATTCACAATTTTCATTCCTATGCCATTTACCTTTATGCAGGACTGATAGTTTTTACTAGGTGCTGGTTGTAATATGACTTCTGTTTTCTCCATATTAATATATTAATATTAAGCCCAAAGTTTGTACAGGCTTTGGAGAATTTGTCTATAATAATATATGTCACACTTTATATATATATATATATATATATATATATATATATATATATGTATGTATGTATAGTCACCAATCAGACTACATCCTGTTAATATGCAGGAGTTTGAGAATGACACACAGAAGAAGAAGGTTCAGCTAATCATTAATCATTACACAGAAATAGCTGCATGTCCACTAGAGATATGAAGAAACAGTGTTTGTCCTTTCTTTATAAAAAAAGTATTTTCTTTACTCTAAAACTGGTTGAACTAAGACTGATAGAACACATACAAGCAAACCTTAGAAGAAGTACACACACACACACACTACTAACCTGCTCTAGTGTACTCTGGCTGAAGTTATACTCCTCTAGACTGTGTGTGTTCTTGCCTGAAAAGGAGTACTCAAATCATGCTGTATCCAGATAACATGATACTGATAAGTCTAACAACAAATGGCTTAACCTATCTACTTGAACATTTAGGCTACTCACATAAACTTCTAGACGCATCATTATGTATTTTATTTTAAATCTCCTAAATTTATTAATTTTGATCCAAATGTGCACACTGATTCGGTAAGAAGAGTACTTCACTAAAGGTCAATGTTAAAGGTAGAAGCCAATGCTCTAACCTCTTGGCCATAAGCAACAACTCCAGCAATGTATGGGTAGTCACAATTTTCTTTTCCTATATTTCATATGTCCTGGTTTATTCCACCTGTTCCGTAGCTAAATAATAACCAGTGTCAGAGGATATCTGACAAAGTGAAGGTGAAGAGTGCCGCAGTAACATGTCAGAGGATATCTGACAAAGTGAAGAGTGCTGCAGTAACATGTCAGAGGATATCTGACAAAGTGAAGAGTGCTGCAGTAACATGTCAGAGGATATCTGACAAAGTGAAGAGTGCCGTAGTAACACGACAGAAGATATCTGACAAAGTGAAGAGTGCCACAGTAACATGTCAGAGGATATCTGACAAAGTGGAGAGTGCCGCAGTAACACGACAGAAGATATCTGACAAAGTGAAGAGTGCCGTAGTAACACGACAGAAGATATCTGACAAAGTGAAGAGTGCCGTAGTAACACGACAGAAGATATCTGACAAAGTGAAGAGTGCCACAGTAACATGTCAGAGGATATCTGACAAAGTGAAGAGTGCCACAGTAACATGTCAGAAGATATCTGACAAAGTGGAGAGTGCCGTAGTAACACGACAGAAGATATCTGACAAAGTGAAGAGTGCCACAGTAACATGTCAGAGGATATCTGACAAAGTGAAGAGTGCCACAGTAACATGTCAGAGGATATCTGACAAAGTGAAGAGTGCCACAGTAACATGTCAGAGGATATCTGACAAAGTGAAGAGTGCCGCAGTAACACGTCAGAAGATATCTGACAAAGTGAAGAGTGCCACAGTAACATGTCAGAGGATATCTGACAAAGTGGAGAGTGCCGCAGTAACATGTCAGAAGATATCTGACAAAGTGGAGAGTGCCGCAGTAACATGTCAGAGGATATTTAACAAAGTGGAGAGTGCCACAGTAACATGTCAGAGGATATTTAACAAAGTGGAGAGTGCCGCAGTAACATGTCAGAAGATATCTGACAAAGTGGAGAGTGCCGCAGTAACATGTCAGAAGATATCTGACAAAGTGGAGATTGCAGCAGCAAAACAAATAAGTGTCAACACTAAGGAAAATGTACTAGTTGTTACTGCTTACAAATAAATTATTTATTGATCTATCTATCCATTGTCATTTCCACTTGTGCTGTTATGAGCCATGGGGGAAGTTGGAGTTGTCTGTATTTGGTTATTTCGGTCGCATTGACCATGGTCAGATCTGATCTCTTTAAGGTTACTTTGATTGCCTCCACCCATCTAGTTCTTGGTCTTCCTTGTGCTTTATAACAGGACTTCTGATGTATGCACGAAGGGCTGGTGTTTCTTTTGGTCTACCCCTGACTCTTTTGCCTGTAAGTATCCATTTAAGAGATTGGTGGTGTATTCTGTTGATGTCTGAGCATAGGACATGCCTAATGTAGGACCAACAGCGTTTTCTAATAACATCTGTGATGAAGTTTTGATGTGTCTCTTTCTGATTTTAACATTTGAAATAATCCTATTTATTCTCTCATAAATAATACAAATATAAATGTAACCTATCGTAAATTAAAAATTCTGCAGGAGTTTGAAAACGAACTAAGAAGAAGAAGTAAATTAAAAATAACACACAAAGCAACAATGAACTTATTCTACATTGTGGTCCAATTGGGAACTTTATCAAGAAAAGGAAAATAATTAACAGAAACTAAAACAACAAATAAATACACTTGAGTGCCTTTACCAAAGTACTACAGTATTTGAAAATAGAAATGTGAAATGATGATATTAACATCATGTTTAGTTTAAAGCAAAATTAGTGCTTGTTTCAAGAGTGCACACCACTGAACTGTCAACAAACAGAAATGACAAAAAATAATTGGTTACGGGTGAGAGGAAGAGGGGATGCTACAAGAAAAGAATCATGAGTGTCAAACCTGATAAATGAATGCTCCACTTCAATGATGCTAACTATAAATGCAAGCAAATAAAAACATATGTACATAAATTGCATGTGTACAAATACATAGTAAGATATTTATAGATATGTGTTTGTGCACACATTATGTCAACAAATTTTGGGAGTTAAGGGAGGAGAGGGGATGAGAAAAGCAGACATCAACAACACTGTTTGTTGTACACCAATTAAAGTGTGTAACTTAAAATATTCTTTAGAGTTTATAGCCTGTCTTGTGCCCTTGTTGGTCTCCATCATTGATAATTAGATGACTATCCATTTTAGGCTTATCACAACTACATACAGTATGTATGTAAAACTTCCATTTACCCTTTTTATAATGTTTTTAAAATAATTTTGTTTACAAAATTTATTTCCATCCGGTGCATAGTTTTACTCCAGTCTTCCAATCATTAACTAGACACAGTGATATTTTAATGGTATAATCTGAGCACTTATGGACCAATTGTTCAATGTTAATGAGGACTATCTATCGAATAATAACTAAATGTTTACTTACAACTTTCTAGTAACTTACAACTTAGAGACCAATTGTTCAATGTTAATGAGGACTAAAGGTAAGTCCCATGGCAGCAACCTGCCATCAGGGATAAAGATAACTCTTCATGTACTAAGCCGCAGCAACTATTAAGTGAGGTAGCTATTTCCATTCCTTGCTGTCTTTATCTCCCATAACTCATGTGTCAGGTATTCATTTACACCTGAGTCGACTGGAGGAGTGGTCTTGTCAAGCAAGAAATCAACCAGGTTTTTGTTTTTGTCTGCACATGGTTTCGAACTTGGCATGCATAAGTAATAGCAAGCAAGCTCACTATCAACTAGGCTACTGTGCTCCTCATAATATGAGGACTATCTATCAACTAACTAAATGATGTCTACTTACAATTTTCTAGTCTTGCAAATGTTTGTCCCAAATGTTTGACATCATCCTTGGGAATAGAATATTGCGCTCTCTCCTGAAATCTTTCAACTGTATCTAATCCTGAACAATAAAAAACACAACAAAAATAAGCATTTTTTCATATCTCTGAAAACACAAGACACTCAGATGTATATGTACACAGAGAAACAGATTGTGGTACATGGCAACAATGCATGACAACAAATGCAACTCCACAAAAATAAATAACAGCAGATGTAACTCTGTAATGTAATGTGTTCATATTTTTTAAATAGTATATAGTTTGTGCAGAGGATCTTCTTCTGCATTCATTCTCAAAAAGATTAGTCTTTAGACTGCAGGATGTAGTCTGGAGATTAGCAGGACGTAGTTTGGAGATTAGCAGGAAGTAGTTTGGAAATTAGCAGGATGTAGCACATCATGTTTACATCTTTGATGCAATATCTGCATCTTTTTGCTTGACACATCTGACTTCAGCATGACTTTTGGGTCAGTTTGGCCCTACAAGAAATTGAGGATGATACCAGCAATTAAAGTAGATACAAGAAATTGAGGATGATACCAGCAATTAAAGTAGATACAAGAAATTGAGGATGATACCAGCAATTAAAAACACCATTCTTAAAGAAGGGGAATTAATAGGCTGTAAAACCATCCAGGAACTAAAGCTGCAGGCAGCGGGCCGCATCATATGGAGAACCAAAACCTCTGCCCTATGTGTCGCTTGCGGCACGAAAGGAACAAACTAACTAACCAGCAATTAAAGTAGATACAAGAAATTTAGGATGATACCATAAATTAATGAGAAAGAATTTTGATCACTAGAATTGATCCCCTCTGAGTAGAATACTTCTTCTCAAAGTATTGCGATCCACTGAGAGTTGGAATCTTCAAAGCATGAAATAAACCTCTGGAGAAACCATCCCATTACAGATTGGAAGTAAGAACTAATTGCTCATAATTTCTGGGGATTGAAACAAAAGCATAGATATCAGTATGTGGTTATTGATTATGAGATCAGATATCAAAGTCAGGTTGTAAATCATGACACAACACATTCTGATCTCCGGACAACACCATGTTAACTATTATGAGTTTGAGAATGAATGAAGAGGAAGAAAAAGACCTGAAGGCATTGTACATGAACACAACAAACTGAGAAGACCTTGTCTAGATCAGATCCTGATGGAAGCAGACTGAAAACCCTAACAAGAGAACTAAAGAAAGTAACTACATATACATTATACATTATATTACATTATTTATATATCACAAGTGGTGGTGACCACTTGTTATCTCCACTTTATGGAATTCAGTTAAAAGTATGGTTGTTGTTTATGAGTTCATAGCCAACTCAAAAGCCCATTTGTGGTCCTCTTGGACAGTTTAGGCAGAGGATAACTTTTGATGATGTTTTATCTGCCCTAAACTTTCTAGCTAGTCTCTGCAGCTCTGCAGTTCAGCTGCTGCATTTCTCCTACTTTCATACAATGCTGTGCCTTTTTTTAATTGCAGTGAATCATGTAGCTCTTGTTTCATGCAGCATCTTTCCACATGTCATTGTTTCTGTCAGGTTTTCAGTGAGATCTTCAACCAGTCCTTGTTACGATTCTTTTAGCCACAGTAAGAGATCATTTTTTCTTCACCCTCACTATAGAAGAGTATTTTTGGTAGATGGTGATCTGGCATATCTTCAACATAGCCTGCCCAATGAATTTGTGTTGCAACAGAGTAGTATCAATGCTAGGAATACTAACTCTTTCAAGGACAGTGATATCCGGAATCTTATCTTGTCATTTGATGTTCATCACCTTTCTGAGACAAACTGAGGAAGTGATTTAGTTTCCACACATAACGCCTGTATATGGTCCATGTTTCACTAGCATACAAGAGCACTGGAAGTACCACGGATATGTCAATCTTCAAACCTTTTCTGGCAAGTTCTTAGTCTGTACGCCAGTGGATCACATACTTCTCATATAGTCTCACTGATATAGTCTCACATACGTCTCACTGATATGGGCTCTATGACAGTCTAAATTGAGACTTGGGGATCCATATAGACCACTTTGGGAACCTATGTTGTAGGCTAATGCTATTTTGGTACAATACAGGGAGATGAGACCACATTCCAACTTTTTTATAGTACTCACAAAGAGAAATAACAAATGTAATATTTATGCTAACATTGCTTATCTGCCCCCAGATATATTAGGTTCTAGGCTCATCTCCCCATATTGTATCGATTCCGTTAGTAACAATATGACGATTTGTCTATGGATGGGCTTTAGAAATGACATCTGCCAAATGGTGCACTCGAGAATTGCAGATGAGCAAGTCTACAATGGTCAAATGGAAGTGCGTAAAGTCTGTGTATATAGCATAGCACAGCTGCCATGAAGGCTCATCAGAGGAGAGTGAATGATCATAGAGAATAGGATTAGCCTAATAAAGAGCATGTACAAAGGGAAATAATAAATGTAATATTTATGTCAACACTGCTTATCTTTCTCTATTTCATTCCACTAAATTATATGGGCTCATCTTCCCATATTTTACCTCTATTTCTATACCATACGTTTGCAAAAAAATTCACTGGAAGTATTGCTTGCCTTGAAGATCCTGGTTACTACATATACAAAACTTTCGCAATAGACACTACATTCATTTGTCTTTTGAGATTAATAGGATGCATATAAAATCATTATATAATAACACAAACTTGGGAATAACTCTTTAAGATGATCCTCAAGGACATCCATCAAAGCATCAACATCTTGTTGTTCACGGATAGCAAGCTTCACTTCTAGGATGTAGCCACTGCCATGCTTGCTCTTCAAATGTTGGGTGGATCCAAGGCATCTGAAGATTAACATATACATAATATAACAGTCTACAGTATCTCATATATTTCTATCCATAAAACATGTTGAGGAAATACTTAAAGAAACACTTACTAGTGCAATCTGATGTGTTGGGCCATTGGCACACACAAAATTACACCACAACAAATCTCCATTCTCTCAACTCTATCCTGCTGGAAATCTAGTGGGTCTTTTTTCCTGCTACATGAAAAATCCAGCAGGAGTTTAAGAATGAACACTAACAAGATAAATACTTTAGGCATGTAAATCATATGACAGCAGATCCTTATCAATTAACCTGTGGCAGTATTCACCTGTGTGGCAGCCAGGGGTCTAGACTTCTAGTTGAGGGTCGAAATAGTAGAGTATATTGTAGGAGAGTGATTTAGAGTAATTGGTGGATAGGCTAACAACCTGTCACAGCCTCGTCTGAATTTATTAATTGTGTCTTCTTGCAAATGGTTCTCAGAATGCTGAAGAGACGCATGTCAGCATGGGTGAAACAGATCTGACAGAAATGATGAACAAGTTGGCCCAGATATATAACCTCACTCCTGACAGGATGTGATTATCCTGGAATACTGAAGCATTGGAATGCCTCCCATCGATGACTAAACATGCATCCATTATCCCTCTAACAAAACCATGCCTTTGAAACAACAAACCTCATATTAGTTCAGGTGTCACCTCAGTTACTCAACTGAGGAGAACCTGTGCTTTTGTTAGAAAGCATATGAATTACTTCATTCATTCATTCATTTTCCTTTTGCGCTGAAGTTAGCACATAGGGCAGAGGTCAGATCTCTCCAATTCTGTCTGTTCAAAGCTATTCTGTGCAGTTCTTGAATAGTATGAATATTGGTTGTTTTACTTTCTCTAAGTATTGTTCTTCTGAATATTTCTTTTGGTCTACCCCTGGCTTTTTTTCCTGTAGGTATCCATTCAAGAGATTGGTGATGTATTCTGTTGATGTCTGCGCGTAGGACATGCCCGATGTAGGACCAACGGCATTTCCTGATAACATGTGATGAAATTGAAATAAACTGACTTCTGTTACACAAATCGGTCTGGACTTTACGATGTTAGTTGATTAATCCAACGATCGACGGAAAAACCCAGACTTGATTAGAGAAACACTAATTATGAATTACTTACACACAGCTAAAGGGATTACTGCATCAACATCAAGAAAAATAGCCTTACAATGTTGTATGGAGTTACTTCTGTTATATGGAAGCGAATCATGAACAATAAATAAGCAAACAAGAAAGAAACTGGAGATCATGGAAATCAAAAGGACAATTAAGTTAGGAAAATTATTTAAGAGAAAGTAAAAGAGATTAACACCAAAAGAAAGTTACTTACCAACACACACAAAATACTCCATATTTATTGGTCCCATATGAGATAAGGAGGCTTAGAACATAATGCATCAACTGGCAAAAGTAAGGGGAAAATAGACAGAGGACATCAAAGAGAGAAGGTATTGGATAGTTTGACATCATGGCCTGTTAGAAGAGTCAGTAGTGGAGCTAATATATAGTACTTTGGTTCTTGATTAGTACTTTGGAAGATAAATAAACCCATAAATTCTATCTTTCCAACTGCAGGTAAACTGTAATAAACCCATAATCCTGTGGATTATCACTTGAAGCTACAGAGTTACGTGCTATGAGTTGTACTCTCAACAGGTGGTTTTCATCTTCATTGAGAGTGATAAAGTACATATGAGAAACCAAGTACAGTGAAGTCAATCCTCTATGCCTTTTGAACCCTGTTTGAACTTTTGAAACCCATAAATTATATCTTTAACTACAGGTCAATTGTAATAAAACCATCAATTTTATTCTTCCAACTGCAGGTCAACTGTGATAAACCCTTCAATCTATCTTCTGATCATATTATTTCAAGTACTGTCTCTAACTGAAGTTTGACTGCACCTTTCAGTCTGACATATCCAACTTCAGCATGCCTTTTTTTTATCACTTTGACTTATGGGATTGGACAATTAACCTCACCCTCAAACCTCCATAGTCACCTCCTATGACATGCATCACAGGTCACAGTATTGCTGTTCTTAGCTTCCTTTTTTAAGTCTGCAATAAATGTACTGTGGTTAACGTATTACTGAAGACAGTGTGATGCCAAATTAGGATCTTGTAGGATCTGTAATTTGTGTTCTTAATCGATTATAGGAGGAGTGTTAATTATTCAAGTTTGTTCCAACTTGCAAACTACTTATCTTTAATACAGACAAAAAAATGGCATCTCGGCTACTCCAGCTAACAGCTAATTTCACAGCGTAGAATGTCATCGCAAAGAGACATTCAAAAGGCAACAGCAGGGAATGTCCATCCCAAGAAAAAAGTATAGCACACATGGCGGAGGAATCCAAATGGAACAACAGCTCAAACAGCAAAGTGTGAGGTGCACAAGAGGCATGTTCAGGGCATAACAATGAATGCTGGCTGGCCACCGAGGAAAAGACTGGGACCTTACCATGTACATCCCAAAGCCAAGCAACGGACCAACAACATCTGAAGTTTAGGAAGCAACATATTAGAATAGCACCTGGAATGTTAGAACACTACACCAGTCAGGGAAGCTAAAAAACTTAATATTAGAGGCAGAAGCATTAAATGTACATATTCTAGGAGTGGCAGAGACAAGATGGAACGATGCTGTGTACACATGAAAGGAAAACTTTAGCTTTATATATTAAGCAGGGGATTGCCATGAATGTGGGGGGGGGGGGGGGGGGGGTAGGAATATTGATCAAGAAATAAATAGAAAAATACATCAGCGGGTACTGGACATATAATGACAGAATGATGATGCTAAATATCAAAGCAAAATCTTTTGATCTGGCCATTATACAAACATACACACCGCCTACAGACTACACTGAATATGAAATTGAAAATTACTATGAAGACCTACAATAACTACTCAAACCAGTAAAATGAACAGACATTCTAATAGTAATGGGAGACATGAATGAAAAATTGTTAAAGAAATACACAAGAACATTGTAGGGCAATTCAGACTAGGGATAAGAAATGACAGAGGAGAAAGATTTATACATTTCTGTAAGAAGAACAACATGACCATATGTTATACATTCTTTGACCATGAAAATAGAAGACTATATACATGGAAAAGTCCTGGAGACAGAAAGAGGAACCAAATAGATTATATTATGATCAACAACAGATTTAGAAATAGTGTCAAGAACACTAAAACAAATTCAGGTGCAGATATCAACTCTGACCACAATCCAGTGCTGTGCAAAATACATGTTAAACATAAAATATAGAACATAGAAGAAATCAAGATTCACAGATAGACACATCAGCACTAAAACAACCAGATACAACAAAAATACCTTGTAGATGTATGGAATAGATATGAACAACTAATGATAGAATGCGGAACAATACAGAAGGAAAATTCAGAAGAGAAAATAGACAATAAATGGAACAGCCTAAGGAAAAGTATTCAAACATCAAATGAAAATTTACCAATAAGGAAAGCCAAGAACAAACAAACATGGATGACAGATGAAATACTATAGAAAATGTCAGTCAGAAAGAAAGCTAAAAATACCTAAAAATAATTCAATGACAGACAATGGGATAAGTAACATATGCAGAACAGCGAAAAAAACAATGGCTAGAAACAAAATGCAGTGAAATAGATATGTCAGTACAACAGAAGACAAAAGAAATGCATAAGGAGAATAGGCAGATCACAAATAAGACTAATCAGATTATGTGACAGAATTGTTTGATGACCAACGGAACAAAAAACCTATAATTGCAGCCAACCTTCGTTGCGGAGACGGCAATTGATGATAATGAATAAATGTATACAAATATACAAATTATATATTTTTGACTTACTTCAACTGACCGTTGACCATAATACCCACTCTGTTACACAAGGCATCAGCTTCCTCCATATAATGGGTGGTCAAGATAGCCCCCCTATCTGTGTTGCTGAAACTGGAGCTGATGGTGTCCCTACAAGAACATAGACATAATATCAATAAATATTCTCACTGCTTTTAGCATATAAATTCATGACTTCTGTGTGTGGTGTTAATAAAGGGGTGTGTCTTAATGAGGAAATATATGTGTGTATGTTTTAATGAAGGAGTATGTGTATCAGATCACACTGGACACTGGATCACACAGGTGATGTAACCCAGATTGTATTTGTTAGTCTTTTGTTAGTGACAGGACCTTTCAATGTAAATCAGAAGAGTGAAACCTTCATACCCACACAATGACTTTGAGATTAAACTAAACTACTCTCTTACAATCAAATATGCTGGGTTAATAACGCTAGTAACTAAAACCGTGCTTCCGTAGATGACCTACCAGAGGAAGTGTTTGGACTGAGGGTCCATGCCAGTTGAAGGCTCATCCATAAGAACAAAATGAGGTGATCCCAAAATACTCATGATGTAGCTCAGCTGGAATATAATTAATGTAAGCAAGTTAAAAATCAATATAAAACTTCTTGAAGCAAATAAGAACCAAATTTTCAATTGACATAATGAAACTGATTCCCTATTTTATACTTTGTCATGAAGGTTGAAAATGATGTCCAGTGGTATTCACAAGTTTATAATTGGCCATATTGAAGAGATGCAGTCGCGTGGTTGACCAGAAACTGCAAGACTAGCTTCACCCACTGAATTTTCTCAGTAGCGATGTCACCATTGCTCAACCTTCCCAGAGATTGAACCCTGAACTCTGGTACCCTACTCTTATGGCTGGGTGAACAACAGGAATAATTTAAAAAATTTCAAACCATGAATAATCAGTGATCTTGAACCCAGGTCTGTTAGTCGACAGACGAGTGACTCTGACACTCAATTACAACAGCTCCAAATAAGAGCTAACTCTCATATATCTCTGTTTAGAGGGAGATAGATGGTCCCAGGTTCAATCCATGGTTGGGACAGAATTTTATCTTTTGGAGTTACAATCAAAATTCTTCCTGTACATGTCACGGCATCTATGGAAGAGCGCCTTTATTTCCACAGCCCATAGAAAGCCTCCCTGCACTCCTTCACAGGAAAACATGCAGTAACGAAAGAGAGAGATGCCATCTGATAGAGATTTCATTAAGGCCAACTACTTGAAATAGAAACTAAGATTAGTCTGACCATCTCTGACATCGAGCATCACCACAGTCTTGCCCAAACAAGCACTGGTGCTGAAGTCAGAGATACCAAGTTGAGAAACGCACCATCAACCATCGTATCATGCAACACAATCAGATAACATGTCTTCACACACACACACACACACACACACAAATCTGATAAAGACAAGATTAACTCACACATAAAACTCCACATTCATAAAAACATGCCCACCTTTCTTTTGGTACCTCCTGACAATGTCTTGGTTTTCTTCTTCCGATGTTCTTCAAGTTTCAATTGGCCCACATAACTGTCGAGAAGACAATTCAATTCAGGTATGTTTCAATTCCCACTTCACTCTCTCTCTCTCTCTCTCTCTCTCTCTCTCTCTCTCTTGTTTAGCCATTTTATGTGGTACAATGCTGTATTACACCTAATCTCTATGGGCACAATTGTTATTTCCTTTGCTTCAACCCCAAAGAAATTATTAACAATGAAGCTCTTCTTGTTCTATGTTTGTTCTCAAACTCCTGTGGATTAACACGATGTAGTCCAATGAGCAGAATGCATTATATCATGGTTTACAGCTAAGCTGCAATATATGTGGCTTTAAGCATGACACATCCAATTTCAGTATTGTTCAGGGTCACTGACCATCTCTGGTGACAGCCAATATCACCCCATAGATGAAAACATCTAAGTTTTCTTACTGGTCATGTGGGTGTTCATGGGATTGAGAGAACAGACCTACTACCTTGTACCACTACTGTGTTGGGTGGTAAAACAATAGTTCGGGCTGACATGTTAACTTCTTACGAGAAACTATATGGACAAATTAAATTTGGTGAGGATTCTTTTTCTATGTCCAGAATAAAGGAATGAGGCTTGAAATTCAGCGTTACCACAAATTAGCAATACTGTGGGCTTAAAAAAAATGTTTGTCAAACAACAGAGAATTGTAACTGTCAGTCATCATGTAACGCTTGATACACTCCAGTGGAGATGGGAGCACCTACAGACAAGACAGGAGTACAATGATGATAATCTGATGACTAACTAACATCTATTTGTTTGTGTTGTAAAATTCATTACCAGATATTTTCAATTTTACTCCCATCTGTTCACAATCCTGTACCATATTCTAGTAAAACAATTCACAATCTAATTTACCACATTCACAAATCTACCAGTGTATGTTTTAGAAAGCCCTTAAAAATATTAATTTGGAAGAATTTAAGTAAACAAGCAAGTAAGAGAAGACACCAAACAGCAATATATTTCTATAACAATAAGAAGAAAGCAATGGACTTATATCGGACATGTGCTTAGAATAAAGGAAAACATACTGCTGTTACAAATATATTTCTGTGAACATACAAATCAACTGCTTGATCTTGAATCTCAGGTGCAACACCCTTTATTGCAGCAAAGAGCTTGATATGTTCTTCAAGAGTGATTGTTTCCCATAATGCATCATACTGCGGACAGTAGCCAAGAGACTCCAACACTGACAGCATGTTCGATCTGATATTATGTCCAGACACAACCACCTACAGAAAAAAACATTTAAAAAATAAAAATGTATATATTTAGTCTATGACTTTTAT
The DNA here is from genome assembly GCA_034231615.1 of Meghimatium bilineatum. NCBI lineage: Eukaryota > Metazoa > Mollusca > Gastropoda > Stylommatophora > Philomycidae > Meghimatium > Meghimatium bilineatum. Next base: position 9,390,631 of record CM067306.1, read on the forward strand.
CTCTTAAATTAAATCAAGGATAAAATCTAGTATTTTGACAGTATTGTAACATCAAATGGCAGGAGCTCCAACATTATAAACAGCAAGATAGCATAAGCCAAATCAGCATTTCAAAAGATGAGAAACATTCTATGCAATGGAGTAGAATCAATGCATGCACGAGTGTTATGCATGCAATGCATGTTATATTGAGCCAATACTTTTTTAACGATGTGAAACATCGACAATAAACAAAAGAGCTCAAGATAAGCTGGAAGCAACTGAGATGTGGTTTTTGAGAAGAATGGTGAAAATTATATTGGAAACTAAAAAATGAATGTAGAAGTCCTCAGAGATGCTGAAGTAACTACTTTAGACAAATTTTGATTTTAAAATTTAGACTCTTACTCAAGTACTATTAGACTCATAATTAAGTACTTTTAGTTAGACTCATCATCAAGTATCGTTAGACTCATCATCAAGTACCGTTAGACTCATCATCAAGTACCGTTAGACTCATCATCAAGTACCGTTAGACTCATCATCAAGTACCGTTAGACTCATCATCAAGTACCGTTAGACTCATCATCAAGTACCGTTAGACTCATCATCAAGTACCGTTAGACTCATCATCAAGTACCGTTAGACTCATCATCAAGTACCGTTAGACTCATCATGTAATGTCCTGGAAGCATTAGAGGATCAGAGATATCCAAAATTCTCTATTTCTAGTACTTTGTATCTGCATCATTATTGACTCTGCCATGCCACAATGTTAAACTATCTAATATTTTCTCACTCTTCCATGCCACAATGTTAAACTATCTAATATTTTCTCACTCTGCCATGCCACAATGTTAAACTATCTAATATTTTCTCACTCTGCCATGCCACAATGTTAAACTATCTAATATTTTCTCACTCTGCCATGCCACAATGTTAAACTATCTAATATTTTCTCACTCTGCCATGCCACAATGTTAAACTATCTAATATTTTCTCACTCTGCCATGCCACAATGTTAAACTATCTAATATTTTCTCACTCTGCCATGCCACAATGTTAAACTATCTAATATTTTCTCACTCTGCCATGCCACAATGTTAAACTATCTAATATTTTCTCACTCTGCCATGCCACAATGTTAAACTATCTAATATTTTCTCACTCCGCCATGCCACAACGTTAAACTATCTAATATTTTCTCACTCTGCCATGCCACAACGTTAAACTATCTAATATTTTCTCACTCTGCCATGCCACAATGTTAAACTATCTAATATTTTCTCACTCCGCCATGCCACAACGTTAAACTATCTAATATTTTCTCACTCCGCCATGCCACAATGTTAAACTATCTAATATTTTCTCACTCTGCCATGCCACAATGTTAAACTATCTAATATTTTCTCACTCTGCCATGCCACAATGTTAAACTATCTAATATTTTCTCACTCTGCCATGCCACAATGTTAAACTATCTAATATTTTCTCACTCTGCCATGCCACAATGTTAAACTATCTAATATTTTCTCACTCTGCCATGCCACAATGTTAAACTATCTAATATTTTCTCACTCTGCCATGCCACAATGTTAAACTATCTAATATTTTCTCACTCTGCCATGCCACAATGTTAAACTATCTAATATTTTCTCACTCTGCCTCTCTTGCCTTCAATCATTCTAATTTATGTTCTCCAAACCTCTCTGTCTCATAACATGGCCAAAGAATAAAGACTTTCTGACAATAATACATCCATCATTTCATATTTGACTCTTTCAGCACTTCAATTTAGAGCACTGTGGTTTTACACTTTACACTACCTCTGGTGTTAGCTTACAGATTACTTCTGGTTTTACAATTTAGATGTCATCTAAATTGTAGCAATGTCAATGTCAAAAGGGGTTCCTAGACTCAAAAACACATTATTCAGACACATCCACTCTTTGGCGACTTGAGGAGGACTAAAACCTGGCCCCAAGATGCAGATCTGGGAGTGAAGCTGTGGGGCAACCATGAAGACCTCCTGCTGAAGATGAAATTTATGAAGGTGGCCCACCTGCCTCAGTAGACTTCTAAACATAGAAACATTTTTACAGAATAAGAAGAATAAAAATACAATTGACTGAATTTGAATCCATCTCACCTTTCCACAAGTAGGAGCAGTTTCTGCAATCATCATGTTTAATGCTGTACTCTTTCCAGCACCGTTTGGCCCCAGGAGTCCAAGAACCTCTCCTGCATCCACACCAATACTCAAGTTTCTTACAGCAACATTGAATTTCGTCTTCCCTGGTTTAAACAGACTTTCTGCTTTCGTCCGTTTGACATATACTTTACGTACTTGAGACATGTATGCCACTGGTTCCTAGTTTGAGACAGACAAAAACAACACGAAATGAATTACAAATGTCATGACAAAGTCAACAAATTCAACATAACAATAAATGAACAACTACTGAAACAAGTGCTGGAATTTAAATATCTTGGAGTATTTATATAGACGGGAAGAATGGACAGAGAGATTGAGTCAAGTATTCAAAACATCAACTAAGTAAATCATTAATGTAACACCAATCTTGAAACACATATCTATCCAAAAAAAATAGAAGAAGATTTATGTCCAATCACATTAACAAAAACACAGAAGACAAAGAAAATTTATGTCCAATCTCTCATCAGATTATCAAAAACACAGAAGAAGAAGTTTTATGTCTGATCTCTTATCACATCAAAAACACAGAAAAAGAAGATTTATGTCTAATCTCTCATCACATTATCAAAAACACAGAAGAAGTTTTATGTCTAATCTCTTATCAATTAACAAAAATACAGAAGAAGACTTATGCCCAATTTCTTATTAACAAAAAAACAGGAGAAGACTTATGTTAAATCTCTCATCACATTAACAAAAACACAGCAGCTCGATATGACTAAATTTTAACACCACTTTACAGACCTTGACTTGAACTGTAGGATGTTGTTCCACTCGGAATCTCTCTGCCTTCACATCTTCATCCTCATTTTCAATATTCTCTGTGTTCTCTGTATAATCTGAGTTTATGGACTTTGAACAAAATGGTAAGGCTTCAATAATACGGCCTCCAGTTTTCCATACGTCAAGAATACGTAAGAGCCAATACATCCATATAAGGTGAATTATAGGCTGTAAAAATAGACAAATGTATGATATTAGTATCCCAGATTTACTAATTATTTGTCTATTGAAATTCAAACCTTTTTATATGAAGAACAAGGTTTAGGCTGCTTAACAAAAATGTACAATGTGTTCTGCTCCATAGCCATGAGACAGGTAGTCTATTGATTCACACACTAACTTGTCTAATTCAGGGGGATTATTTAACCATGCCCACATGTTGCAGGGACTCGAAAGGGGAGCAAAGAATTTCAAAACTGTGACAATACTATGTATGTAAAAGGAGTAGACTGAGGTTTGAGGCTAGTGTTGACTGTCCCTTCTGTAGAAGGTAAAGTGACTCAAAAGCGGTGCTGAAGGCCAAAATAATGTAGATATTGCAGTCAAGCTGGAAACCATAGTTAGCTAATTTCTTTCGGGTCAAAGAAGGCATATAGGGCAGTAGTCATTTCTTTCCATGATGAGCGAGCATGCTGTTGCATGTTAATATTTTGTATTACTTATACTCAATGTTGAGCTTTCTCTGTTTATTGTTGTGTAAAGTTTCTTTTCATTTATTTTACACTCATCATTCCACATGAATGTTGAGAAATCTTGTTCGCATCCATTCTAAGTACATGAACGATGTAATTCCAGCATCTTCTTCTTATAAAACTTATTAAACATTCTTGGTCTTTTTCCCTCAGTATTTGCTTGCTTTCATGTGGCCATTTTATGTTCAATATTCTTTGAAGAAACTTGTTTTCAAAGGTGATTAATTTAGCATCTATTGCTTGTGTGGATTTCCAGCTTGTGAATCCATATGTGAATACAGGCAGTATGCTCACATTGAAAAAGTCTACAAATTATAAACAATGGCATAATGTATACCACTCTCTCGTCTACATCTTGTTAATTAGCAGGTATTTAGGAAATGAAAAAGCCGACCAACTGGCTAAGGAAGGTGCTGCCTAAGACCAACCAGATATACCAATCACCTACCATCAGAAAAAAACAGATGATCAAGTCAATAAGAAAGCCACAAACGCCAACACAAGATGACTATCACATTATGAACAGATCAGAGCAAGTTATAATTCTACGTCTCAGAACAGGAAACAACCGACTCCGCAGTCACATGTATACAAAGTTCAAGATTGGCAACACGGCCATGTGTACATGTGGACAGGCAGCACAGAGTGCCAAACATATACTTCAAGAGTGTTCTGAGCATGAAACGCTGAGGCATACATATTGGCCAGAGGAAACAACACTGGAATCAAAGCTCTATGGGACACTGTATGAACTACAAAAGACAGTGAGTTTTATTAAGGAGACAGAATTACAGATATAGACATGTTTCAAGTGAACGAAAGAAGAAGAAGCAGGTATTTGAGAACAAACACAGAAGAAGAACTTCAACAACTTCTGATTTCCTGGGAAACACAGCCTCAGGAAAATAATATATTCTGTAAAATAAATGTGCAGTGTGATGTTGATAATAGGTTAAGATTTCAGTAAAACTGTATAATAATAGTACTTAAATAGAACACAAGTTTTTTAGGAGTCCTACATGACGAACAGGCTATCGAACTGCGATACAAGATATTTTCAACAATTTAGCCATAATGTCTTATATATTGATATTTGTATGTTTTCATACCTATACCACATTGTCTGATAGTCATCGCAAAACTACAAAACTTGTGTTCTACGTAAGTACTAGTGTGATGTTGAAGATGATAATGACCAAGGAAATGAAATGACTGGAGGTTTGGGGAGTGACAAATGCCTACTTTCTGACTGATTATGAGTATGCTTAGAAAGATCTGGTCAGATTATCTACACCAACAGTGGAATCAATGGTGAGATCTGCACTTAAAAGTGTTACTTCATCTGTGCTGCATTAACTTATACAGTTAAAGCAACCAGAATTCTCATAAAAGTGATTACAAATTTAAAATTTACCTTATGGAGTAAACAATGGATATTATATAAGATTGCTATCACCCATGAATCATTTTGTCTTGTTGCATGACGGTACTTTCCACCAAAGCAATCTTTGTCCACTGTTCATTAACATTCTCACATATATGTGGCAATCTTTGTCCACTTATTTCTCACATATATGAAGCTATGTTTATGCACTGTCCACTTATTTCTCACATATATGAAGCTATCTTTGTCCACTTACTTCTCACATATATGAAGCTATGTTTATGCACTGTCCACTTATTTCTCACATATATGAAGCAATCTTTGTCCACTTACTTCTCACATATATGAAGCTATGTTTATGCACTGTCCACTTATTTCTCACATATATGAAGCTATCTTTGTCCACTTACTTCTCACATATATGAAGCTATGTTTATGCACTGTCCACTTACTTCTCACATATATGAAGCTATGTTTATGCACTGTCCACTTATTTCTCACATATATGAAGCTATCTTTGTCCACTTACTTCGCTGATTTATTTATTTTTTAAAATCATAATGCAGCAAACTGGATTTCAACCGGGTCCACCCAGGTGACATCTATTCCCCTCACAGAATGAGCCAATATGTTTTCTGTCTTTGACCACACCATATTCAAAGACAGTAAACGTGTTGACTCACATTACCAGGCGAGTAGGTGCCATCTAAGTGGATCGATTTCAAATCCCATTAGCTGTATTATTATTTTTTTGTTTCGAATTCCTCCTTAACTCAGACTTGTTTCTTCTCACTACTGTGCTATCCTCTTTAAGGATTTCCATTAATCCATCAATTCTATCATTGCCTTTAACTTTTATTAGAAGAGAATTTGTTCTCTGGTCATATTACTTTCAGCTATGGAGCAGTGTGATATGAATGGTACTCTCAACAGATACTGTGCAGCTTGTTGATAGATACAGAGTACACATGGAGAAACTTGAGTATAATTAAATCAATCCTCTACACCTTTTGTGTCTGGAAAGTAGACAAGCTCATAAATAAGAGGGGGGCTGGTGGAGGTTTATGGGTTCAAACCCTTCCTTGGAAAAATAATAGTACTTAAGCAAAGTACAAGGTGGTTCAGTTTTTCAGGGAATGAACAGATTATCTTACCATAATAATAGTAATGATGATGTGGTTATCAAACTGGAAGTAATCACTGGTTTCAACCTCTTGTCCACTTAAGACAGCAATCAGGCTGACCTGTGTATCAAAATAATAATTACAATAAGTACCCAAAAATATTAGACATGTTCCAAATACTGTCATAGACATGACTGGATAGCTCTTAGATTTTTGTAGCTAGTTGTAACAGAAGAAATATTCAGAGAAATTTGTTAATGATATTCAGAGACTGGGCGGAGGGGGATATATTCAGAGACATGTAAAAAAGTCAGGTTCTTGTTTGGAACCCTTGTCCCCATATATTTCGCCAGTATATAAAATGTGAGTGAAGTAATATAGTCTGCACAAGTTCACTTCAAGTTTCTTATGATGTGCACTGTTTTCGTGCAGTCAAGGAAATTATGTCATTTCATACTATCTAATAAGAAATACAGATGGCTAATCTTAAACCAATTTTTATGCAAAAAACGCACATTGCAACAGAATGGATAATGCTAGAGTTCAGGAAGGGGGGGGGGGAATGATTAGGGATAGTGTCAGAACTAACTTTAATTCTACCCTTCCCCCCACTCCTGAACTCTATAAATCTGTTTCTCAAGGGAGTTCTAGAGTTTAGGAAGGGGATGGTGATGGTTAGGGGTAAGGTCAGAACTAATTCTAATTCTACCCTCCCCCATCCCACACCAACTTCAGCTAATCCTTATGTCAGCATAGTAGTACAATTTCATATTATGTCCTGGTGCGCACACCTTCTCATTACGAAGAACTCCTTGCACTTGCTTATTGCCATTTTCTTATTTCTAGGGAAGGTCGACATTGATAGAGTAGCCATTTTACTCACTGAGAATAAAATGGCAGAGTGACATCACATATAACTGTGCAGTTGCATTCGGTGATGGCATCACAAAAAACTTTGAAATTTTCAATCGGATAATAATTTAAAAACTATGAGCTCTGTAAACATAGTAGGACATAGCTCCAAACACGAACCAAACATATTCAAAGAAATTTAGGGAGAATATTTAGAGACATGTAGGAAAGAATTCAAAGAAGTTAGGGAGGAATATTTAGAAAAATATGGACATTAAGTAGTAACAAAGACTTTGAAAAGTATTTTCAGAGAAATCTATAAGTATATATTCAGAGACTTTGGCAGGGCGTGTATTCAAAGAAATATTTTTGGAGTGGGAGGTATTCATATAAGAATGATCAATTATTCAAAGAAATCTGGAGAAGCATTATGTTACTTAGGGAAGGAGTGGGGAGATGAATTTTCAGATAAATCTGAGAGGCAGTTTTCAGAGAAATTTTATTACTATGATGAGGTGTTCTGAGAAATTTGAAGAGAATTAATTTTAAAAACTTGCTGGAAAAACTAACAATTTGTTGTGTTTTCTTTCGTTCTCAAACTCCCGCAAGATCTCTCTTTTAGCAACACAATGATCCTATTAGATTTCCAGCAGGATGTAGTCCAAAGAAGGAAAATATATTGTGTCACTGTTTGATTTGCATCATTCACTAGACACATCTGACTTGAAAATTTCAGAACAATCTGAGGATAAGTATTCAAAGAAATCTTCAGGAACAATTCAGAACAATCTGAGGAATATTTTGAACAATCAGGGAGCAGAGGTAGGTTTATTTAGAAAGAAATACAGAGAAACATAAATGATCCCTCCAAAATTGTTCTCACATGTTTAGATCTGACAGTGGTTTAGGAACTACAAAATTGTTCTTATATGCTTAGATATGACAGTGGTTCGGAAACTACACCATTGTTCTTACATGTTTAGATCATACAGTGGCTTAGGAACTTCACAATTGCATGACCAAATCACTATGATGCCGGTACTTAACACTTTACAGACCAATTTCGACAGTCGTAGAAATTTTGTTACAGAACCTTGGTGACCAATTTTTACGATCATCAAAACCGCTAGGATACTTTAGAAATATGGCAACCACAGTGAAACTGTTAGTAAAAAATAATTCACCTGGGGAAAGTACATTGTTCCAAAATGGCGGCACCAATGAAATAAAGTCTATAGATGTCGCTGATAAGTATTAATCCTGAATAAATCAGTTTTCGAAGGTTAGATTGTATGATATATAGAAAGTAATGTAAATCTAGGCCTAGCATTATAATAAGTAGGATTTGCACTTGAAATAACCCTGGTTTCAAATTCATTTAAGGCTTTCAAATTCAGAAGAAGATTACAACACATAGGAAGTTTGAAGGCTCTCTCAAGCGAGTTCGATTTTATACGGATTTTTAAAGATGTTGATGTCTAAAACATGCGTGCTGGCTGGCAAGTGTTAAGAACCATCTGTTTAAGTCTGCACTGTTAGATTAGGTGCACAGAGTGTTAAATTTAGCACACATCACTCTCTAATGAGGTGGCCACTCAGTCACACAGCTAAGAGATTTAAGAGATTAGTATGAGATTTTTTTAAAGTTTAGTATATCAAGACATCATATATCTTATATATCTTGTCAGTTGCTACTTACCCTATTGATGAAATAAAATCCACCAAAGATGATGTAAGGTGGATCAATAACGCAAGCGATGTAGTGGATAATAATAGCTGCTTGACTGTGTGAGATCATGTCTACCAGTGAGACAATTAAGTAAGGTATCATAGATATCTGAGGAACAAACAAGTAGAACAATTACTGTGTGATAATTTCTTGATATTGTCAATCCATGATTTTCTCTGATTGCCTCTTTTCCTTCTTCACTCTACTGTTATTTGCAGAATACTATACAAAATATACTCCCTCTAAGTTTGAGCTTCTTCTCAAGGTATTGCATAACTGCCAAGTAATGGAATCTTCTGTATATGAAATAGAACTCTAGAGAACAACTCTCACTAAACATCAGAATCAGAACATATTTGCTTATAATTCCTGGGAATTAAAACAAACACCATAAATACAGTCAAATCCCATTATAACAACTTGGTCTGGATGGACAAAATATTTATCTAATAATAGAAATTTATTTTACAGTCAAAATCTATTATAACAGCTTGAACAGGTAAATCCAGGAATTGGGTAATAAAGTTTTGTTAATAACTAGAGACACACATAATAACACACATAACTTGATGTTTCGACCAAAAGGCCTTTATAGTAACAAAAATTGAAACAAAATTAAAATAGAAAACAAACATTAAGGACATGGGCGGTCACATTGGTATTTGTAATATAGATTGACTGGAAGAGGTGAAATGACACCAGACAAGGAAAATACAAAAATGACTACAAATATGTGATACAAAACAAACAGAAACTATTGATCAACTAGAATTATACATGAGACAGGTACTCATTAATGCCATTGGGTTTATGAGTGCCATATTGGTAATGTAGGGTTGTCAAATGTAGCGGTTCTCTTATAACAGCTTGGTCCAGATTGATGAAATATTTATGCAATAACGGAAATTTTCTATATACAATGTACAAAATAATTATAATTTATGATTTTTGAAATGTTTTGTTCCGCCGAAGACGGATGTGTCGGGCCATTGGCGCAAATAAAACAGTGACACAACCCATTTACATTCTCTGGACTGCATCCTGCTGGAGATCTAGTAGTACTGCTACAGAAGAGATCCAGCAGGAGTTTGAGAATGAACGCTGAAGAAGAAGAAGAAATGTATTTTTAAATATGGAAATGTGTACAAAATGAGGTACCATTAAATTCTGAATATAAACCCATCCGATTGTAGGCCGAGAACCTAACTATCCCTTCCCAAAAGTGGAGAAAGTCGAAGGTCCGACTATAGACCGACATCCCCAACTTAACAAAGCCAGCAATAATGAACTTCATCATCATAAGAAAGAACTGACATGCTAAATGGAAATTAACACAAACTTTTGCAACTCTAAGAAAATGGCATTCCTTTCATTTGCTTCACTCACATAACTTGAATGAATCAAGGAATGAAACCCTGGTGGCTACTGTATTCTGGAACAATATATCCGAAAATAATGAATACCCCGTAGGCTGACTTCCCTATCCATGACTATAGACAGTTTATGAGGTGGAGAGACTTTGGGGAACAAAGTTTTTCCTGAATGAATTGTCTGTGTTGGGTGTCTGGGCCTTATGACACGGAACAGCGCTAGTGAATAGTAATTACTATGTAACTATTATGTCACCAGCTAGCTTCTGACAGTGACATTTAAGTGGGAAACGTTTAAGTGGGAAACGATGAAAGGATGAAAGGCAAGACAGCAAGATCACGTTTGTTTTTATAAGATACAGAAGAGTTTGAACTTTGTTCCTGGTTATGTTTACCGTGTGGGGAGAATACGGTAATAAAATAAACATAACAGAGGATTGTGAAATTGATCTTGTCTTCCACTAAATGTACAGTGGTTGGGGGAGGGAATCAATTACGGCGCAATTTTACTACAAAATGCCTATGATGTGTTGTGATTTGGAACTGCGGCCTCAGTGTGCTGGACTAATTAACAGAATATATGGCTGACTTAGCTAGCCAAGAATACTGCACAAGTAGTTTAGCTTCCAGTTCATACATTTTTATTGTCATTGTGATTTTATTCCTGTAAGTGTAAGCGGGAAACGGGAAGATGAATGGCCAACAAAAACATGCCAGATCACGTTTGTTTTTAAAAGATACAGAAGAGTTTGAACTTTGTCTGACCTGTATGTTTACCTTATACGGTAATATAAACTGAGGCACAGCTCAGACAGTTTCAATATTGATTTATTTCCTCCATTCCCCTCCCTCCAACACTGCCTAAGCGGCAAAGTTTTGGATGTCAAAAATGTGTTTGTGCAAGACCATAGTATGTAGAGTAAGACCTCTGTACAGAATTAATTAGGACTTCATTCTATGTTTCTGATTATTGTCTTGGTCAATATTTATATACTTGGAGTCCCATGTTAAAAATTGGCAAGACCAACCAGCGACATGCACAGAAATACTCAAAATCTGCCTTTGAGGTGTTGTTTTAAATTTTCTGTACACAGGTATTATAGCCTAGTAGACGGTCAGTAACTGTTGTAACATTTGCTTTACCACAACAAGAAAGTGTGTGACAGTGTTTAGATTACTGGTAGTTAGTGTTTCCCTACACAAACAAGACTAGGCCTAAGCTACCAATCAGCTTAGGCTATGGTATTTCATTTGTTTTTTCCACAGACCATTACCGTATTTTGGTCAATAAATAACATCAGATACTGGTATACTTTTCTGACCAATTTCGATGATCAATTGAAACCTTTATGATATAAATATATGTACTATAAACGGTAAATAAAACCGGCAATACCCATTGCTAAAAATAGCGTTTCCGGGAAATTATTCTAAAAAAATGGCGGAGTCTCTGAAATAACGATATAGACCTAGTAAGTGAGTTTTTATTAAGAAATATCGGAGATTTTGAAGGAAATATTGTATGATATATAGAAATTAATGTAATTAGAGGCCTAGCATTATGGTAAGTACGCTCTAGATTGCTGGTGAGCCCTAGTCATTTTATCCTGGCTTAATATATCGGGACATGTGACAGTAATTTTTTTTAAAGTGTTTTTCTCCATTTTTACTGTGATTTGGACGTAATTTTTTTTTTAATTTGATCTTACTCTCGAAAATAAGCCTAGGAGTATGAAGTCATCTCTGTTTTTTGTCCAAAAATTCTCGGGTTATACACGGAATTTAACGGTATTCCACTGTATATCTAAAGATAATGACAAAACTCATACATTACCCATAGTGGCACAATGAATTCATGCCATTGATGATTGTACTTACCAGTTGAAGAATGAGTGGCAGGTAAGCAGTACAGGTGTCAGCCTTACTGAACGCAAATGACAGCACTAAAGCCAACACAATGATGAAAGGAATGTTGGTTAAAAACAATAGTATAAGGGTCGCAATGGCACCTTCTGTATTCAGACCTTCAATCTGTGTTGACACATATGAAAAAGAATTACAGACAAGCAGAACTGAAACATTGAAGAAAAAAAAAATATATATATATATATAAATATATATTGAACAAGCATGGTGTTCTACCCTGTTCAAAATTGTGTATACCCACTCTGATCTGACTGGATGATAAAGAACTGTGGTTTCCAAAATGGCTTGGGTCAATGTAACAGTGTTTGAACAATGTCTTCAAGTAGTCCTTAAAGTGTTTGTTCTGGCCTCTGCTCACCTGGACACAACACAGCTCGCTGTACAAGTCTCCTTGGATGACACTTTTAATCATAGGTCTATAAAATACTTTTAGGCTATTCTAACCACCAGGTAAGCCCCCCCCCCAACCTAGCCAGACTAACCTGAATTTAGCCAGCCAACCCCTTTAGGTTATTCTAGCCACTAGGTAAGTCCCCCATCCCAGCCTGACTAACCGGAATTTAGCCAGTCGACCCAAAAAAAATTGTTTTCCTTTATATGAGGGATGCAATGTGGTCGAAGACGGACATGTTCACTCAAGTTGCAAGGCAAGTGGGTGCCATCTGAGCAGACCTGTCTGAAGTCTTGTTTACTGCATGATTTTTCTTTGTTAGTAAATCCTTGATGATTCTACAATATATTATTCACCTTCACTTCTACAAAAAAATTGCCAAAAAAACACTAATCTGGAACTTAAAGTAAAACTTCACCACCCAGCACAGGCAGGCAACAAGAGTAACAAACTCTATTCCTCAGAGTTCTACCACCATCTCCAGAATCATTCCAGATAACCATGATTAAAGAGTGATGTTCTATATATGAATAATGCTAAATAATCTTACTAACGAATATATTTACCTTCATGGCTAACACAATGATGATGATTAAAATTGCTGGTACCAAGAAGATGACTAAATCAGAGATGTATATTGTTCCCCAGTATATATTAAATGTCACACCAGATATTCGCAGTTGACTTCGCAGCTTCCACTGTGGAGAGAAACAAGAAACGTTGGCTTACATTACTGGCTGTAATAGTTTCATGAACAGAAACTAGACAACTGGTTACAATCATGTCTACTTTCAGGGAACCCCTCTAATTTTCATGTTTCAATAGTTTCCTGAAACCAGAGAACTGGTTCAAAGACCCCCGACCTTCCCATATGAAATTAGAACATACATTTTGGTGCTAGGCCAAAAAAGTGGGTAACTCTCCTCCACCTAATGGTTTCCCAAGGAAATGGTTACCAAATTATCACATTAATGAAAAAATGTATAGAAATCTTCCCTTACAAAAGATATATCTATGGCCCTGATACCAAGGCCTTTTGCTGAAAGAGAAGAAAGGAGATGGAATTCCTTTGGGGATATTCAGAATGGAGGACTGCCTTTGGTTCAGATAATCACAGATCACCTAAATATATTTGAAAGTAATGTTTTGTGTTTCAGTGATAAGTGTATCACAAATATTGTCCATGAACACAAATTCTGACAGAGTGTAATAAACTATGCCGTAAATAATGTAATGCTGAGGCACCACTTGATCAGATTTCTTCAGCGTTCATTCTCAAACTTCTGCTGGATTTCTCTTATAAATCAGGACAATGGCCCTATAAGATTTCCAGCTGAATTTAGTCCAGAGAGTGGAAATGCGTTGTGTCGCCGTTTTATTTGTGGCAATGGCCTGACTCATCCGTATTCTGTGAATGATCAGATTTAAACAAGAAATAAAAAAGTTCAACAGAATTATTACGGAAAACTGACCATAGGCCTTTATTTCTATCTTAGTTCAACATTCTAGTTTTTACTCTTTTTGGTTACATCTATCTCTACTTAGCTTTGCCATGTGAACTCCATGTTTATCTGCATACATGGAGGTGCAACTTTATGTGAATATAAATAGTACAATATAATTACCTCCCTGTCTCTAACAATTTCAGCTGCAAATCCTGGCATAATCAAAATGAACGCCAGGCCAACAAGCAACGATGAGACCATTGCTCCGGAATTATATAAAAGTGTTTTAGTCATTGAAGGCCACGGAAGACTACATCCATTAACATGGATTCTGAAACCTGAGCTAGTAATGATGCTTTGTGTGGCCATGTTGATGGCAACTGGGATGGAATGCACTGCTGAGTCATTGTATAGCACCAGAAAGTCTGACAAGGTCTAAGGAAGAAATACAACAATGAAGTTAAATTACAGCAATGAAGTTAAATTATGGCAATGTAGTTAAATTGCAAAAATGAAGATAAATTACAATAATGAAGTTAAATTACAACAATGAAGTTAAATTACAATGAAGTTAAATTACAACAATGAAGTTAAATTACAACAATGAAGTTAAATTACAATGAAGTTAAATTACAACAATGAAACTTCTTCTTCTTCTTCTTTCGTTCACTTGAAACATGTCTATATCTGTAATTCTGTCTCCTTAATAAAACTCACTGTCTTTTGTAGTTCATACAGTGTCCCATAGAGTTTTGATCAGTAACTGAGATAGGGCCCGGCACCGTCCATGCCTGAACATCCGCCACAGGGCAGGCACCATAACTTTTTATAGATACAAACATGTTTCCATTGTGTTTTGTGCGTGGCATCCTGATTATCTGTGCGCCTTTTGGCTGGATGCCTCTGTCTTCAGCACTCTGCTTACTTGGGCAGGACTATGGTCCTGCTCGAATGGGACTGCCCGACCAGTCTTAGTTTCCAGCCCCTGATGGCTGAACTAAGCCCCATCACCACGGCACGGTGCTGGCCTTGATGGGGAACAATGAAACTAAATTACAATGAAGTTAAATTACAACAATGAAATGAAATTATGGCAATGTAGTTAAATTACAACAGTGTAGTTAAATTACAACAATGAAGTTCAATTATCTATCTACTACACCTAAATGCGATATCATTCATCATTCATTGTCTACTCCATTGTATTACAGGAGCCTCAAGAAGGGGGAGGTGCAATGAATAGTTACATTGTCTCATGCATGTCACAAGAAGTGACTAAGAAGATTTAGGGAGTGGAGCTAACTGTCCCACCTCATTGTTAAAGTGATCCAAAGCTATTCTAAAGCAGTATATGTCAGACTTGAAGGCGCTGATATTACAGCTAAGCTGTAAACCATGACACAATATATTTTATTTTCTAGACTACATTCTGCTGGGTAGCAGGATTTTGAAAATAAACAGAGGCAAAAGAAGAAGGCACTGTCTACTTAAACTACTCACCTTCAGTTTGACACTGTCTATTTAAACTACTCACACTCACTTTGACAATGTCTATTTAAACTACTCACTTTGACACTGTTCCATGTCTTTTTTAAATACTCACCCTCACTTTGTCATTGCCTATTTACACTACTCATCCCTCACTTTGTCACTGTCTAATTAACTTTCAGCTCCCTCCCAGTGACTATTAGTTGCCGGCGTATATCTTTCCATAGAACACTGGTGGAGACTATTAGCTGCCCATTGATATGCACTGATTCATTGGTTGGGCACCACAAACTATGTGTTAGGCTAATGTGACCTGAATCAGCAAATTCCTAGCTAGGTATAACATTTTAATTCCTTTTCCTGGATTTAGTGAAGAAGACAGGATAATATAGGAGAAGTAATTTTAAATCTAGTCATCTGTCCCGAACGGCAGGAGATCATTGCGAATCCAGTTGTAATTGTAGTCATCTGTAAAACCATTATGGATTGTGAATCTGAATGAATTCTAGAGAACTATGTTTGTTTTCAAAGTAGATATTAGTGACACGTTAGTTTCGTTATTAATTGGTAGGTTAATGAATTTGCCTCTCTTTTGGAGAGGCGTGCCCCTTTCAACCAGCGGACAAAGTCCAATTAGGTTATATCAGGACACACTACCATAAAATATTAGAGGTGACAAAGATCCCAAGAAAAATAATTTCATTATTAATGAAATGATACCAGACAATTTATAGGCCGAATATAGACTTCATTAACCGCCGACACTAGACTTGGAGAAAATGGATCTGACAAGTTAAGTAACTGTGTATTTTATTTGTTTTAACATGTGATATTATGTTAGTTTGGTTGTAAAACAACATACATACAATAGACCTAGATATGTAGAATAATTTTATCAGAGTTGTCAAACATCGGATAACTATGTTAAATTTGTGTGTTTCTAGACCGAGTATAACATAGGACAACAAGTAAGTGATATCTACATGTTTTATTTGTTTTCACAATCCATATTATGTTAGTTTAGTTATGAAACAACATAAATACAATAGGCCTAGTTATGTAGAAGAGTTGTA
Organism: Meghimatium bilineatum; assembly: GCA_034231615.1. NCBI lineage: Eukaryota > Metazoa > Mollusca > Gastropoda > Stylommatophora > Philomycidae > Meghimatium > Meghimatium bilineatum. Next base: position 9,407,085 of record CM067306.1, read on the forward strand.
TCAGGGATGCCACATTGATACTGTTATTTTTTTTTTGTTGAAACAACAAAAATACAATAGGCTTATCTATGCAGAAAAAATGTATCAGTGTTGTCACACATTGGTCAAGTATAGGTGCACCAAGAAATTATTTTTGTTCCCATTTTTTTTCCCAAAAGTTTCATCTTTACCACTTTCTCTCACCTCTTTTATCATATATACACAAGTAAAAAAACACCAATATATGTAGTATTCAATACTTTATTAACATGTACACAAATTATTTTAAAATCTCTAACAAAAAATAAGTTATTGCATTTTTCAGACACCCATCAAAAATAATGGACATTGTACAAAAAATAAGCAAGGAACAAGGGAGTATTTACATAATATAAGTCAGGTCACTAAAAGTTAAACTACTCACCCTAACTTTGTCAATGTTCACTGTTTATTTCAACTTCTCACATTAACTTTGTCAATGTTCACTGTTTATTTTAACTTTTCACATTAACTTTGTCAATGTTCACTGTTTATTTTAACTTCTCACATTAACTTTGTCAATGTTCACTGTTTATTTTAACTTCTCACATTAACTTTGTCAATGTTCACTGTTTATTTTAACTTCTCACATTAACTTTGTCAATGTTCACTGTTTATTTTAACTTCTTACATTAACTTTGTCAATGTTCACTGTTTATTTTAACTTCTCACATTAACTTTGTCAATGTTCACTGTTTATTTCAACTTTTCACATTAACTTTGTCAATGTCTATTAAAACTTCTCACTCTTCACTACCGGTATATGCCTATTTAAACTATTCAACTACTCATCTACCCCTTAGCATTGACTATTTCAACCACTCACATTCCCCTGAAGAGTCTCAATTTCGATTCCAAGAAAATGTGGAGCCACACGAGAAACATTTGTTCCAGGAAGATATGTGTCAACAGCGTACTTGGTTTTCCAGTTGGAGATGACAGCTTTAGAGCCAGTATTATCTGTAGAATATATCTCATGTAAGAATACAATCATACATAACAGTATTATCTGTAGAATATATCTCATGTAAGAATACAATCATACATAACAGTATTATCTGTAGAATATATCTCATGTAAGAATACAATCATACATAACAGTATTATCTGTAGAATATATCTCGTGTAAGTATACAATCATACATAACAGTATTATCTGTAGAATATATCTCATGTAAGTATACAATCATACATAACAGTATTATCTGTAGAATATATCTCATGTAAGAATACAATCATACATAACTATTATCTGTAGAATATATCTTGTGTAAGTATACAATCATACATAACAGTATTATCTGTAGAATATATCTTGTGTAAGTATACAATCATACATAACAGTATTATGTATTTCAGTTCACTTCAGTCTCACAGAAACAAACATATATGAAGCATATAACAAAGTCATGTCCAGAACACCCCTCTACTCCTTGATGCTGCAAGGAAGCAAAGGATGATAGTGGATAGTATCTCAGTTTCACTGGTGCCTATAGCAAAATCCGGAATGAGGAAGGCCCAAAGGTTTTACCAGTGACAACAATTATGCTACATTGTATGTCTACAAGATGATATGACTCTGTAGTGAGGCTACTACAAGATGATATGACTCTGTAGTGAGGCTACTACAAGATGATATGTCTCAGTAGTGAGGCTACTACAAGATGATATGACTCTGTAGTTTAGTTTCTAAAGGATGATATGACTCTGTAGTGAGGCTTTTCTTCCAGTGAAAAAGTCACCAACATTCATCTTTACAGTTGGAAATGCGTCATAAAATAAATATATTTAAAAGTATTTGTTTTTCCTCGTTTATTATTTTTGTCTTCTATCAAATAATCGCCGTGGATGGTAAATAGTTGCAAAACAGAGGACAATGCACATTTGTCATATTATGACAAACTCCTAAGAGGCAGGGAATGATAGACGTACCATCACCGCAGGTTTGGTCAGCAAATCTAACAGAATAATGATGAAATAGTTGACCCAGCTCCAATATTCAGTCCCAATTAGTAGTAGTTCTGGTGGCTGTATGAACTAATTTCTCTCGCTACACTCTCAGCTGTACTGAACAACATGCAAAATAGTGAATACACTCTCACAAAATTGTAACAATGTGATGCTTGTTGACGTTCTACATGAATAGGCAGGCAGATGATGTTGTTTCATTTCAGTGGTGGATTTTAACATCTTTCTAACTGGATCAAAATTTAGTTTCTTACAAATGCATCCCAAAAAAAGCTGATGTATGGGAGTTCCTTGAGGGAAAACGACTGGCCGGTGGACAGAAGAAACTCTTTAAGGACTCTCTCAGGATGTCTGAGAGTCCTGAACTTGTTGACTTTGTTTTGGAGCGGATCCACCCCACAAGCCCAACTCTGTCAAATTAGTTCATGGTTGAAAAATTGATCAGCCAGATTCTACTGCTGATATGATTGTATTTATTAGTGGCACCTAAATATTAACCTGAATAGCAATGCCATGTACAAGATATGCTTTAACTATCATTACTATTCAATTTACTTTCCGAATAGCTTTTATGAAGGTCATGCTTTCCTGGTAGGTGATTTCTTGGTCTTTTTGTTCCTGTGTTGTTTCATATTTTGCTAGCATATATGCCTTTTAATTTACTAGAATGCCACAGTTGGATGGTATCCACTGTAATACTACCCTTCTTTGGATGTTCACTTCTCATATGGCTTCCTTCAGGTCTTATCTTCCATATGAGGGCAGAACACACCATACTAAACAGTCACTTAAATAGATTAAGACTGGTTCCATCACCTCTGTGTCCATGTGGACAGGCAACATAGACCACTGAACATATCCTGCAAGACAGCATCACACTAAACCAGTTATAGGAAGAACACTGACCCACAGAGACGGATATCCACAAAAAGTTGTATGTGTGCACTGAGGAGTTTTCAAATTCAGCAGAATTTATTAAGAAAACCAGACTTGCTGTGCAGACATGTTAAACTGCGAATGAGAAGAATATTCAATTTACTTACTGACTGCATCCAGAACTAGTAACGGTGGAGCTAGACCAAGAATGTTGGCATTTCTCACATACATTGAAGGAGTGAAGCATATAGGGTCTGTACTCTCAACTGGTGATGCCTCATTCGTTTTGGAAATGACTAGACCAACAACGACAAAGATTACAGGCATCATTACTTGAAAAATTAATGCTTTAGTACTGCGGAATGTCAACAGGAAGCGGATCTGGGGACATAATATTTTGAGTTAAATATGATTAAGAAAACAAAACAATTCTGAAAACAAAATGAGACTGAAAAGTTTATTAAAATTAGGTTAAGTAGCTTCATAGCATATCATGAACCAGGTATGAGAGTTGTGTTCTTCCTTGTAACCATGGTGACACATCTGGTCTTGGATCGACAGCTTAAGCTCCCACCCCTACACCGCCCCTCCAATTCTCTGACCAGACTGACTAGCACCACTGTGTGTTGGTGCAGTGGTTTTGGAGATATTGACTGTCTCTTTTACAGTCAACTCTCTTTCCACCTGCTGCCTCCACATTCACGGACACAATCCCCAAAAGGTTTAGCCAGAATCAGCTTGAGCAGCTGTATTTCTGTTTCCAGGGTGCACCACAAGGAGCTACTTTTAGGATCTTGATTATCTGCTAACCTTGGGTCTGCAGAGAGCAGAGCAGTACCCTTTGCACCCCGTTCTCTAGACTATATCTTGCTGAAAATCTAGTAGAAACATCTTACTACAAGAGAGTCTGGTGATAGTTTAAGAACGAAACAAAATATTTTCTTTTACTCCCCCTCCCCACAGTAAAAATATGTGGCTCCTGGGGGGGGCGGGAGAGTGGTGCCATATGAAGCACATTGAGAATCGCTGGCAAAGACAATGCAATATAACCAGCCGTTCTCTCTTCACTGTGAACCCCAAGCTGGTTTGGGTTAGTTGGGATTGTGTGACTATAGTAATTTAATAATGTGGCACCTCAAGAGATCATACGTAGATTCACCCGTGTCTTGCTGAGGCCAAAAACTGGAAACCAGAATAGCAACATTGTGACCTGTCATGCATATTCTAAGAGACAACTAAGAAGGTTTGTGATCCACCCCATAAGTCAAAGTGACCCAAAAGCCATGCTGAAGTCAGATATGTCATGCAGAAAGACGTACATATCACAGCCAAGTTATAAACCATGACATAACTATATTCTGTTCTCTGGATTACACCTGCTAACCAAAAGGAGTTTTAGAATGAGTACCGAAGAAGATTTCCCTGTATATTATCTAACATCTGTTACTTGATTTAGACTGTTGTACTTTAGAAACTTATTTCAGATTAAGATTAATTCTCTTGTAGTCAGATGTGTTGGACCATTACCGCAAATAAAACAGTGACACAACACATCTCTGTTCTCTGAACTACATCCTGCTGAAACTCTAGTATGACCATTATCCTTCTACAAGATACAACAGGGATTTGAAAATGAATGCTAAAAAAAAATAAACGGACAAACTGTGAATAGATTTCATAGCATATGTCGGTCTCTACACTGGGTGATAGTGCTTACCTTTAGCAATGACCAGAATCTCTGTCTAGTTAAAACATCTCCCTTTAATGTAGATCGGCCTATCGAATCAGCCAATGGAAGAGGTGTCCGCATGTCAACATTGATAGAGTGGTGGTCTGCATCAAAAGCTGAATTGTTCTCTCCAAGACTGTCATCATTATCTGCTAACTCATCTGCCTCTATTTCATTAAATAATAAGATATTAAATTTTTGTTCTTGTGTTACTGAGTTATAAAATGGAATTAAAAAGTAGTAATAATGTTTAGCCCAGTCTATGATGATGATGATGATGATTAAATCCCTTTCACTGTAAGCATGCAGCTCTTGACAGACCATAGCCCTTCTGGTGAATGCACAGGTTTTCCTCAGCTGTAGTGCAATTGTGTAGAGTGTGTTGCATATAGTGTTCATATAGTGAGCATCCAGTCTGAAAGCTGACCCACTGTCATAGCCATTCCTGTCTGCAGTTGTTTCTTAGGATTTATTTGCATGTTTGTAGGGAGATTTTTTATGAAAACGGGGTGGGGGGGCGCAGCACCTCTCTTATATAGTTTATCAGCCATTTTGTTTCCAGGGACTCTGGCATGGCCAGGTATCCATTGGAGGGTGACTTCTACACCATATAATGTGGATAGCTGGTGCTTATTGTGGACTTTGAGAACGGGACTACTCCACCTGAAGACAGTCATATTCTCAGACTCAAAATCAGCACTCCAGGCCCTGGAAAACAAAAAAACACCTCCTGGTTGCAATATCAACAGTCTAGTCTATAAACTAGTCTATAGTCTAGTCTATAATCTCTATAGTCCAGTCCAGTCTAGTTCAGTTTAGCTTTTGAATTGATACATACTGAGCAAAACCATAGGCCTAGGTGATTGGTCTCCCAGCCCAATGATGAAGAGTATGCATGCTGAAGGTAACTAACTCACTGGTTACACACTCTTACAACTGCCCATTCTGCTTGTATACGGAAAATTCCAATTTCTTTCAGGCACAATATCATATATTTTTATTGGCACTGAATCCATGGAAGATAGTTGTGTTATTTCTGTTTGTTGATAAGAGAAATTCTGGAGAAGCAGTTGGCATCACCAAGTAAAATTCTGCCCAATGAAATACTACTACTAGAATATCAGCATAATATATGGATTGTGTCCTTTTTGTGTTGATTTCTCCAATGTAGCACCTCTACAACGAATGGGTTATGACCTGATTACTATTATTATTGCTGTTGCTACTACTATTGCCACTTCTTCTACTACAACTATTATTATTATTATTATTATTAATTACTATTAATACTGTCATTAAATACTGTCATTATGAGTATCATCATCATCATCATTATTACTATTATTATTATCATTATTATTATTATTATTTATGTCCTCCTTGAACATAATTAATTACCTTTGTACTTGTACATGTGAAGCCAATGTGTCTGCTCTTTCATTGCCATGAACTCACACATGTTCAAAATAATAAATCCTGTGAGTGTGTGTCTCTAATATATCTGCTATTATTGTTGTGCTAGAAAGCCATTTTAATTATGATGTAGTCAAATGTACCAGACTGAAAGTGGCAGATATCACAGCTAAGCTGTAAACCATGATACAAAACTCTGAACTACATCTTGCTAATCTGCAATTGTTTGAGAATGAATGAATGCAGAAACACCTTGTTGAAGACCTTACTTGGAGGCAGAGTCGAGAGGAGGCAAGCAGAAGTAGGCAGAGATACAAGTGGGAGAAAAACACGAGATGGAATGGTTACAGTCTAGCAGAGTGCACCACCAAAGCAAGAGAGAGGGATGTTGGAGATCCGTTGCAGCTAACCTTTATTGTGGAGACAGTACTTGATGGTGATGAGTGCAGAAGAAGAAGTATCACATTAATTGTCTCAATCTCCATTCTCATTCTAGAACTTGTTGTCATGTGTTTGTTTATGTTGTTTCTTGTTAAAGGTCTCATTGTGTCAGCATGTAGAAAACATCTTTGTTTTCTTTATTTTTTTCATGTACATTTATTATTTCTTATCATTTATATTTATTATTTGTACTTATTTATTACTTTTTAGTAGAAGTAATGGTTCATTTTTACTTGAATGTGTATAAACTGGATAAATGGTTGCACGGGTTTCCGTAAGTGTTTGTGGTAAGGTTATATATATGTCAAGCTCGGGCCATGACTCGTGAGTTTCGTCCACTGGAACATCTCACTAATGTTTTGACTTACAAAAAATGAATTACAGTAAATTACAACTGTCTAGCATTATAGACGGATAAAATAACATGGTCAAAATAGATGAAAGGGTGTTTATAAAGCGAAAGTACTACGTTGGACATGTGTTTCCATTGCAGTGTTTGGTGGGATCTGTCATGTGACACAGGAGAATGTGTTATGATTCCTGTACCAGATAACCCAGTGGCAAATTTACTAGCTATTATAGGAGAACAAAATTGTCCAAGCCTGGTGTGATATCAGATAAATGGCATACATATAATACAGCTGGAACAATAGATGGCATAAGACATGAAGCTTTGAATCATTCACTGCAGTTTGTGGATCCCGTGATTGAAGTACATACACAATCAAATGCAAGATGTTGGCATTCTGCGAAGGAACATAACCACCAACAACACAGTACACTCTCATCTCCAACGGAAAAGAAATTGGATACATAGTCTTACTTTGAGATGTGTCCTTGTTTTCAGATTGGTTTTTGCGTGTAAATTGTGTGTGTGTCTGTGTCTTGTGATATATTCTCTCCATAATGTTGTCTTCCCAATGAACTCCCTGAACCCTTCTCTGTCTTTGGACATATGGCATGCATTTTCCAACGATGTATTCATGTTATATTTAATTTCATCAGTCCATGGTCTTCCTGGCCTTCCCTTTCTACTCCTACTTTGTGCTCTGCTCTCAATTATTAGTCTTTCTAAACAGCTGTGTCTCTTTATATAACCAAACATGTGTAGTTTTCTTTTTGCTATTATGTTTAGTAACAAACACTCTGGCATCTTAAATGTGTTTGTAATGTCTGAGTTTCTTTTTTTCTCTTCCATGATATTATAATATCTCTCTGTAGCATTTCATCTCAAAGGCGTTGATATTTTTTGCCGCTGTTTTACTTAGGGATCATATTTCACAGCCATATGTTGTAACCATAAAAATAAAAGTTCTTAGCATTAGCAATTTCATTTCTATTTTGTTGTTTTTCAATGTTTTTGAAATGTGCTATTTTACAATATGCCATTGCCAATCTCTGAAAGGTGTGCAACTATTCAATCTTATAGTGAAAATGTTGTGCATATTCCGTAGACTCCATTATGTTAAAAGGACGTTAAAGATGATATATATGGTGTCTTCACCACTCCATATTAATACACAGATAACTCAAAGCTAACACACCTAACTTGAGAAAAACTTCTTCCAAAGTTGTCATAGACACTCCATAGCTCTTGATGCCATGTTTTTCTGCTACTTGATCCAGCCGACCAAACAGCTCTAGTCAAAGATAAATACAATACAAAGATACAACAATATCACTTGACAAACATGATACTCAAAAATACTTTACTCTGTAGCTATTTTCTTACTACAATAAGACCAATAGTTGCTCTCTCAATCCTTTCCTCTACTATCTCATCTAAATCCATAAAACCAATAACCAGTCAGGGTCATAGAAGAACTGCATTTGAAGTATGGGCACAAGAGATATCCAGCAATTTCTATCTTCAGGGATGCAGATGAGTGATTAAAAATCTTGCCCATTCCATTCTTTGATGTTGTCTGCTTATGATTTTCTTTTAACCCCTCTACTTCTTCCACCCTTGCCTGTTCCCTGGAGGATCATTTGTGACAGGAATCATGTCAGCTAACATGTCCAAACCATGCATGTTTTAATTGTTTTACTATTGAAAATAGTGATTATTATGGACCTGTGTGCATCTCTATTTTATGTCTTACATCATAGCTGTCAACTTATTTTCATAAATTCATATTTTGTAAATTATATATGCGTAATCTTATAAAAACATCCATATTAGTAATAATTGCTGAAATTAAAAACCAAACTACCTATTTTTTTCTGCGTTTTGAGGAAGTCCCACCCATTATTCATTTCGTTTGTTATTCACAAATTAGCAAGATAAGTACACTTGGAAAAAAATATCAACAGACACATCTGACTTCTAATGTATATATATATAACCACATGAGAAATTTATGTTAAATTTTTTATCAGAAAGAGTACTAAATCCTAGGTTTATTTAAAATAATGAATGTAACTAAATGAAATAAAAGTTACACAAACTAGAAACATTAGTGCTTTCGAAGAAAGGAAAACATTTATACAAACTAGAAATATTAGTATATTCAAAGAAAGGAAAACATTTATACAAACTAGAAACATTAGTGTGTTCAAAGAAAGGAAAACATTTATACAAACTAGAAACATTAGTGTATTCAAAGAAAGGAAAACATTTATACAAACTAGAAATGTTAGTGTGTTCAAAGAAAGGAAAACATTTATACAAACTAGAAACATTAGTGCTATTGAAGAAAAGAAAACAGTAATGTAAACTATAAATATTAGTGCATTCAAAGAAAGGAAATAGAAAATTACATATTACATGTCCAAACCTAATCAACAACTCACAAAACTGAGTTTGTTGCATATTAAAATCATGCATCTTCTTCTTGTTTGTTTCTTTTTCCTGGAATATGCTTATATCTGAATTTGTGTCTCTTCTGTAAACTTGACTGTGTTCTGTAACTTGTACAGAGGTCCACAGAGTTTCTCTTTCACTGTTGTTTCTATGGGGCAGTCTATTTGCCTCCATATTTCAGACATTCTTGAAGAATATGCTCTGCTGTCTGGGGTGCCTTTCCACAGGTAAACATGGCCATGTTGTCAATCTTGAACTTTGTATACATGTGGCTGTGGAGTCTGTGTCCTGTTCTGAGGCGAAGAATGATAACTTGTTCTGGTTATTTCATAATTTGGTAGTCATCTTGTGTTGGAGTCAGTCTTCCAGCTGCTCTCTATGAAGCTTAACCGCAAATGTGGAAATGACAATAGACAGATCTATTTCTTTTGATGGTACATCATTGGCACATCTGGTTAATCATCAGCAGTTCCCTCCTTAGCCAGATGATCTGCTTTCTTGTTTCCTAGTATTTCACAATGTGATTGCATCCACCGCATTGCTACTTTATGCTGATTGCTTAGTTCGGTCAGTAATATTTGCAGATCTAGTAGTTTTCTTGACAGGAGCACTTGGAGTGCTGATCTTGCATCTATCAGGAATACTACAGGCTGTGAACTAAAATTGATGCTAGGCAGTTTTTGGTTGCCACCTTGATTGTCTGGATTTCTGCATTGTAATTACGAGGGGGAGTCAATAAGTAAGTCACAAATTGATGTTGGATGGCAGGAAAATGCAGTAGGTGGTTTCTAAAGCTGTTTATAGTTGATATCATCATAGAACTTTATGTTTATGTTCGCTAGATGGCGCTAGCTGTACCTTGCGCATGCGCAGCACAAAAAACAAAATGGCTACTGTACTTACAGAGTGTACAATCAATGAACAACGTGCTGTTGTGCGTTTTTTATGGGCAAAAGGACTGCCTGCAAAAGACATTCATAAAGAAATGCTTCCTGTTTATGCTGACAATTGTTTGTCCCGTAAAGCGGTGCACAGCTGGGTAACAAAAAATTTCTCAAGGACGCTCTAAAATTGTTGACGAAATCCGATCTGGTCGTGCTGTTGAAATTGCAACAGACGCATCTGTGCAGCGGGTTGAGGAGATGATTCGAGGTGACAGATGAGTAACGATAGACGCTGTAGCAGCTGCAATAGGGTGCTCACATGGTTCAGCATACAGCATCATGCATGACCGACTGAAATTTAAGAAAGTGTGTTCAAGGTGGGTGCCCAGACAATTGACGGACGAACACAAAATGAACCGATTAGGCTTGTCATTGGAGCATCTCTGTCAATACGCAAATGAAGGAGAAGACATGATGAACATGATTATTACTGGGGACGAATCATGGGTGCATCACTACCAGCCTGAATCAAAGCGTGCTTCAATGCAATGGAAACATCCTTCTTCGCCTTGTGTCCAAAAATTCAAGGTTACACCATCAGCAGGGAAGGTTATGCTGACAGTGTTCTGGGATTGTCAAGGAGTGCTTTTAACCAATTTCAAAAAGAAAGGTGACAATGTGAATTCTGAATCATACTGTGAAGTTCTATCAGTGCTTCGGGATGCAATTCGAAGAAAACGTCCAGGGCTGCTGACTAGAGGAGTGCTACTCCTTCATGACAATGCTAGACCACATACGGCTCGATTAACTCAGGAGAAAATAAAAAATCTTGGTTGGAAAATTCTGGAACATCCTCCTTACAGCCCCGATTTAGCCCCTAGTGATTTTCACCTTTTTGGTCCACTAAAAACCCACCTTGGCGGGAAGCATTTCGCGACTGACGCAGAAGTTGAATGTGAAGTGAAAATGTGGCTTAAAAAGCAGAGCACGCAGTTCTACGCAGCAGGTTTGGGAGGACTCATAAAACGATGGGATAAATGCATCAATGTTGGTGGAAATTATGTTGAGAAGTAAAGGGATAATGTATGTGTAAAAATAAACAGTTTTCAGGTTTTTATCGTCTTCAGTTTTTTTCTAAAGAGCCATTTGTGACTTACTTATTGACTTCCCCTCGTATGACCGAATTATCCCATTTTCCCCTTTGATTGTATTCCTAACATTGTTTGGGTAGGTACTTTATATGTATTCCTGCTCCTCCATTTTTACTGCATTCTCTGTTGACCCATCTGTATATGCTCTATCCATATAACCATATGCCTTGTGGATATCATGCTAAAAATAAAGTACAATTATTAAACTTTATATCAAATATGTTTCTATATTGATATAAACTTCCAGTACTAAGCAAGTTAAGATTACTGAGTTGTTCTTTATTTAGGCAATTCAGAAATAAATTTTCAAAATTGTTCCTTAATGAAGGCAATGTTCTCACATTTTAAGAGCCCCCAAAGATGTATATAAATGCACTGTATGCTGCCTCTGTTCTCTCCATGGTCAACATCCAGAAGTCAAAAGTCCACAGAGTCTACATAATATTTTTACTGTCAGATTTACTCGTTGTCAACACAAAAACCAACCTGAAAACTTGGACACATCTCGGAGTGGGACTGTGTATCCAATTTCTTTTCCATGAGATCGCTGGTGCTTAATGTCAGGAATGATATCTTTAAGCAGGTTAGTTACAGCGCCCACATTACAGTCTGGTGTCACAACCATCCTGAGGAACAAAACATTACCCATAAAAGGTATTGTCCACTCTACCTAAATTAAAGTAATTTATTACATTATATTGCAATTCCTGTCGAAGACAGATGTGTCAAGTCATTGGTGCAAATAAAACGGTGACAGAACGTATTTCAATTCTCTGGACTGCATCCTGCTGGAAATCTAGTAGGACCATGGTCCTGCTACAAGAGATAAAGCAGGAGTTTGAGAATTAACGCTGAAGAAGAAGATATTGCAATTGACAACACTACAGTATCTATACTTTTTTGATGGATTTATTCAATGTGGTCTGTGCCCAAGCCGTTGATAAAGGTGGATTCAAACCCTCCCCTTAGGAAATCAGAACATGACATTTAGTACTAGGGAGCAAGCCAAAAAGTGGGTAAAACCCCATACTTAATGGTTTACCCTGTACTTAATGGTTTTCCCAAACAGTCAAAATCCCACGAAAAATAAAGAATTACCAAAGAAAAGAAGTAATTTACCTTTTTTTATTTAGATAACTCCCACTAACTTTACCGAAGATGTATGTACGGGGATGACTGTGCCACTGAACATATAGGTTAAATAGGTCAGTAGATATGGAAGGGAGGGGGGATTCAAACACCCCATCCCCCCAGCATATTGGAACATGACTTTTAGTACTAGGAACTTGGCCAAAAATCACCCTGCCTCCTTTAGTGATTTCTCTCAAAAAAGGTCATCAAAGTTATTATCAAAAGGAGATCTAATGTACGAATGACCTTTTTTTATATTTAGGTACACCACCCTTGAGGAGAACGTATCTACAGCCCTCAGTTAAAATATTTGTGATTATATTTATAGCAATACAGTGGTAATGTGGTGTCAATTCAGTCTGCTTTATTAACTATGACCAAACATTACTGTACTCCCATAAGTGCTCCCATAACAGATAGTTAGTTAGTCAAGAGAGAACATCATCATTGCATACATGACAAATCCATAAGTTAAAAAATATCCCCCTGAGTATATCCATAATTACACAATGACTGATAGTTCCAGTTTTAGTTATCTCACCCCTAACAGATGTCAAATGGTATGCATACTAATGGTTCACATGACTCGCTAGGTGACTATTCTTCTAATTCTAACATGCAGGCATCAAGTTCTACTAGTATCACATTTACTACTAAATTCCCCAAATCTCAATGCAGATGAGGTATGCCATCAATCAAGTTTTCTTAATCCAGAACTCTCATGAAGCAGTGAATGATTCTCTTTGCTGTTGTTTTATTTAATGACCATGCCTCACAACCGTATACTGTCACTGGAAATACACAAGTTCTGATCATATATAGTTTGACTTTTGCTGCTGGTACCTTGCCAAAGATTTTCATTTGCTCAAGTTTCAATGTCACTATTGCAATTCTTCTCTTTATTTCGACAGCGTAATCTTCTGAGTTATTTATTTTTTTGCCAAAATACTGGAAATTTGTTACATCCGCTAGTTAGAAATTGTCAATTATTATCTTTTGTCGTTCTTTCACTTTATCCATTTTCATAATTTTTGTTAATATTTAAGAACAGGTTTTGGCTTCACCGTGTTTTTTTGTTGATAGTAACATTTGTTTTAGACCATCTCCATTTGTTGTTGAGAGAACTGTGTCGTAAGCATATCTGTCTGTTACTACCAATAAATATAAAGTTTTACTGCAATAATTTCCATTATTGATAATAAATTACACTGAGTTCATGTGACATAGGTTTCAGATACTGACTCCCATGATAAATCACATTGAGTTCATGTGATATAGATTGCAGGTACTGACTCCCATGATAAGTCACACTGAGTTCATGTGACATAGGTTGCAGGTACTGACTCCCATGATAAGTCACACTGAGTTCATGTGACATAGGTTACAGGTACTGACTGATAAGTCACACTGAGTTCATGTGACATATGTTACTGGTACTGACTCCCATGATAAGTCACACTGGTTCATGTGACATATGTTACAGGTACTGACTCCTATGATAAATGAAAATGTAGAGAGATTATTCTTACGTTAGGTGATAGCCAATGCCAAACTTATTCTTCAAAAATAGTGATGACCCACAACATCGAAGTTTGCCCTTCCGAATGAATGCTTTTCTGTCTGTAATAAAAACAGTGAGAACACATCAAGGTACTTGCTAGACAGATCCAAGAATCAAAGTACTTGCTATACAGATATCAAAGTGAGAATACATCAAAGTACTAGCTATACAGATCTGAGAACAAATAATTACTGCAGAAGGTTGTGTTTGGGTACAGGAACCTTTTCTAGAATGCTACACAATGTTTTCAGTCAAATGTACTTCTTGTCAAAATGCTACACTGCACAGGTATCAACTAGTATGAATTTTCTGTATTAATGTGGAATTCGGGACCCAAAAAAAAAAGAAACCCCCCCCCCCAAAAAAAAAGGTCACTTGTTAAAAATCCTAGTAATTATCACTAATGCTGATGTTTTTACCTCACACCCTCATATTGAGAGACAAATATTAAAACATTTTTTAAAAAATGTAGTGAGTTTTTTGGGGGGTGCTAAATACAGACGTTTTTATCGAAATACGAAAATCAATTGTTAAAAATACAAATTTATGAAAAAAGAAGTTGACACCTATGACACTGAAATATATGATTATGATGTTGAGGATGAACAAAGACTGTGTTTCCACTCTTGTTTTCATGCCAGGCAGTGAAGTTTTACTTCCAGCTTTATATTTGTGTATCTCTCACGCTCTATTTAATAGCAATTCCCTGATGACTGTTCGACTAATATGATTGTTGGGTGCAATATCGATTTGGGTGGTCTTCTACACCATGGGGGGGGGGGGGGGGGGGGGGGGGTGTGAAGCGCTGTATTGCCACATTATTGCAATCTTGAGACATGTCACAGATAATAGGGTCAATTCTTGCAGTCCAGTGATGGGCATCAGCTAGATTCTTGCAGTCCAGTGATGGACATCAGCTCGATTCTTGCAGTCCAGTGATGGGCATCAGCTAGATTCTTGCAGTCCAGTGATGGGCATCAGCTAGATTCTTGCAGCCCAATGAAGGGCATCAGCTAGATTCTTGCAGTCCAGTGATGGGCATCAGCTAGATTCTTGCAGTCCAGTTTTGGGCATCAGCTAGATTCTTGCAGTCCAATGATGGGCATCAGCTAGATTCTTGCAGTCCAATGATGGGCATCAGCTAGATTCTTGCAGTCCAGTGATGGGCATCAGCTAGATTCTTGCAGTCCAGTGATGGGCATCAGCTAGATTCATCACAGTGGAAATCATGGGGTAGACTATATGCGAGTTGGAGGACCTATTTAATATGCATCGTAACTTGATTTCTTATGTACACAATTGTCTTATGCTCTCTTAAGGATATACATATTGTCTATTGTCTTTCCCCGTGTGGTCTGTTAACCACTCTTGCCGTTAAACATAGGGGTGATTGGAGCTCGAGCTTGCGTTCTAAAGCCAGATGTGTAGCCTTGCCTGTACTATGACCGTGTCTGTTCAGGATGTCCCTGATGTTTTCTATCCATCTTTTTTGTGGTCTTCCTCTAGCTTTGTACCCTATCTCATTTAGTTATATGCCTGTACGGGCAACTTGTCGTGATGCATTCTCATGTGACCAAACCACTTGATCTGCTGCCTTTCTATGTATTCTGTGCAAGGTATTATACCTATTCTGTCCCTGATGTTTTCATTTCGCAATCTATCGAGCCTGGTGACCCCTGCGGCTTTCCTCAAGCATTTCATCTCATATTCACTATCTTTCTGTAATGTGAAGATGAGAGAGACCAGGTTTGGCACTGGTAACACAGTGTTGGAATACATAGAATGAATCAATAACACTTGTATTCCCACATCTCTCCATATCTGCAGTGAGTATCCAACTCTCACAACCACAAAGCATAACAGAAAAAAACAGTGTGTTATACATTTTGGTCTTCACTTTAACACTGATATTTCTTTTCCATATGACATGGCACATGATAATAATAAAGTTCGGATATATTCTGTAAGAAACAAGTATACCTGCAAGGATATCAGCCTCATCCATGAAGTGAGTTGTAAGAAGTACCACTCTGCCTTCTTTCAATCTCTTTAGCATTGACCACAGATGACGACGAGAGAAGGGATCCATCCCTGCTGTAGGCTCATCCAGAAATATTAGCTATTGTAACAAGAAATACACATATGGAAGATGTTAGATGACACATATGGAAGATGTTAGATGACACATATGGAAGATGTTAGATGACACATATGGAAGATGTTACATGACACATATGGAAGATGCTACATGACACATATAGAAGATGTTAGATGACACATATGGAAGATGTTAGATGACACATATAGAAGATGTTAGATGACACATATAGAAGATGTTAGATGACACATATAGAAGATGTTAGATGACACATATGGAAGATGTTAGATGACACATATGGAAGATGTTAGATGACACATATAGAAGATGTTAGATGACACATATGGAAGATGTTACATGACACATATGGAAGATGCTACATGACACATATAGAAGATGTTAGATGACACATATAGAAGATGTTAGATGACACATATGGAAGATGTTAGATGACACATATGGAAGATGTTAGATGACACATATAGAAGATGTTAGATGACACATATGGAAGATGTTAGATGACACATATGGAAGATGTTAGATGACACATATGGAAGATGTTAGATGACACATATGGAAGATGTTAGATGACACATATGGAAGATGTTAGATGACACATATAGAAGATGTTAGATGACACATATGGAAGATGTTAGATGACACATATGGAAGATGTTAGATGACACATATGGAAGATGTTAGATGACACATATAGAAGATGTTAGATGACACATATAGAAGATGTTAGATGACACATATGGAAGATGCTACATGACACATATGGAAGATGTTAGATGACACATATAGAAGATGTTAGATGACACATATGGAAGATGTTAGATGACACATATGGAAGATGCTACATGACACATATGGAAGATGTTAGATGACACATATGGAAGATGTTAGATGACACATATGGAAGATGTTAGATGACACATATAGAAGATGTTAGATGACACATATGGAAGATGTTAGATGACACATATAGAAGATGTTAGATGACACATATGGAAGATGTTAGATGACACATATGGAAGATGTTAGATGACACATATGGAAGATGTTAGATGACACATATGGAAGATGTTAGATGACACATATGGAAGATGCTACATGACACATATGGAAGATGTTAGATGACACATATGGAAGATGTTAGATGACACATATAGAAGATGTTAGATGACACATATGGAAGATGTTAGATGACACATATAGAAGATGTTAGATGACACATATGGAAGATGTTAGATGACACATATGGAATATGTTAGATGACACATATGGAAGATGTTAGATGACACATATAGAAGATGTTAGATGACACATATGGAAGATGCTACATGACACATATGGAAGATGTTAGATGACACATATAGAAGATGTTAGATGACACATATAGAAGATGTTAGATGACACATATGGAAGATGCTACATGACACATATAGAAGATGTTAGATGACACATATAGAAGATGTTAGATGACACATATAGAAGATGTTAGATGACACATATGGAAGATGCTACATGACACATATGGAAGATGCTACATGACACATATGGAAGATGTTAGATGACACATATAGAAGATGTTAGATGACACATATAGAAGATGTTAGATGACACATATGGAAGATGCTACATGACACATATGGAAGATGTTAGATGACACATATGGAAGATGCTACATGACACATATGGAAGATGTTAGATGACACATATGGAAGATGTTAGATGACACATATAGAAGATGTTAGATGACACATATGGAAGATGCTACATGACACATATGGAAGATGTTAGATGACACATATGGAAGATGTTAGATGACACATATAGAAGATGTTACATGACACATATGGAAGATGCTACATGACACATATGGAAGATGTTAGATGACACATATGGAAGATGTTAGATGACACATATAGAAGATGTTAGATAACACATATGGAAGATGCTACATGACACATATGGAAGATGTTAGATGACACATATGGAAGATGTTAGATGACACATATAGAAGATGTTAGATGACACATATGGAAGATGTTAGATGACACATATAGAAGATGTTAGATGACACATATGGAAGATGTTAGATGACACATATGGAAGATGTTAGATGACACATATGGAAGATGTTAGATGACACATATAGAAGATGTTAGATGACACATATGGAAGATGCTACATGACACATATGGAAGATGTTAGATGACACATATAGAAGATGTTAGATGACACATATAGAAGATGTTAGATGACACATATAGAAGATGTTAGATGACACATATGGAAGATGCTACATGACACATATAGAAGATGTTAGATGACACATATAGAAGATGTTAGATGACACATATAGAAGATGTTAGATGACACATATGGAAGATGCTACATGACACATATGGAAGATGCTACATGACACATATGGAAGATGTTAGATGACACATATAGAAGATGTTAGATGACACATATAGAAGATGTTAGATGACACATATGGAAGATGCTACATGACACATATGGAAGATGTTAGATGACACATATGGAAGATGTTAGATGACACATATGGAAGATGCTACATGACACATATGGAAGATGTTAGATGACACATATAGAAGATGTTAGATGACACATATGGAAGATGTTAGATGACACATATAGAAGATGTTAGATGACACATATGGAAGATGTTAGATGACACATATAGAAGATGTTAGATGACACATATAGAAGATGTTAGATGACAAATATGGAAGATGCTACATGACACATATAGAAGATGTTAGATGACACATATAGAAGATGTTAGATGACACATATAGAAGATGTTAGATGACACATATGGAAGATGCTACATGACACATATGGAAGATGCTACATGACACATATGGAAGATGTTAGATGACACATATAGAAGATGTTAGATGACACATATAGAAGATGTTAGATGACACATATGGAAGATGCTACATGACACATATGGAAGATGCTACATGACACATATGGAAGATGTTAGATGACACATATAGAAGATGTTAGATGACACATATAGAAGATGTTAGATGACACATATGGAAGATGCTACATGACACATATGGAAGATGTTAGATGACACATATGGAAGATGTTAGATGACACATATGGAAGATGTTAGATGACACATATGGAAGATGCTACATGACACATATGGAAGATGTTAGATGATACATATGGAAGATGTTAGATGACACATATGGAAGATGTTAGATGACACATATGGAAGATGCTACATGACACATATAGAAGATGTTAGATGACACATATGGAAGATGCTACATGACACATATGGAAGATGTTAGATGACACATATGGAAGATGTTAGATGACACATATAGAAGATGTTAGATGACACATATAGAAGATGTTAGATGACACATATGGAAGATGCTACATGACACATATGGAAGATGCTACATGACACATATGGAAGATGTTAGATGACACATATAGAAGATGTTAGATGACACATATAGAAGATGTTAGATGACACATATGGAAGATGCTACATGACACATATGGAAGATGTTAGATGACACATATAGAAGATGTTAGATGACACATATAGAAGATGTTAGATGACACATATGGAAGATGTTAGATGACACATATGGAAGATGTTACATGACACATATGGAAGATGTTACATGACACATATGGAAGATGTTACATGACACATATAGAAGATGTTAGATGACACATATGGAAGATGTTAGATGACACATATGGAAGATGTTACATGACACATATAGAAGATGTTAGATGACACATATGGAAGATGTTAGATGACACATATAGAAGATGTTAGATGACACATATAGAAGATGTTACATGACACATATGGAAGATGCTACATGACACATATGGAAGATGTTAGATGACACATATAGAAGATGTTAGATGACACATATAGAAGATGTTAGATGACACATATAGAAGATGTTAGATGACACATATGGAAGATGTTAGATGACACATATAGAAGATGTTACATGACACATATGGAAGATGCTACATGACACATATAGAAGATGTTAGATGACACATATGGAAGATGTTACATGACACATATGGAAGATGTTACATGACACATATGGAAGATGTTACATGACACATATGGAAGATGTTAGATGACACATATAGAAGATGTTACATGACACATATAGAAGATGTTAGATGACACATATGGAAGATGTTAGATGACACATATGGAAGATGTTAGATGACACATATGGAAGATGCTACATGACACATATGGAAGATGTTAGATGACACATATGGAAGATGTTAGATGACACATATGGAAGATGTTACATGACACATATGGAAGATGTTAGATGACACATATGGAAGATGTTACATGACACATATAGAAGATGTTAGATGACACATATGGAAGATGTTAGTTGACACATATTGAAGATGTTAGATGACACATATGGAAGATGTTAGATGACACATATGGAAGATGTTAGATGACACATATGGAAGATGTTAGATGACACATATAGAAGATGTTAGATGACACATATGGAAGATGTTAGATGACACATATGGAAGATGCTAGATGACACATATGGAAGATGTTAGATGACACATATGGAAGATGTTAGATGACACATATGGAAGATGTTAGATGACACATATGGAAGATGTTACATGACACATATAGAAGATGTTAGATGACACATATGGAAGATGTTAGATGACACATATAGAAGATGTTAGATGACACATATGGAAGATGTTAGATGACACATTTGAAGATGTTAGATGACACATATGGAAGATGTTAGATGACACATATGGAAGATGTTAGATGACACATATGGAAGATGTTAGATGACACATATGGAAAATATTACATGTATTTATAATCTGTTTTCAGTATTACTGGTTTAAGGAGCTCTGTTTTAAGAACCTAGTTGATAGTGAGCTTGTTTACTATCACCAGGTTACAGCATGTCAAGTCCTAAACCAGGTCCTGACACACAAAAATAATCCTGTTCGTGATTTCCCACCTGAAACAACGACAGCTCATTCAGTCAATCCAGCTGTAAATGGGTACCTGACACATAAGTTAGGGGAGGTAGAGACAGCAATGAAGGGAATGGTCACCCCACCTAATAAATGCTGTGACTTAGTAAATGAAGAGTTATCTTTATCCCAGATGGCAGGTTGCTGCCATGGGACCTTTCTTTACCATTACTGGTTTAAAGAAATAACTTCATTTCATTCTGGGCAAACCTATAGGTGCTAAACTACTTCATTATATTGGGGGCAAACCTGTAAGTGTTAAACTACTTCATTACATTCTGGGCAAACCTGTAGGTGTTAAACTACTTCATTACATTCTGGGCAAACATGTAGGTGCTAAACTACTTCATTACATTCTGGGCAAACATGTAGGTGCTAAACTACTTCATTACATTCTGGGAAAACATGTAGGTGCTAAACTACTTCATTACATTCTGGGCAAACATGTAGGTGCCCAAGTCCTTCAATAGTAATGAGTATGCATGTTGATGATTCTTATTGTTAACATTTTCTTCGTTATTAACTTATCAGTCAGCAGCAATAAGTCACCTTCTTTCTATGTGGTACCTAAGCTAAGAAAAGGAGCAAAGAATTGTAACACGTGACCTGCCATGCATGTCAGAAGAAGTGGAGTTTTCTCACTCTACAGGGAAGTGTGGTTGGCTACTCCGTTTAATAGAAAATAAATGCCAAAATCTGCTTCTTCTTCTGCGTTCACTCTCTGATAACCAACACAAAATTTTGTGTTTTTTTCACCAAGGAGTTTGAAGTATATTGTGCTGCTGGTTTACAGAGAAGCATGAGTTATTTTCACCTTCTGGCCCAGCACATTCAATTTAGGCATGTAAAATATGTTGTAAATATAAACAGGACCAAAAAGTACAGGTATCTCAGAATTCCTTTATCTGAATCTCTACTTCTTATGTCCCATTGTTACGGCTGATGACTATAGTCCATGTATATACTTTATATCTTCATCAAACGAGAGTGTTGCTGGGGCCCTAAAGGAGAGCAAAGAATAGCAACTTTGTAATATGTCGCAAGAGTCAACTAAAGAGATGTGGAGGTGGAATTGGATATTCAATAGATTAAAGTGACCTAAAACTTGCTGGTTTGATGGGTTAGAACATAAAGCATAGCTTTTGCAGTCAAGGTGTAAACCATGATACATATTTGTACTCCTTATGAGAAACAGCATGCAGAAATGAGATTAATGAGGGTGAGGATTCCTTTTCCATGTCTAGAATAAAAGAATGAGGCTTGAAATGTGATTTCACCTAAAATTAGTGCTACTGTGCACTTAGAAGAATGTTCATCAACCAACAGAGAACTCAAACTGTCAGTCATCATGTAATGGTGAATACAATTAAGTGAATATTGGAGCACCTTATGGATGTGTCTGGTGTGCAATGATAATGATCTAACAAGAAACTAACAATGCATTCAGTTCTAAGCACTACATTCTGATTTGTAAATTCTTCTTCTTCTTCTGCGTTCGTTCTCAAACTTCTGCAGATTAGCAGGATGTAGTCCAGAGAACGGAATGCGTTGTGTCATGATTGACAGCATTGCTGTGATATCTGTGCCTTTCGGGGATGACACATCCGACTTCAGCATGGCTTTGGGTCACTGACCCTATATGGGATGGGATGGCCAACTTCATCCCATAACCTCCTTAGTCGCTTTTTATGACATGCGTGGAAGGTAAACAGTGTTGCTATTCTTTGCTCCCCTTTCAGGCCCCCCGCAACACACTGGCATGATTTATAAATGAATGCAGAAGAAGATGGTCACATGCTAGTTACATAATTAGAAGAAACAATCAAAAGACGCATGGCTGAAAGATTAGATCATTGATCCATGAGGTCCAGGGTTCAATTCCAAGGAAAGACTGGGTTTTCTTCTGTCGGAGAATAGGTTAAAAAATACCCTGTATATAACATGGTGACAGCAAGAGCATGCAGCCTTTATCACACAGCTACAAATACCAGCTCCATAATGGGAAAACATACAGTATTTTTTTTCCATGTTCATTCTCAACTTTCGCTTGATCTCTCTTTTAGCAGGACAATTGTTCTACTAGATTTTTAGCATGGGTGTAGTCCAGAGAACAGAATTGCGTTATGTCACTGTTTTATTTGTGCCAATGGCCCAATACATCAATCTTCTGTGGAATGCAGTATTTGACAGGTTTTTTTACAGTGACAATCAAATAGTTACAATGCAAGCCCTGAGATTGGAAGCAACAAAGAATAGAAAAAGAGTCATAGAGAAACATTGAAAGGAACACTGTCATTGGATAGCTAAGATGACGGACAGATATTTCCTTGCTGAGATAAAGAAACTTGCACCAAAACAGATTTATGGTGAGATAAACATTAAACCCTATGTGGCATCTCATTGCATGTGAAAAATAGTGAGATTCTATAACCATCTATTTTGAATAACAGAAGGGTTAGTTTTGCAACACCAATTCACCTAAATTAGCTCCAGGTTCAAAGTGAAAAGAAGACAGCAGTTCATGTTAAATTGGCCATGCTACTGGGGAACTAAAACTTTAATAATGGTTGAAAGGCATTGCCCTATCCAGCCGTGATTATCAACCATGTGAGCTATGTAGCCACAACCCTCCCAATCCGACCACATACATTTTTGTTGGGTGTCCACACAAAATTTCACTAAATTGAGATCCACTGACCCACCTATGATGGCCACAGAAAGGTATCCTACATTATTTGCATGATAAATTATAAGATACTTAATCAGCCTTGAATAAAGTGGAAAACCGTTTTATTTTAGGTTAGAGGGGGAATGGTCGTGGAAGCTACAAAATCCTGAAAAAAGAACTATGGGTTTAAAAAGGCAGAGAACCCCTGCTATTGAACTGCTATCATGATCATCAGACTGCCTTAACATGCTAATAAACAAGCTTGCAACCTTTGGATCACCGATGAGTGCGATGCCAACAGACAGTTTTCTCTTCTGACCACCACTGAGATCCCTGGAAAAAGTTTCACTCTGACTTTTCAAGTCCACATCTGAAAGAGTTTGTTCTACCTGAGGAGCATAAAAGTCATATGTCATAGCAAAGAAACACTTGACCTATACATTAAAAAGGACAAGATCAACACATGTGATTCCAAAAGGACATTATCAACTTTAGCTTAATCTGCAAAAAAGAAAATCAATTTATCAACAATCTGGCAGCTTAATTTGTTAGGGACTTCATTTTTTTTAGGTTTAGACTAAATTAATTTTAAGTAATTTGAAAATATCATCACATCTTTTTTTTTAGATTGATTATGATGTATCATAATATTGATAAATGGTGTGCATATTCTTGAAAAATAAAATAATTACAGGAAATCAACATTCAGTAAATTGTTGAAAATTTATTTCTCAAAAGAATAATTACATTTTGCAAAATAGAAAAATTATTAATTGTTTATAATTTTTAAAATCAAAATATTGCAACTGACCTAATTTATCAATAGTTTCAGATGTTCCGCTCACATTTTCTAGTATTTTATGAAAGGGTATTTAACTATTGTCAATACACAATTTATTGCACACATTATTGTTGTGGAAATCTGGCAAGTGAAAATTTAATTATATGAAATGGTAAGGATATTTGTAAAAATATACACCTTATACCATTTTCCCAATAACCACCAATTGGGTGAAAATAAGACATTAATTTTTTTATAAACAGCCACAAGTTGACCCACTTTCTGGAAATAGGTACCAACACAAATCTGGTAAAGAAAAAAGGTGATGATCACATTGCTCTAAGGCAGAGATTAGCAGCCCTTTTTTTAGCCAAGATTGAACATCTTTCATGTGGGATGAGGCCCAATAAGTCTCTTTATATTCCTTCCTAAGTTCCAAGTAATATTTTCCATGTTCAAGTGTCAGTGCATATAGATGTTTTAAATCAGCCTGGCCGGCAAGTAAAAATGGCTTGGCAGGCAGGATTTGGCCCAACATCGTATTTGGTTGACCCCTGCTCTAAGAGAATCCTTAGTAACTAGAGTAGTAACAAAACAAAATACAGTCCTAGCACTGTATTTCCTATATGCCTCAGTTGTGCAAGAAGAAATTTAGTTCATTCCTGATAAACTGGCACACATATTTAACCAAAAAAATTGTAATAAGAAAAAAATATAGTGTAACCAAGGGGAGAAGGGGAACAACTAAGAATATAAAGAACAAGAAATTGACATTGATACAATACAAAATGGAAAGAGAGTAAAATCTATTCTTGGGACCAGTATTCTTTTTCTTCTTTTTCAGCATTCATTCTCAAACTTCTGCTGGATTTCTCTAGTAGCGGGACAATGGTCCTACTAGATTTCCTGTAAGATGTAGTCCAGAAAATGGAAATGCGATGTATCGCCGTTTTATTTGCGCCAATGGCTCAACACATTCATCTTTGACGGAGGACCAGTATTCTATTTCATTCAGAAAGGTCACTACTGTTTTATTTATTTATATGAAATAACTTCATTAGATTACTCTTGCCTGCAGAAAATATACAGCCTCTTTCTTGGTTTGTGAAATGTTGCAAATGTTAATATCCATGGTAGCAACATTCATATGAGCCTTTGTTTTGGGAATGAAAAATGTCATTTTCATTATTTAGACAAATAAGACATAATGTCTTATACAAATAAGACATTATGTAAACATGTGATGTTGTCAAAAAGGGTTTCATAAAAAGTATGATTATGTAATATAAACACATAAATTTGTGTGTTCACTTAACAGGAAAGTACCAGGGATTTAAGTTACTATGTGAATGAAAACATATGCTCAACTTACTGTCCTATCTATGAGATGTGAAGGAACACCTTTGATGTTGGCAAACATCTTGAGATGCTCTCTGCAAGATAGCTCATCATAGAGGATGTTGTGCTGAGGACAGATGCCACATCGTCTACGGATCTGTTCTAGCTCACTGGATTTTGTAATATCCTATAGGAGCATATACAAAACAAATTCAACAAGAAATCATCATGTGTGGTTAATGAAATACAATACAAGCTGATATTTTGTATCTAATGAGGAGATTTGGTTAGTTGATGATCCAGCAGGCCATAGGTTCATGACCTTTGACTCAATGCCATTGTGTGATGTAGTCATGTGTTTGTGAGCTGTTGTTTTGTCCAATATAGCGTGTTCCATTTATCTGGCCACGGAGGAAGAAGCATTTTTCTAATCATGAGGAGACTTCAATAAATATATATTACTTGGAGTATATAGTGTATGGAATATTTGTTTTGTACATGTCTTCAATTGAACAGGTTGACATGTATGCACTTGATAGATGTATGAGAGATGTACAAACTGGAACATGATTCTTTTAAAAGACTAAAGAGGCAAATCAGCTTCAAATACCATATGTAACCCAATAGCATATTAAAAAAAATACGACTACTCACCAAGTCCATGATTTTAGCATTGCCAGAGGTTGGAGGAATAACTCCAGTCAACATATTTATCAGAGTGGTCTTTCCTGACCCATTATGTCCTAAAAGACAAGTGATATGACCCTCGTAAACATCCAGAGAAAATCCTGCAAGAATAAAATTTCATATAAGGCTTCATAGATGTGTAAGATAACATTTTTAATAACGTAAAGTTATAGTTGCCGTTCAAAATTACAGTGTATTTCAGTTATTGCTCAGAGACAGTCATAAACAAAAGTGTTCAACTCCCACTAGAGATGATTTTCAGCTCACTCAGTTTCCTCTTCTTTGCTAAGATATCTGTGCTTTTCAGCCTGATTTCAGCATAGCTTCTAGGTCTCTGGATAAGATAGGCAACTCCACCCCATAACTTCCTTAGTAGGGTGGATGAACATGTAGAGACTGAGCCAGACCTTCCGCCTACAGAACAAGGATGTTGACATGAATTCCTAACCTCTTACATTCAGGTGCATATGATCGTAGAGGAAGCTAGTATGTTATCTGATAGTAAGCTTATAGCACAGGGTTTCTCATAGTGATGGAAAGCTTCCCCTGGGGAAGGTGAGAGGGGAGGGGATTTCAAGGTAAAGGGAGCAATGAAGGGTTAGGTGTATCCTCTTCTCCAGAGTTAATTCTCAAACTCCCGCTAGCTCTCTCTTGTAGTGGGACAATGATTCTACTAAATGTACCAAATTACTTATCACATCAAAAATGTAAAATGGACTTTACTAATTCCATTGATTAAAACTGTTTATATAGCTCCTATTCTATCCTATAATCCCATAACCCATCAGGATTGTAGGGGTACCACATTAGATGCTTCAACTCCACCGAAGACTGATGTGTCGGGACATTGGTGCAAATAAAACAGTGACACAACGCATTTCCATTCTCTGGACTATATTCTTCTGGAAATCTAAAAGGGTCATTGTCCTGCTGCAAGAGAGATCCAATAGGAGTTTGAGAATGAACACTGAAGAAGAAGAAGAAGAAGGATGTTTCAACACACAGTGATACATACCATCAACTGCCCTTTGAAGATTGCCTTCTGTCTTGAAAATTTTTGTCAAAGATGAAATCCTGCAGTACAATAAAAATAACATGGATTAATTATTAAATGAAAAGAAATGCTGCTGTGTCGATTTTTTAATTCCATACTTTTTTTCAATATTGGTTATCATTATTGATTACTGAGTCAAATTCTCAATAATTCAGGCGGGCCAAAGATGACTTAGTCTCTACCAAAAGTTGTTAATGAGTATATATGCTGATGGTTCTTGTGACCATTAAATACACCCCTTATTCCATTCCACAGAAAACCAGCCATAACCATGCAATTCTTTATTTCAAATTCTCTGAGCCACATTTAGTGTGTCCATCACAAGTGATGATGCCCACTTTTGAAAATTCAGTTAGAATTATGTCCATGCCTATAGTTCATAGATGGCTAAAAAGTCCTATTCGAGCTGTAAATGTCATTGGACAGTTAGGTCATGGAATGACAGATTTTGGTCTATCCATAACTTTCTAGCTACTCTCTGCTGTAGTGCTGTATTTCTCCTCCTTTCACAGGATGATGTGCTCTTTTTTGACTGTAGAGCGCCATGTACATCTATTTTCACATGTATCCTGCTCTATTTCAAAGGCTTTCAGTGAGGACTTTAACGAGTCATTGAAGCGCTTCTTTTAGCCACCTTGAGATCATGTACCCTTCTCCAGCTCACCATAGAGAAGTATCTTTGGCAGGCGATGGTCTGGCATACATACCAATTGACCTGCCCAACAAATCTGTGTCTGCATCAGGATAGTGTCAATGCTGGGGATACCAGATCTGTCAGGGACAGTGGTATATGGAATCTTGTCTTGCCAACTGATGTTCCATGTTTCACTAGCGTATAACAGCACTGGAAGTATGTGAATCTATTCACAACTTTCAGTGCTATGCCATTTGCCTTTATGCAGGGCTCAAGATGGCTTTTGCCAGGTGCTGGTTGTAACATGACTTCAGTTTTCTCTGTGTTAATAGTAAGTGCAAAGTTGGCACAGGCTTTGGAAAATCTGTCTATAATACTTTGTAGATCCGCCTCAGAGTTGGAATTTAGGGCACAGTCATCGGTAAATAGGAGGTCCCAGATTGTGTGTGATTTCACTTTGGTTTTTGCTTGGAGCCGCAGAAGGTTGAACAATTTTCCATCTATGCGTTATATGATGTTTACTCCCAAGTTCAGATCTCTGAAAGCATCATTCAACATAGCAGAGAACATGATGCTAAATAGGGTAGGTGCTAATACACATCCCTATTTTACTCCATTTAAGACAAGGAAACATTTCAGATAACTCTCCATCGTCCTGAACTATAGCTTGCATTCAATCATGCAACTGCTGCACTATTGTGATATATTTCTGTGGGCATCAATATTTTGCCATAATGTTCCACAGCCCTTCTCTATTTACTGTGTCAAATGCTTTTGTTAAGTCTATGAATCCTATGAATAGGTCACAGTTGTGATCTTGACATTTTTCTTGAAGTTTTCATTCAGCAAAGACCATATCAATTGTTCCCCGTTCTTTTCTGAAACAAAAGAATGGTAATAATCCATCATTAAGATGAGATAATGGATACCATGAAGGCTATTACAGGACTGGTGGATGTGGCAGGGCCCCATTATAGACACTGAATCAATTACTTTATTCCCATTCAAAAGACACTAAGACTCTTTTACTACTACTACCTCTAAATTGTCTTACTCCAGTGTAACATAGGGCCTCAAACTATCACTCTCCGCTCATTTTATATTCTTGGTCACCTTGTTTAGCTCTAAAAATGAGGCTCTGACCTCATCCTCTACTGGACACAATTATCTTATTATTTAATAAACAAATAAAATGAATTGATATGTACCAGTAGATTCATTCAACTATTAGTAGTCTTCACGCTAGTTTCTCATTTCATAAGTGAAAATTTTGGAGAAAATAGACATGGCTAATTGAGACATACTGATGTCACTCAATGAAAACAGATCAGACATACTGATAACACTCTATGATATAGAGGAGACATACTGATGTCACTCAATGAAAACAGATCAGACATACTGATGTCACTCAATGAAAACAGATCAGACATACTGATGTCACTCAATGAAAACAGATCAGACATACTGATGTCACTCAATGAAAACAGATCAGACATACTGATATCACTCAATGAAAACAGATCAGACATACTGATGTCACTCAATGAAAACAGATCAGACATACTGATGTCACTCAATGAAAACAGATCAGACATACTGATGTCACTCAATGAAAACAGATCAGACATACTGATGTCACTCAATGAAAACAGATCAGACATACTGATAACACTCTATGATATAGAGGAGACATACTGATGTCACTCAATGAAAACAGATCAGACATACTGATGTCACTCAATGAAAACAGATCAGACATACTGATGTCACTCAATGAAAACAGATCAGACATACTGATGTCACTCAATGAAAACAGATCAGACATACTGATGTCACTCAATGAAAACAGATCAGACATACTGATAACACTCTATGATATAGAGGAGACATACTGATGTCACTCAATGAAAACAGATCAGACATACTGATATCACTCTATGATATAGATGAGACATACTGATATCACTCTATGATATAGATGAGACATACTGATGTCACTCTATGATATAGAGGAGACATAGTGATGTCACTCTATGATATAGATGAGACATAGTGATGTCACTCTATGATATAGAGGAGACATACTGATGTCACTCTATGATATAGAGGAGACATAGTGATGTCACTCTATGATATAGAGGAGACATACTGATGTCACTCTATGATATAGAGGAGACATAGTGATGTCACTCTATGATATAGAGGAGACATAGTGATGTCACTCTATGATATAGAGGAGACATAGTGATGTCACTCTATGATATAGAGGAGACATACTGATGTCACTCTATGATATAGAGGAGACATACTGATGTCACTCTATGATATAGAGGAGACATAGTGATGTCACTCTATGATATAGAGGAGACATAGTGATGTCACTCTATGATATAGAGGAGACATACTGATGTCACTCTATGATATAGAGGAGACATAGTGATGTCACTCTATGATATAGATGAGACATAGTGATGTCACTCTATGATATAGATGAGACATACTGATGTCACTCTATGATATAGAGGAGACATAGTGATGTCACTCTATGATATAGAGGAGACATAGTGATGTCACTCTATGATATAGAGGAGACATAGTGATGTCACTCTATGATATAGATGAGACATACTGATGTCACTCTATGATATAGAGGAGACATAGTGATGTCACTCTATGATATAGATGAGACATAGTGATGTCACTCTATGATATAGATGAGACATAGTGATGTCACTCTATGATATAGATGAGACATAGTGATGTCACTCTATGATATAGAGGAGACATACTGATGTCACTCTATGATATAGAGGAGACATAGTGATGTCACTCTATGATATAGAGGAGACATAGTGATGTCACTCTATGATATAGAGGAGACATACTGATGTCACTCTATGATATAGATGAGACATAGTGATGTCACTCTATGATATAGAGGAGACATACTGATGTCACTCTATGATATAGAGGAGACATAGTGATGTCACTCTATGATATAGAGGAGACATAGTGATGTCACTCTATGATATAGAGGAGACATAGTGATGTCACTCTATGATATAGATGAGACATACTGATGTCACTCTATGATATAGAGGAGACATACTGATGTCACTCTATGATATAGAGGAGACATACTGATGTCACTCTATGATATAGAGGAGACATACTGATGTCACTCTATGATATAGATGAGACATACTGATGTCACTCTATGATATAGATGAGACATACTGATGTCACTCTATGATATAGAGGAGACATACTGATGTCACTCTATGATATAGAGGAGACATACTGATGTCACTCTATGATATAGAGGAGACATACTGATGTCACTCTATGATATAGAGGAGACATACTGATGTCACTCTATGATATAGAGGAGACATAGTGATGTCACTCTATGATATAGAGGAGACATAGTGATGTCACTCTATGATATAGAGGAGACATAGTGATGTCACTCTATGATATAGAGGAGACATAGTGATGTCACTCTATGATATAGAGGAGACATAGTGATGTCACTCTATGATATAGAGGAGACATAGTGATGTCACTCTATGATATAGAGGAGACATAGTGATGTCACTCTATGATATAGATGAGACATAGTGATGTCACTCTATGATATAGAGGAGACATACTGATGTCACTCTATGATATAGAGGAGACATAGTGATGTCACTCTATGATATAGAGGAGACATAGTGATGTCACTCTATGATATAGATGAGACATACTGATGTCACTCTATGATATAGATGAGACATACTGATGTCACTCTATGATATAGAGGAGACATACTGATGTCACTCTATGATATAGAGGAGACATACTGATGTCACTCTATGATATAGAGGAGACATACTGATGTCACTCTATGATATAGAGGAGACATAGTGATGTCACTCTATGATATAGATGAGACATACTGATGTCACTCTATGATATAGAGGAGACATACTGATGTCACTCTATGATATAGAGGAGACATACTGATGTCACTCTATGATATAGAGGAGACATACTGATGTCACTCTATGATATAGAGGAGACATAGTGATGTCACTCTATGATATAGAGGAGACATAGTGATGTCACTCTATGATATAGAGGAGACATAGTGATGTCACTCTATGATATAGAGGAGACATAGTGATGTCACTCTATGATATAGAGGAGACATAGTGATGTCACTCTATGATATAGAGGAGACATACTGATGTCACTCTATGATATAGAGGAGACATAGTGATGTCACTCTATGATATAGAGGAGACATACTGATGTCACTCTATGATATAGAGGAGACATACTGATGTCACTCTATGATATAGAGGAGACATAGTGATGTCACTCTATGATATAGATGAGACATAGTGATGTCACTCTATGATATAGATGAGACATACTGATGTCACTCTATGATATAGAGGAGACATAGTGATGTCACTCTATGATATAGAGGAGACATAGTGATGTCACTCTATGATATAGAGGAGACATAGTGATGTCACTCTATGATATAGATGAGACATACTGATGTCACTCTATGATATAGATGAGACATACTGATGTCACTCTATGATATAGAGGAGACATAGTGATGTCACTCTATGATATAGATGAGACATAGTGATGTCACTCTATGATATAGAGGACACATTGATGTCACTCTATGATATAGAGGAGACATTGATGTCACTCTATGATATAGAGGAGACATTGATGTCACTCTATGATATAGATGAGACATACTGATGTAACTCTATGATATTGATAACAGAGAAACATCTCTAAGTAACTCAATAATATGGATAGGTAATTAAAAGTATACATAATCTATCCCTTCAAATTACTTCATAGCAACTTTGTTTTCCATATCTCTTCCAACTAGCTCAATATCTACATGTGACGGTTGATGAGTTGGGCTCATCAGCCTAGTAGTTTCTGTGATGGACTGTCTTGAAAATTTGTAGAATGATTGAAGGAAGTACAGAGGTGATTTTTTCACTCCGTACTCACCTGCAGGAAGAAAAAACAAACAGGGTTTAAATATTAACTCTCTCCTGACTAATCACAGATATATAGGCTATATAAAGAAAAACTATGGGACCAACAACTAATATATCAGTTTTGGTTTTCATCAATCATACTTCGTTGAGTTTATATCTCATGGTTCGCTACAAGCATGTTTTGTCAACAAAAACCAATTGTCTTTTAGCATGCATCATTTATTTCTGATATACAAATGCAACAGCAAATACTTTTAGAGACACTGTAGAACACGCTATTGTTCTTAATCATAGCCTGTTCAGAGATAGAAGATTGCAGTAGCAATTATAATGTATGACTGGCTCAATAAAACAATATCAAAGACGTCTGGATTATGTTTAGGTACATTTGACACTGGTCGCTTACAATTAGAAGCTGTCAATGCTTCTGAAACATTATAGAGCAGTGATGACGCTCTAATTCTGAAGAAAGAATAACAGATTTGTTTCAAATGAATAGAAATGATAATTCTGCTCATTTTTTGTAACCATGTTCCTCTCAAATAACATACAATATGTACTCCCATTTATCACTAGTTTGGTATGAAATGATAAAATTAAAAATACATGATGAAACACACAGGCAACAACAAAAAATAATAATAGAAGTGTCTGCTTTAAGGACAAGTAATGCTGGCTCATAAATAGTACTTACAGCTATATTTAAAAGGAAGAGAAAAATAATTAAATTGTGCAGCAAATTGTGGACACACAAGTGGAGCACACAGATTACAAACCTGGAATCACATTGTCAAAGTAAACTGTCAAAATAGTATACAAGACAATGTCCACCACAAGCATCACAATTGGAGCATACAGTGGATACTTCCCATATGTTAGTGAGTCATCAAAACCAAACCCATTCATGCGAACATCAAGAAATATAGCCTAATTAGATCAAGAAGACAGGATGAACAAAATAAATGTACACATTACTAAAATGTTAATAATTGTTAGAAATTATTATTTGATTTACAGGAAAAAATTACTAAAATTGTAATATTAGTATTATTTTTAAATATTATA
This sequence comes from Meghimatium bilineatum, assembly GCA_034231615.1. NCBI lineage: Eukaryota > Metazoa > Mollusca > Gastropoda > Stylommatophora > Philomycidae > Meghimatium > Meghimatium bilineatum. The sequence continues at coordinate 9,441,494 of CM067306.1, forward strand.
ATTTAATTTACAGGCACACATTAGTTTTTTTTAAATGTTAATATTTATTGACTATTAGGTCATAGATGTACAATCTCTGCTATTCATAGATGCATCATCTCCGCAGGTCATAGATGCATGATCTCTGCCTGTCATAGATGCACATTCTCCGCCAGTCATAGATGCATACTCTCTGCCAGTCAGAGTTTTACGATCTCAGACGGTTATAGATGCTCAATATCAATATCCTATAGGCTTACAAAATATCAATATCTTATATGCTTACAGAATATCAATATCCTATAGGCTTACAGAATATAAAGTTGCTAGCATATTTTATCCAGGATGTAGCAATCAAGACAGCCTGTTTTGGCAGCAATTATTTTCTAAGTAATATTTACATTGAGTAGGTTGCCATTGCATTCTAAATGGTCCGGATGCACAACTGCTTGTGGCAGAAATTGAACCCGATACATATGCTATACCTCTCTACCACATATGATCACACTATATATTATTTTTTATAAAGCTTTCAACTCACCTGATCTATAAATGTAGCAAAAGATATTGGTGAGAGTAAACATAAGGCCCACTGAACACCTTCTGGCACATTCGAGTTATAGCTCATAGCATCTCTGGTCTGGCTAATAGCTAGGTAGACACAACTTATAATAACTGTTGAGAAGCTTGTAACTGCACCGGCAACTCTAGCCTTGTTGAAGAATGGAGTGATCATAAATGCAAAGGAGATGATGGACCAGCTGTACAAAAGGAAACATATCAGGAGCAAGAGCATGCTGCTCTGCTTGAAAAAGTTGGATGCAACAATTATGATGATCATTAGAACTGATGCAATAAGCGTCAATACCACGTACACGAGGGTCCAAGACAGCCTGGAATATTTAAATAAAAATTAGATACGTTTTAAAAACTATACATCTGATGCATATCTTGTCTCAATTTCTTACTTTTATCTTTAATCAAATATTCCTAATGGATGTGTATATGAACAAAGAGATGCTGACAGAGAACATGGTGTCTTTTGTGGCAGACTCCCTAAGTGGCAGGGAATGCTGGATGTGCCATCATTCTAAACGGTCAACAAATCTGACAGAAGAAATTATGAACTATTTTACTCATAAAGGTATATTGAGCTCCTGGCAGGACATTAGCAATCCTTGGTTACTGCTACACTGGAATACCTCCCTTCTGAGACTAAACATGCATCCATAAACTTCCCTAACACAACAATGCCTTTTGAGAGTTAACAAATGTTATACAAGTTTGGCTGTCACCTTGGTTACCTAACTATGGCAGACCTGTACCTATATCAGAAAGGCTTTTGGTTGTCAAGAGCTACCTGCTCACAGATAAAGGGATTACTTCATTATCCTGAGATCCTGAATATACAGCAAACTGTCAAGAACTAAAGGTTGAACTGTGGTTTTCTTTAACTACATTCTATTTTCAGTTCCAACATGCACACAGGAGATTTAACAGAAGAACATGAACATATATCTATCTATCTATGTTTCTTCAGTGCCAAATACAGTGCATAGGTGAGAAACCCGAGCTCTCCAATTCGAGCGATGTGATGCTACTGTATGTAATTGTTGCATGTTGTTGAAACCCATATTCATACCTTCTTTGATGGTTGTTCTGCGAAGAGTCTCTCTTGGTCTTCCTCTTTTTCTATTTCCATCTGGTACCCATTTTAATGTTTGTAGTGACAGTCTGTTTTCATTCATTCTAAGTACATGTCCAATATAAGTGCATTGTTTTCTTCTTATTGTTGTAGAAACATATTGTTGAATTCTTCCCAACTAATATTTAAGAGTTTTCTAAGACATTTATTTTCAAATGATTTCAATTTCTCCGGTGCCTTTGTCATTTTCTAACTTTCACAATCGTATGAACATGGATATAGAAAAGAACAAGACACAAATATGTAATTTATTTGACATACCAGAAGACTGAACTCCTGAGCCCCATCATCAGCATTCCTTCTTTAATCTTCTTCTCCTTTTCTGCAACAATGTTGACAGCCAAAAAGTTGGCCAAGAAGGAGAAGGAGAAGACAAAATATATGGATGACATGGTTTGCAAGTAGGAGGTGTCTGGGGAAACATCACCTCTCTCCATCATCTGAACTTTGATCTTTCTTGACTTTGGGTCAGCGGTTATACTTAAGTTCTGTAAATAAGGTCATATGAATAATTAGTTTTTCAATTAAATTTGTTTAAATGAAAAGTGTTGTAACAGCTGAGGGTGGAACAGGTAAGTATATCAATAATATTATCAATAGGTCATATTAGCATTTGCCAATTTAAGTAGCATATAAGCAATAAATACTAAGTTGATGTATTAATGTTACTACCAGTTGGTCTAACTATCAAATAAAAAAGAAAATAAAAAGAAATCACAATAAAAAAAGGAAAATAATACTCACGTGTAAAACAGGTAATGAAGTCCTACTGAATGATGACTAAAACACTACACACTATCACTAACGGATGGAAATATGGTACATATAACAAAACAAAACATAGAATATAATCTACAGATGACAATACATAGGACAAAGTCGACGTTTCGGACCAATAGGCCTTTTTCAAGATATGGACATAACATACAAACATAAAAAAACCACAAGTAAAAATGAATGCGTATCCGAGTGAAATGTGGTGCTAAGATAGATACCGGAAGCATACGAACAGGAAGTACATAAAGACAATAATACAGGTGGAACGAGAGGAACAAAACGATGACGTAACAAAGACCAATACGACCGAGAACTAAGCGAAAGAGTGGTCGGAATTGAGTCCAAATGGCTTGATGGTACCCAACTCGAAAATGAGACGATTTTTGAGGGCGTACCTAGATCTATCATCGGTGGTGCAGGATCTGATGGCAGTGACCTGAATGTCAAGGACACCACGAAGGCCATCGCCATTGAAGTGATTGGCCACAGGAGTGGGTGTTCTGTGTTTGATAGCATGCAAGTGGTTGCAGAAGCGGTCGCTCAGTCTAAGGCCAGTCTCACCGATATATTGCTTACCACAGCGTTTACATATGATCACGTAAATAACATTACGGGATTCTATTGAATAAAAAAAGGAACAAGGATTTTTTCCACATTATGGTCCAAATGGACTCTTTGTGAAGAGACACATAACAAACAGGAAACAAAGACACAAGATCATGAGCAATTCTAAATTAATCCAAAATATCCCTAGATTCAATATTTTTACCCAAAATTCTGTTCATATTCTATATAAAGAATACTACACTAAAGGTGAATATGGACATATTGAATGAAACCTGGGTATTTTCTGTACAAAATGTTCTACTTCTTTGTTTGTTCTCAAAATCCTGCAGATCAGCAGGATGTAGTCTGGAGAATGGATTGCATTGTGTCATGGTCTACAGCTTTTCTATGATATCTTTGTGTATTTCGGCCTGACACATCTGACTTCAGCATGACTTCTGAGTTACTTTTATTCTATAAGGGATGGGATAACCAACTCCACCCCATAACCTCCTTAATCCCTTCCTGTGAAATACATGGCAGGTTGTTGTTGTTGCCATGATCCCCAGGAATTGTGAGCAACTTGCTCTTACTTTCTGTGTGCATTGGGTGGTTTCTTAGAGCTTTCTTTCATACCCAAGAGACTTCAGCTTTCAGCTCAATGCAATGATATTGAAGAATCCTTCTACTAGGAGGGGGTCTGTGTTATGAAACAAACAGGTATTTTGCCTGGGTCACCTACTGTGAATCTTTCCTATGATGAGGCACTTCGCAACCAGCGAATTATTTCGCAGAAAGAACATTCCATTAGCACCCTTTGTTACTCAGTAAAGTTTACCAGCAAGGCATAAGACCACACATGGAATATGGTTCAGCTGCATGGTGTCCTGCATCAAACACCACATTACAAGATCTAGATAAAGTGCAAAAACCAGGCACTTAGAATAATGTTGGGAGCAATGAAATCAACACCCAAAGCACAGATGCAGAAAATGGGAAGAATGCAAACACTTGGTGAACGCAGAGACACAAAAGTACTCATTCAAGCAGAAAAGTTTCAGTGTATGCCAAGTCATCCAATGAAGGAAAGATTCCAAAATCTAGCAATGGGCGACTGAAAAGAAGCAGTTTTATCCATCAAGCTAAACAACTCCGTAGACAACTTACAGACCTACCTGAAGTTGACAGCCCCTTAAGATCTGTACCAGAACAAACCCCGTGGAGTGAAAGGCATGGAATGTCAATATACATTCAGACCCATGTGAAAGGAATACTAAGCGAGGACGAACAGAACAGTGTGCAGCGAAGGACAGTCACCCTCAGTTTCCTGGATGAGGAATATCCACAAGATATATGGGTCAGAGTATACACAGATGGGTCAGCACAGAATGCTGTGAGGAATGGAGGTGCAGATGTATATATAGAATATCCACACAAGCCTAGAGATACAATCAGAACACCGACAGGAAAATTCTGCAATAATTATGATGCAGAAATCCAGGCAATTAGTGTGACAGCTAAAATACTGCTGAACTCCAACTCTGGCCTACAGCTGTGGTATTCCTGACAGATGCAAGGTCAGTGCTTCAAGCTCTCCAGTCTGGAAAACTAACAGACCTGAAAAACTACTTAGTGAATTGTCGTACCAGTATAGGGTAACCATGCAGTGGATACCCTCTCACTGTGGAATACCAGGAAATGAAAAAGCAGACCAACTGGCTAAGGAAGGTGCTGCCGAAGACCAACCAGATATACCAATCACCTACCATCAGAAAAAACAGATGATCAAGTCAATAAGAAAGCCACAAACGCCAACACAACATGACTATCACATTATGAACAGATCAGAACAAGTTATAATTCTACGTCTCAGAACAGGACACAACCGACTCCGCAGTCACATGTATACAAAATTCAAGATTGGCAACATGGCCATGTGTACAGGCAGCACAGAGTGCCAAACATATACTTCAAGAGTGTTCTGAGCATGAAACGCTGAGGCAGACATATTGGCCAGAGGAAACAACACTGGAATCAAAGCTCTATGGGACACTGTATGAACTACAAAAGACAGTGAGTTTTATTAAGGAGACAGAATTACAGATATAGACATGTTTCAAGTGAACGAAAGAAGAAGAAGCACCCTTTGTGTCCCTAGTCCCAGATCTAATTTCTTCTATATGAACCATGTAGGGCAACGGCGACAGTCGAATTAGACTTAGTGTTGATACCTTCCTAGGCAAGGTGCAGCTTCCTCAAACACATCAAGGGTCTTGGATTTGACCTGTGCATTTCTCACTCGCATCATTCATTTGCAATGGCCTTCCAATTCATTGCCAAACGCAGTCCGTATTTTGACTCTTCATCATTGTGTTTATCACGCAGAATAGTACGGTAAATAGATTGCGCCAATCTCGGACGAGGAGTTTTGCGGTTAAAGAATAAATCTAATGTAAAAAAAAGACAACATTCTCCTTGTACCTTTGGGTACTGAACTAAATTCTTTCTGTATGAGCCATGTTGAGCAATGGCGACAATCAAGTTAGACTAGGTTTGTTACATCGTTAAAGACAAGGACTTGCTGCCCACAGTATCCAGAGTACGAGTCTCAACACTGCTTCAGGAAGAAATTTAAACAATATGTGCTCTCTGACATTTGTTTGACGTTTTTCCATTGTACAAATGGAAGCTGTGTTCAAATCTTCTTTCCATACCAAGGAGTACATGCTCAAGTTTTTGTGTCCAATACCTGAGTCATGGCTCCTACTTTAAATGGGTCAATTGTGGTGAAACTTTTGGACTTCTGTGTGATCTCAACCATGAACATCCGACCAGTCTCATACTGGACAATTGTAACTTCATTGAGACTCGATCGTTTCCTATACATAGTGCTACTCTCTAACACATGTCTTCTCCAGAGGCATTCAATGTGCACTCTATATCATAGCAATATCTATTCACATTAGGACTTCTGATATTGGTCACCCCTCTAATGTATCTATATTTAAGCTGTCCGATCCAGAATGCCCTGTGTCACTGTGTATCAACAGTGCCACTGGCTGCACCAGTGTAGAGGTTCTAGAAATATTGCTTGTTTATTTTCAGTCAATTCTCATTCCATCTGCAGCTCCACATTCATGGACACGATCCCTAAAAGTTGGGTAGAAACACAGAACTAGCCACTGTAATTCCATTTCCAGTATGCACCATAAACAGGTACTTTTTAGGATCTTGGTTTAAAAAAAAATAAAACTAGCAATCACACTCGGGCAATGTGAAACCCTGTGAACACCCATGGAAGATAAACAGTGGTGTTATTCTTTGCCCCCCCCTTTCAGACTCCAGCAACATATAGGCACCCACAAAATTTCTAGTTGATAGGTATGAAAATAAACACAATATAGCATCAACACACAAATACAAGCATGTGTGAGATGTACAAAACTATGAACATGTGTGAGATGTAAAAATTTACAAACATGTGTGAGATGTACAAAACTATGAACATGTGTGAGATGTACAAAACTATGAACATGTGTGAGATGTACAAAACTATGAACATGTGTGAGATGTACAAAACTATGAACATGTGTGAGATGTACAAAATATCAAACATGTGTGAGATGTACAAAACTATGAACATGTGTGAGATGTATAAAAATACAAACATGTGTGAGATGTATAAAAATACAAACATGTGTGAGATGTACAAAACATCAAACATGTGTGAGATGTACAAAACATCAAACATGTGTGAGATGTACAAAACATCAAACATGTGTGAGATGTATAAAAATACAAACATGTGTGAGATGTACAAAACTATGAACATGTGTGAGATGTACAAAACTATGAACATGTGTGAGATGTACAAAACTATGAACATGTGTGAGATGTACAAAACTATGAACATGTGTGAGATGTACAAAACTATGAACATGTGTGAGATGTGTAGCTTCTATATTATTGTACACAGCTGAAAGCTAGATGGAAATATGAAAAGAAATGTGTATATATTGTCAGTTTTCTGTATCAGTTGTCTTAGCGATACAGAGAATATACTGGCCAGGTAAAAATCACTAATCAGGAACTGCTAGCCAAAAGTAATCAAGAGGATATACAGACCTTTGTGGTTATTGGTTATGACACTGCAGCCCAGACAATCCCATTGATGCTCAGTTTTCCCTAGCAAATTATGAAGGGTATGCATACTGATGGTTCCTGTGGCTCACTGGTGGACTACTCTCCACATTTAGCCATGCAGTCGTACAGTTCTATTAGTTCCACATTTAATACAGAATTCCTCAAATCTCAGCCTCAATGTTTCACCAACTCCAGTGTGCCTATTCAGTAGGAGCTCATGAAGCAGTGTCAACACATCCCCATATACCATTGTGAATGTCCCATCTATTGATGCCTGGGATGCAAGTCTGTCTGCTCTCTCATTACCGCAAGCACCGGCATGTCAGCAGTAAATATATGTGATACCCTTACGGCTGGATGAAGCTATAGATGTCATCTACTCCTTCAGGCTGGAATTAACCCTCTACTTATCAACCAAAAAATAAATTGTAAATTCATACCTCCATCAGCACATTCTCAACTGCAAGCTGTATCTGGGCAAACCCTGTTTTCAGATATGTATTGACTGTGCACGATGCGGTACCATTCTTATTTCCCAAGCATTCACCTGTTTATAAACATTTATATTTTGAACATGATGTTAACTTTTATCGTCTTCTCTGCACTGGTACATTGTACACTCTATAACAAACACTAGCAATCTTTTAGTCTGTGGGTCAGAATTAAAATTTTTTGTGTGGTAGGGGGCTAAAAATATTTCATTTTTATTCCCTCAAGCTTCAAGAAGTGTTATTTGAGCTCAGGGCCAGGACACATAGCACTTTTAGATCAGCTTAGCGAATCAGAAAAAAAGCTGGCTTGGAGAGTCAGATTTAGCCCACAGGCCATTATTTGCCCAATCCTGCTCTACAAGGGGGAAAAACAGAACCGTAGAGGGTGTTGCAGAATAAATACAAAACATACTAACGACATCCACAGAAACAAATGACTTTTCTACTACAAAAGTCCTCATCTTGACAAAAACAAAAAAACAAGGAAATGTGGTGAAATGTTTGGGCTTTTGTGGTTCTTGCCTATGAACAACTCTTCCGCCGAATGGTCATTTGTTTCTGTTGTCATTGATGTTTTGTACTTTGCTGCAATACCCCCTACGTATCTCTGTTTTCTTCCCCTCATTACTCTGTATTGCACCAGCCCTCACATCTTTAATACATTCAGTTGTTCCTTAGTACTGAAGATTGATCCTTTCCTGCTCTAAAAGCTTGGGTACTCAACTTCACTTAGTCAATTTACTGGAACTAAAGCTCTCATCTTTAAGCTTTAAAGTCTGACTGGTTTGTTTTCTCAAACATCTGAGTTTGTTTTCATGCAGTTGTTTGTGTTACGGAATGTTAGGGAACAGCAAGGGGAGCACAGAAGAGTAACATTAAGACCTGCTATGCAAGTCATAAGAGGTGACTAAAGGTTTAATAACCCCCTCCAGTAGGTAAAAATATCTACTTCTTCATTTATTCTCAAACTTCTGCAAATAACAGGATGTAGTCCAGAGAGTGGAATGTGTTGTCATGGTTTACAGCTTGGCTGCGATATCTGCACCTTTCAACTTGATACATTCAACTTCAGCATGACTTCTGGGTCACTTTGAACCACTATGGTCAGGAAGAGCCACTTCCACTTTGCAAAAACCACCTTAGTTGCCTCTTACAACATGCATGGCAGGTAACAGTATCACTATTCTTTGTTCCCCTTTCAAGCAATGGCAACACACATGCAGTAAAACTATATTTAAAATGTCATGCTGAAACCAAATGTGTTGGGTTAAACAGGAGCAAGCTGGAAACCATGACACAAAACATAACTACAGAAGAGAACTGAGTTTTTATTAGATGATTCAGGGAACTCCAAACTTCATGGAAAGAGAAGAAAATAAAGAGGTTGTAACACCACTTCGTATGAAAAAAGAATTATTAAAGGAAATAAAGATAAAAGAAATAAAGAATATTGGACACATTAAAAGACATGACACCTTGCTAAAGATCTTACTTGAGGGTGATGTTGAGGGGAGACGAGCAAGAGGTAATCGGAGATACAGTTAGGAGAGTAACATCACAAGATGGACAGGTTACAGTCTAGAAGAGTGCACCATCAAAGCAAGAGACAGGGGATGTCGGAGGTCAGTTGCATTCAACTTTTGTTGAGGAGATGGCACTTGATGGTGATGATATTGCAGTTAGGATGTAAAGAAACATCTTGTCCTCCTGCCTCATCCCCTATTGATTTCTTCCTTCTTCTACTTCTGTGTTTATTCTCAGATTGCAGATTAACAGTATGTCATCATGTGACATATTCTTTCCAGAACGTAGTCTTCCTTATGGATTCTCTGAACACTGTGATTATGCGCTAGTTGACCTGCCGCACCTAGAAACATGTTTAAGTAATCTGATCCATCATCGTCTTGGGCGGCCTCTTCCCCTGTTGCCATTACCACTGCCCTCAGCTATTAATCTTTCCATGCAGTTATGTCTCTTTATATTACCAAAAAACACAGCTTTCCTGTCAAGATGTTGTTAAGGAGCCAGCCCTCTTTGACATTTATTGATCTTAACACTTCTTGATTTGTCTTAGCAGTAGTATGTAGTCCAGATATAAGAATGTGTTATGTCATGGCTTATAGCGTTGCAGCAATATCTGCACTGTTTGACCTAACACATCTGACCAGCATGGCTTGTAGTCTTGCAGCAACATCTGCATTGCTTGACCTGACACATCTGACCAGCATGGCTTGTAGTCTTGCAGCAACATCTGCATTGCTTGACCTGACACATCTGACCAGCAGGGCTTCTGGCTCATTTTGACCCTATATAGGATTGTGCAGTCAACTCTACCTCAAAACCTCTGTAGTCACCTCTTATAACATGCATGGTAGGTGGACTGTGTGGTCAAAGGTAGCAGACATTGATACCACCAAATGGTTGCAGGCTTTCATGTGAATGGATGCCTGCATACTTTTTCTTCTTCTTCAGCATTCATTCTCAAACTCCTACTGCTTCTCTCTTGTAACAGGCAATGGTTCTACTAGATTTCCAGCAAGATGTAGTCTAGAGAATGGAAATGTGTTGTGTCACCATTTTATTTGCACCAATGGTCCAACATATCCATGTTGGTGGGCTCTGCATAAAAAATGGAGGAACATGCTTTCTACATACACACATAGACCCCTAAGAGTAGGAAGTTTTTTTTCACAAAGCATTGTATATGATTGAGATTAGAAGTCTTCTTGGTATGAAAGGAAGCTCCTGAGAAACTCATTGGATACTACACATAGGAAACAAGAACTGATCTCTCACAATTCCTGAAGATAAAAACACACAAACTCATTATAATATAACTGCATTTCTTAAATCATAGCAAGATATTATTACCTGCATTACTGCTGAAACTTTGTTCATTAGGAACTGAACCAGAAACCATTCGGATAGCATATGAATATGGATCACCATTGAAATTGAAAATTACTCCAGCTGAAACATTGGCGCTGTTCAAATAATACGCTGCCTCTGCAGATTCTGTTGTTGCAAACAACTGGTATTTTGGTGGACCTGGAAGTTGAGCTACAACATCATGCATCCATGTATCCACCTGTAAAATATGGATATGGATCTTTATAACCAACGACTACACTTTTAGTTATTTATGGTGGGAACTGATACACAGTTTACAAACTGTCAACTTAATTATTACTAATAATTGAACCATATCCTGTCCATGATATTGCTATTCAAATTTTGCTGAATATTGAGGGGCCACTAATACAACCAATCATATCACCAGTATAATGTGGGTGTTTAGCCTTCAAACAACCTAATTCGTCTTGTTGAGTTTCGAGGCAAGCTCAATATAAAACTTTGCTACCAAATTTAGTGATTATTAATTTTCTGAAATGATGATGATACACTCCAGAGATTTACAGAGTTGTGGGTAATAATGCTGATAGTTCAGGGTCAACCGGAAGTACTATTAACAGTGGTGAAATGATGTAAACTTGCATGGTATTTAACAAGAAACTGCTGACTTTCAAATATTATCAGCAGTAAACAGTTTGAAGAAGAGATGAACAAAGAAAATTATGGCTTTCAGTTACTAAGGAGAGGGTTGTTTGGCAGGCTTTTTTTATGTTGATGGCTTCAATGTGAAACCCCTACGAATCTAACGGGTTATAAATTTTATTATTAAACTTGTGTAGGATGTTATTTATCATTCATCAAAACTATATTTCCTGCGTTAGCAAGATGTCAATAATGCCAATGCTCTGCCAATACAGGATCTGCTTACAGAAATAATTTTCATTATTCTTGATTACAAAATATCATTATACCACATGGGATATTAGCCCAGTGGCAGTACATTTATATAGATATTTCCACATATTTTGTAAAGACTTGTCTTATCAATTCTTACTATTACTACGTGGTAATACTAGGATACTGACGAACTGGAATTCATCCTTTCAGGGACTAAACACGTATGCATAATTCTCCCTTACACAACCATGGCTTTGAGACAACTTTACACAAGTCAGTATGGGTGTCACCTCAGTTACACAACTCAACAGAATCTAGGCTTTTATCTAAAAGACTATGGGCTGACCGTAGTTGTAACCTTCGATAACAGTTACCATGTTGTTCCTACGGGCCGACGTTGTGCTTTAACTAGTTACGGGCACGGCGTGGGTGGGCAGAACAGCAAAGAAACCTGTCGCAAGGGCCAGAGTTGTGCCCTGATGTCGACGTCTGTTTCTGTAACATTGGACTCAAAACACCATCGAGTCGAATGGCTGCTGGAACAGATGGTGGAGCATTTATGGGAATGCCCCACGTGCTGTGAGGCCAGTTTCTAATCAAGAATCAAGAAGAATCAAGACTATGGGCTGTCAAGAGCTAACAGATCACATCTAAAGGGATTATTTCACCATCATAATCAATTTTGTTATGGTTTGTCTCATCAACCCTTATTTCTGGGTAGGGCTGTAGATATGTTCTCCTCAAGGAGGGAGAGAGGGTGGATGTTTACTCTTTCTTAAACTATTTTTAAAAAAAAAAGGTTTTTGTGTGCTAGCTCTGCACTTTAATGACAACTTTAATGGCCTTATCATGCAAAATCGTTAAGATAGATTTTTTTTAAAGCTATACTCACCTTTGGCCAAGTCCCTAGTACTAAATCATGTTCCAATTTTCTTGGGGGGGGGGGGGGAAGAGGAAGGGATGTGTGTGTGTTGAACACACCAATCTTTCCCCTCCCCTATCTACTGGTCTGCTCCTGAGTGATAATACATTCCTACAGACAATTCCCAGAATTGTGTATAGAATTGTCCCATCTCCTACTCCCCAAGTGGTAGTATATTCTTACATACATTTCCTTCTATTTTGTATAGAATTGTTTTTTCAACCCTTACTTTCTATTCTACACAGATTCATCTTACCTGATGTGTATTAGGCACCACAAATATTTGACTGTATTCATTAAGTTGAACTCCAAAACCACTGTCATTGAGATCATGAACTGGAAAGTATAGGCCAGGTTTTATTTCAGGTTTGGTGAGAGCCCGAATCATTGCAAGAATACCAATGAAATATACAGGGAACAGCAGCTCCTGTTTTAACAAAAACTCCATGTTACATACTGTAAATAAATATATTATTACTGTTGATGTTATGTAACAAATCTATCTCGATGGAAAGTAAAGGTAGGTTCCATGGCAGCAACCTATTAGGTGGGGTGACCAGTTCCCTTCCTTGCTGTCATTACCTCCCCTAACAAATGTGTCAGGTACCCATTTACAGCTTGGTCAACTGGAGGAGTGGTCATGTCAGGTGAGAAATCATGACCCAGATTTTTTTTCTGGATGTACCAGTAGTTTCAAACCTGGCATGCTGTAACCCGATGATATCTGACTATCATCTATACTATCACACTCCATGATGATGCAAACCAAAAGGCAAATCAAAAATGCAATCTTCATACCAACATTGTGTTATCAATGTCAGACATGAACACTAAGTAAACAACAAAAGAGAAAGCTTGTTACTTGTGAAATAAGATCTGTAAGAAAAGCAGCAAACAGAACATGAAGAGATCACGTGAGGAATGAAGAAATTACAGGAAATGTTGGAATAACATCTGTGGTCAAATATATTGAAAAACAGAAACTAAAATGGTTCTGTCACTTAATAAGAATGAACCCTTATTGTCCAGTGGCAAGAGCATATAGAAAAAAAATGGAAACAGCAAGATGCAGAGGAAGACCAAGAAGAAGGTGCATTAAAGGAATTACCAAGACTAAGACATCACAGTATTACTGCATATCAAGCAATCAAATGTGCCATAGTCCGGAAACCGAAAATCTCTTGAAATCTATCTTCATAGCTCTACCAAAGCAACATGGTGCCATAGATTGTCTTTCAATCCTGTGACAACTTACATCAAAAGCAGAGAAAAGATAATAGATAGATAGTTAAATTATGCAAAGTATCCTCCCCAATCAGTATGCTGCCAGGGCCCAAAATAGAAGCAAAGAATAACAGCAATGTGACCTGCATTGCCTGTCATAAGAGGCGACTAAGGTTTTAATTGTGGGAGCTTGAAGGTCAAACTTACCTAAAAGCCACGATGAAGATAGATGTCTCAAGTAAAAAAAGTGCAGCTATCACAGTCAAGCTGTAAACCTAACACAACACATTCCATTATCTGGACCTCCATCGAGACCAGCACCGTGCAGAGGTGATGGGGCTTAGTTCAGCCATCAGGGGCTGGAAACTAAGACTGGTCGGGCAGTCCCACTCGAGCAGGACCATAGTCCTGCCCTAGTAAGCAGAGTGCTGAAGACGGAGGCATCCAGCCAAAAGGCGCACAGATAATCAGGATGCCACGCACAAAACACAATGGAAACATGTCTACATCTATAAATAGTTATGGTGCCTGCCCTGTGGCGGACGTTCAGGCAGGGACGGTGCCGGGCCCTATACCTCGAAAGGGCCCAACCTCAGTTACTGGAAGTCCTTCTCAATTGCCCCGAGGAGCCAGGAGGCAAGGGAATAGAGCTACTGGCCAAACAAACAAACGACCAATGAAACGCTGAGGCAGACATATTGGCCAGAGGAAACAACACTGGAATCAAAGCTCTATGGGACACTGTATGAACTACAAAAGACAGTGAGTTTTATTAAGGAGACAGAATTACAGATATAGACATGTTTCAAGTGAACGAAAGAAGAAGAAGAAGAATTATCTGGACTATATCCTGCTAATTGTGTTACAATGTCCTGGGAAAGACCAGACCCAGACTTACATGTTAGCCCTGCATAATTGAAGAGCTTGCTGCTCCATCTATTTCTGTGACAGTAGTTTATGAGTGGGATACTATGTGGTATACATCTGACAGTAAACGATGCTTGGCATGGGATCGCAATTTTATTACTCCAACTCTGCATGGTGTTGAAGGTAGAAAAACCACAATGTCTCTAGAATTTCAAGATGGCGGACAGAGGTAGTGTGTATTCGCAAGAGGGAAGTTCTTAGATAATTTGTGTAGATTTTTTTTCTCTATAATGCACTATTTGAAATTTGTTTTTAGGAAATGGGTAGTCTCAGAACTTTTGACCAGTGTGTGTGTGTGTGTTTGAAAAGGTGGACATAAGACTCCAACACCGAGTGCAGGTGAGACATTCATCCATTATTTGAATTTGTTATGGGGGGGGGGGAGTTATTTTTATTAAGGCAAAGAGTGAAAATAATCTGGGATTTTGAAAAGTATCGCTAAAGAGGGAAATTCATTAAAACCGGATTCATTGTAACGAGATTCCACTGTATAATGAAGATACCTTGAAAGAAGTTAATTCAAAAATAGGATTACTTACCTGCATCAGAAAGAGACAGTGCTCATTTTTTGGACACATCATGAGAAGAGAAAAGATGGAACACATTGTAACAACAGGCAAGTAAGAGCAAGAGGGGTAGGGGAAGATTAAGAGAGAAAAATGCTTGAAAACCTAGCATTGTGGCATGGGAGAACATCAATATTGGAAATTATTGACAGCACACAAAATAGAAGGCTGTGGAAATACATTATATCCAATGCCTTTAGCATAGACCACAAGGAGAACTATCAGTTACATATATGTAGAGTGCATACCTGAAGAAGCTGAGCCCTGTTTCTTCTTTTCAGTAAAATATTTCTCCATAGTAAAGCTTTTAACTGTTGCCAAAAACTGACCATCTTGTTTCCTGTTTCACACTTTGGGTGTACCTTAGTGTCTTTGTTGATCAACCTAAAAAATGACAAAAGTAGAAGAAAAAATTACAGGAGAATACTAGGTAATTAATTTTTTTATTGTAAAGATATGTTATGTAGTCGTATTGCGTGATACCAATGGTTGCTGGTGGCACCTTATCTGCCTGGTTTCTCCGACTTCAGCACCAGTAATTGCCTGAGCAGGACTGTGGTCCTTCTTATTTCAGGGATGGCCTGACCAATCTTAGTTTCCAGCCTCTGTTGGCTGGACTAAGCCCCATCTCCACTTCAAGGAGTTGCCTCGATGGGGGCCGAGGTAATGAATGACAGCATAGCATAAAATAAGAGAGAGGAGGGCAAAGATTGAACATACGTTGCATAGTCTGTGACGGTGCTTCAAATTAAAACCTTAAGAGTGTGATAGAAATTAAAATAACCATTGTCTTATAACCTGTCAATATTGTAATTAATGATTTAAAAGTGTCCTGCACATGCCACCATGGTGCAGACTAACAACATGACTTATAATAATAGCAGTTTAATAATGATGGTTGCTCACTATTGACATACATCAAAGAAGTGCAGTTTTCTGTTATCCATTTTATTTATCAGTGAAACGGTGAAACCTGTATAAATAAAATTATTGGTGAATGGAAGTCCAATGTGGTGGTGCATGCATGCCCAGTATGGTGATACATGCATGTCCAACGAAACATGTTTACATCGTTTCACCACTGCCAAAAGTGGTGCTTGATAACCAGCAAGTTTTTTTATTTATGCCTGACAAATATATTTGTCTTTTGTTCTATATAGCTAATTCTTAACAAACATCTGTAGTACTTGTTTTCTAAAGCCTGAACTATTCTTTTTTTGTCTACATTGAGTGTCCAACTTTCATAACCATATAAAAGTATACACATGAAGAAAAATGTGAAATAGAGGTTAAAATAGGAAATGGAATGACCAAGGAAGAATATAAACTTACAACAGAAAGTAAAGAATGACAAAGTAGAAATTGTAGAAAACAGTAATCGAATAGAAAAGGGGATTGTTACTCCATCCTAATTTTGATTTGCAGCAAAAGTAAATACATCTCTCTTTGTATTTAACAATGCAATTGTGTTTGTATTTCATCATTTAATAGAAAAAGTATGTTCTGGAATTTTGACAGTAACAAGACAGAGAGGAGGGGGAGAGGTTGACAGAAACAATACAGTTTTCTATACACAAATTAAATTGTTGGAATTTGAAACATTTTTTCCAAAAATGTAAAAACAAATTATCTGCCTATAGTTTTTTGTTATTTTTACTGCTGCGATTTTATTTATTGGGGAAGGGGCCGATTTTATTTATTGGGGAAGGGGGCGTAAAAACAGTGACATAACTAAGCAAAGGGGGATGGGGGTGTTCCTGAATGTGTTACAGCTGTTACAAATGGGGGGGGTGTTAAAAAGTGTTGACTTATTTTATGGACAGTCCCCCTTAACAAAGAAATTAACACAAGATTAATAAATAAACATATAGTTTGTGCAATCAAAGCTATTAGGCATAGGATATGCATACTGGCTTTTAGGCCTATCATTAATCCAATAAACAATTGGTGATATGGCCTATACATAGAGGACAGAACTGTCAGATATTGGCACAAGTGCAATCTTCAGTTTATTGTAAATTATAACTTCATCTATAGCCTAACTTAAATAAAAACAAAATAAATACTACATGAGTACATTACACATGGTGTTCCCTCTTTTTATTTGCAATTGTGAGTGCCTCCCTTTTACACGTCTCAAGGGATTTTGTTTTAATAGTGGAAATATAAATAGGCCTAAGTGTGCTGCATGGACTTAACACTTAGGCTTACATGATGTCACTGGAAATAGAGGAAATAAATGTAGGTGTGGTTAGTTATTGAATTATGGTGAGAAGCCCTATCGAAGTGGGTCATGGCTAAGTAAATAAACAACACACATTTTCATTTAAAAATACAGAGGGGTACCCAACAAAACAAGTAGAACTAAATTAAACTGCTAAATTAATCATTCCATGAGTACAAATCTAGCAAAAATCAGTTATAAAAATTATATGAATGAGCAGCAGAAATTATAAATACAAAAACTAGCTCTCACGACCGTCACGATAAGTTGTTGACATACATTCATTTTATTATTATCGAGTACCACTCCAAGAGATTGCCCAAGTAGAGCCGGTCACACAGTAGGAATAAGTCCGCTCATTGAAATCAATCTACTTCAAATATACAATTATAATACATAGGTCTATGCCTATCTTATTAACACATATTTCTTTAAATATGCACAATTATTTATACTCAGGAAAATAAGAATATATTGTCCATGACTAGAGCACCCGCATATCCGTCTGCTACAGGGGGAGGTCTTACATTTTAGCCTTGACATTGACTAGGAGTCTCCCATACCTTGTGACGACATTTACAAAGCAAACAAATCCGGGATAAATAAGCGTTACTTTGAGTAACTACCTTGTGACTGTCAAAACAGAATCTATAAATAAGATGTGTTTTTTAAACTAATAATCCATGTGGTTCTGAAATTTTAAAAAATAGGGCAAGTGTGTGTACAATGTTGTTTAAAACAAGTTAGGCCTATAGCATTATGGCATCGTGTTAGTGATGAAAAGATCTACAAGTCTAGAGTTGATTAACGTGATATGGTCACGGCAAGTGAGAACAAAGATCTGGAACTAAATGGCAAGAAAATATAATTCTTGGTTTAAAAGATGGCAAAAAAAAGTGTCCAATGTCAAAATATTGTATTAATGTCCTTATGCGCCTTGCAGACTGCCATTTAGTAATAAGAAGAAGCAATCCGTTGAATATTTCCTCAGGGATGGGGACATTTCCAGCGATCATATTACATCAACGAAATATTTTTGTTTGCGTCTTTCTCTTTTTCTTCTATATCTTTAAACATATTATTTCTGAGCAATGCTGCTCCTGCACTGCGAGTTCTGCTTCCAGACATCCCGAGTTTTGGCTGTGCTTTCCCAGTTTTTGGATTATATGTGGAATCCATTCATTTGGGGATTTACAAATATCTTTATACCTCAGCATTGGTCTACCGCGGGCTCGATGACCTTCAGCCAGTTCCCCGAATGATATTTGTTGTGGGATGCGGCAGTTTAGCATCCTGCGGACGTGACCCAGCTTACACAATCTATTTATATTAAGTGCTTCCATGGCAGATGGTAACTGAATGCGGCAAAACACTTCCATGTTGGGGATTTGGTCGTGCCATTTAATGCTTAAGATCTTGCGGAGACAGATGAAAGATGCTAAGTCTCATCTCATGTTTGGTGTAGGTAAATAGTGTACAAACAACTAAAATATTCTGAATTTTACATAATGCTCCCTTTCTACAAACGTGTATTACCTCTCTCCAATTAACAATAATAACAAATAAGTACAATGATCGCAGTCAACCTCCGTTTTCTTTCTTGTTTCCCATTAGTGCCTACCTACATATTGTGTTGTTAATTGATCTAACTATTATATAAATAAATAATCAATAATTAATTGAAATATTCATTTTTAGGGTTAGGATCGGGTTAGGGTTAGTTATATTTTACATAATTAATTATGTGGGTATGTGTCTATCGTTTTCTGTGTTGCTTTTATAAGACTTACTGGGTTAGAACTTTTCGTTGCATTATCTTTTGTGTCTTGATTTCTGACAATTTAAAACATGTGTGTGGGGGTAAACATTTTTCTATTATGTGCAGTTTTTGTCTCTTGTTTGGGATGTGATCATCATCAAGTGACATATTCTTTCCAGAACGTAGTCTTTCCTATGGATCTCTTGAATTCTCCGCGGTCTTGAGCAAGTTGCCCTGCATCTTCCAGTGACATGCGCAGGCATTCTTGAAAATCTTTTGTCCAACGGCGTCTTGGTCGGCTTTTGCCCCTCACCACATCCATAGAAAATTTCTTGGCACAATACTCCTGTAGTTTGCCGTTGCTTTCAGGAGCAACATTCGATTTAAACTGACACCGAGGAAAACACATACATTCTCACTCGCCATTTTGACCGGAAGGAAAATGGGATGTGATAGATGTCTTTTATTTCATTGAAATGGCTGAGAAATTTTATTTTTTTTATTATTTGGTTTAGTTACCAGTTTTCTACAAGTTGTTTATATGTGTGGTCTTTGTTCGTTGTTTTGTTTCTTTCATAAGCCTCCATTGCAGCCATATCGCTCCGTATCTCAGGGTGTTCTACATGTATTTCACATGCAGCTGTTAGTATAGATTTCATTGCTCAACTAATAAGGGGTATATCATTTTTCTGCAATCCGTCTAGAGATTCTACATTTGTCTTGGAACATGTTGTCAGGAGTGCACTGTTGTATTCTAAAGTAGCACGTATGTAACCAAGATATAGTCCTCAGAGTGTATTCATGTCTGATCCCCAAGATGTGCTAATGTGCCTTTTCAGTAACAGTAACCGCTTCACTGCTTCATTTTTAATAATGGTTCATCGTCTTATTAAACGTGACTCCACGATAATGGGATGTCCTTCTCTTGGCAATTTCTGTGTATTTAACCATAAACTGATATTTTCTTTGGTTACTTTATGACTCTTGGTAAAGATGGTATAGACAGTTTTATCAGTTTATTTTCAGCTTCCATATTTGACAGTACTCGAGAAGTCTTCCTACAGCTCCATCTTTTGGCAGCACTTTGAACATTATCATGGCTCTGCCATATTGTTAGGTCATCAGTATAGAGAGATTTTCGGCTTTGATAAGCTTTCTCATTAATATAAATGAGAAAAATGATGCAGCTCAAAGCAGAACCCTGTGGTAAGCCTTCCTCTAAATCTTTAGATGAGATTGCATCATTTATCTTATAATTTTTCTGTCAATGAGGGATTATTTTATCTAGTTATAGAGCCTTCTATAATAATAATTATTATTATTATTATTACTGCTGCTGTTGTTGATTTCCAAGTTGTCCTTGCAGGTCGACTACCGTCAAAATCAGCCACGAGCTCGGGGGCACGAGCAACCATTTACAACTCTGAAATTGTCCTGCTTCCTGGCCATCAATAAATACAGACTACCAATAATTAAGTTTTATAGCGCATTTTTCGTCGTCTGTGAATAGCCGGGTAAAATCCAAAGTGAGATGCATTGAAAAATTTCACACATTTTGTAATGATGCGCATGTTTGAAAACACATTTTGTAATGCTGCGCACGTTTGAAACGATGTGAGATGCAATAAAGTAAACAGAACACATTTTGCATTAGTGGTGTACTCGTTCTAATGAGGTTATAAAACCTAAATGATACCCGGAATTAGGTCATAGTACGCAAATACTTGTCCAAATCTGTAAACTTGGCGACTGCTACCATTAATAACCATTAAATACTGAACTAGCAAATGACTTTTTGGTGAAGGTCGTATAAACAACATCCATCACCAAACAGAAGGGCCCAATAGGTAGGATCGTATAAACAGCATCCATCATCAAACAGAACGGCCCAATGGGTAAGGCTATATAAACAGCTTCCATCACCAAACATAATGGCCCAATAGCTAAAATGCTGGCATAATGAACATTTCCTAGACGTATGTCAAAAATATCTAGATGCGAGATTAGTGACACTGTGTGAGATCAACTCCCAGGATTATTCTATAGAAGTATTTGGTAAATAATGTACTTGAAGTTCCGGCTCTTTTTGGTAACCATCACACTTTATATGACGGCCGTGCTTCGCAACTGTACAACCATACGTCCATGTGTAAATACACCTTTGATACGTTTTTTTTTGTTCCTTTAAAATAAAAAGCTTGGTTTTTGTTTTATATTTTTTAATAATTATAGTGAAAAATCCGCTATGGTGTGTCACCGTGTGCCCGATCTTCTTTATTTTCGCTTTATACTCCTTTATGCCTTGCAGCGTCGGCAGTAGATAATTTATCTGGAGACGATCTTTTTGTGTGCTTCATATGTTTGTTTTCGTGGATTCTTCTCTGGACTCTGTCAGAGAAACTAGAACAAAAACTCTCAGTATGCGAAATAAAGTGCATGAGAACAACACTGGGGGTAATACAAAGAGATAGTATAAACAATGACACTATAAGAAATCTGATGAAAACAATATCGTGCAAACAATACTAGACACACAAAAGCTCAAATGGTTCGGCCACCTAATCAGAATGGAACGATATCGCATTCCATCGATAGCCTTCAATAAAAGATCATCTGAAAAGAGAAACAGGGGAAGACCCAGACGAAGATGGATAGATGACATCAGAGAAATACTAGAACACCAAGTCTGCACTATGACAGCGGCATCACAGTTAGCTAAAGAAAGAAGAATTCGGCTCCCCTTGACGCCAAGTGACACACGTGGATAGGACAAGACAAGACAAGAAAAAAAGTGTGACAGTTGTTGATATTGGGGAGTATTGAGAGGGCGATAAAGTTGACGTCAACAATCGTCGTGTTTTATGCATCAATTAAATTGTTTGAATTTGGGGAAAAATTTGCCAAACACATACTTTTAGTACTATTTTTGCAAATAAATGTTTAAGGAGGGGGTATGTCATAATTTAGTAGGAGGTGGGGTTCCCTGAATTCCTGTTAGTTGTTGACAATGAAAGAAGGGCGTCGAAATTTAGCCCAAAATTGTTAACGTAATTTATTCACAACCCCTAAATAACTGTTACTTACATGACAGCAACTTTCTTCCCAGTGTGACTATATTCCTGTTGTCGTCATCGCCAGAGATGGACAAACTATCATTACTTAATACTACCTATATGTACATTTACATGTTGTAAATTCGCAATCTGTAAATTTAAAACTGCCTAGAACTGAATATAGCCGAGCCAACTGTACATCTTACGAGAATTTACGGGTACAGATTTAATTGCAGACACGCAATTTTGAAACACAGCAATCAATTCTGAACTCTTTGAAAAAAGTCAACGAAATAAAGAGCTTGGCGAATACGTATTTATTCAATTGCGTCTGTTATTTTTATTTCAGTGCATCTCAAAATTGGGATATTTACAGCCTTTCTGCAAAAGAAATATGGCAGATTAAATTATAAATCAAGTGTCATCGATAGTCTCAGTTCCGATTTCGCAAAGGGTTTGGGTGGGGAGGAAGGAGTTTTTAAAAAAGGTCACTAACCGCTTAGACTTAGGCATATATACTTTTTATTTCCAGGAGAGTAGTGGTCGTGGGTCACAACTTTGTATCCTACATTTTTCTATCTTTCGAACGGCGGGGATGTTCCCAGATACTTGAGATAGATTTCATTGTTCCTTTTTACTGCTACCTATCCCATCCCTGTTTGTGTTGTGGTTTTGTTTCCCCCTGGAAATGCACATTTTTGTAGTAGTTCGTGTGTTTCCGAGGCTATTATAATGTTGTGGTTCGTGTGTTTCCGAGGCTATTGTATATTGCTAAAGATAATTTTTTCAAGTAAAATGTAACTCTCATGGTGAGGTACGCTGCTTTCAACCGCGAACTAGTCAAATTGTGTTATATCCGAACTTTACAACCAACAATATTAGCGGAGGATGCAGCCACCACGATCTCCGTTTATTATGCCCTATAATATATAGTATATGACCAAAGAAGCAAGCAGGTACAAATGAAAAACATATGGCTGAGTTGTTGCAAAACAACAAAACTAACATTCCTAAGAGCGTGCATATTCCCAGTCGCAATATATGGGTGTGAATCTTGGACAATCACTAACAACGTGACAAATAAAATAGCAGCATTTGAAACAAAATGTTACAGACAAATCCTAAGAATGTCATGGATCAAAAAGATCACCAATGTAGCCATCCTTAAAAAAAATTAATGTAAAAGAAAACTGGCTAAACAGCATGGTTCTTTCCAGAAAAATACAATATTTTGACCATATTAAACGTCACGACAGTATACAGAAGACCATAATGGAGGGGATGCTGTCATGGAGACGAACAAGAGGCAGACCAAGAATAAGATTGATGAAAGACATCAAAGACCAGCTGAACATGACAATAACAGAATCAGGAAGACTAGCTCAAGATCGACAAAAGTTTCGAAAGGCTGTGATGAGTGATACATCCTGCTCAGGATATGCTACATGATGATGATTGGTATATGCTTAAAGAAAAATCAACAAACATCTGTTAAATATAAGACAGAAGGCGATAACTGCTATGGGTTGAGAGCTACTGATCTAGATTTCGTACCACGATAATAATTTTCTACAGAATTATGTCATGCCAATACGCGGATAGCACGCGTGGGGCAGTGTTTATCGGGCATACAGCGGTATTGATGTGTGTTGTTTATTTCAACAGTTTATTGTAACAGTTTACAACTCCAGCGCTGAAATAAACGTTTACATGTTTCACTTCCGTTTGCAATAAACCAAATAAATATTACGGGAAAACATTAAATAAGGCAGATATTCTCAACCGGTGGTGATTCCACCCTGAAAAGGGGGGGGGGGGGGTTCTAGCAGAACAGTTGATATATGTTTTCATATTACTGACGGGAATTGAACCGCATCCACACCTTTTTCTGTCCTGAAATTTGTGTTGTTAGTACTTTGTTATTTTAATTATTTGCCAGTCTAAAGAAACCTCATGTCCATAATGTGAATATAGGCATAATGTGAAATACTTATTCCATAACATCTATTTTTAGCCAATTTTTGTTGACAATTTTAAATGTTCATTTCTGATTTCCATTTAGCCGAGACTTTGACATTGAGCACGGAATCCTGTGATTTCTGTTTCCACAAATTATATATTTTATTTAGCTTTGCAAAGTTTCATGATGTATGGGAACGTGCGCATTAAACAACATTATATGCCGAAGACGGATGTTCCAAGCCACTTGTGCAAAATAAAACGGCGGCACATCGCACTTCCATTGTCTGGACACATCCTACGGAATTCTAGCAGGACCATTGTTCTGCAACAAGAGAGATCCAGTGGGAGTATGAGAATGAACGCAAACAAACAATATTCAGTTCTGAATTTTGCGTGAAACAAATTGTGATAATCAGTTATTTAGTTTGAGTTTTATTTAATTTTTTTAAATGTTTAAATATTACAAAATGAAGTGAAAAAGCTTTGTTGTTTTTTTTCTAAATAAAAGTCACCTATTACCAAAGTCGTATTGCGGCCCTGGAATATAAAGGTGGGTGTTTCCACGGTAAAGTAGAGGCAATTCATTTTTGTATATAGGGGCCTACTGCAAACGATATAATATGTGAACATCCACAGTGTGTAAGAGCTGCTATATATACTGATGACCTATCGATGCGGTGTGTAGAAGAACATATAAATATCGCCAACAAGAAAATACAAAAGGCAGCATAGCAGGTAAAAGATCAATGCTGAAAAGTCATCAACAACACTCTTCACACTCTCAAATAAGGACAAACCAGGAGAGATGAAACTTGAAAATACGCGTATCCAAACAGAAGACGAGCCGGTATACTTGGGCACTGCACTATAGAAGAGACTGACATGGATGCCTAACATTGTGAAACTAGAAGCAAAAGCAAGAAATAAACTTTCCATCATGAGGAAATTGGCAGGAACAAACTGGTGGGGGGGGGGAATGAGGCAACCTTAAAGAAGGTATATACAGGTACAATTAGACCCGTACTAGAATATGGATCAACAGCATAGACTTCAGTAGCCAATTTTCATCTACATGCTCTGGACAAGATATAAATCAAGCACTTTGCCTTATTACAGGTGCCATGAAGACCTCTCTCATAAATGAAATGAACATAAAATACAGGCATTTCACCCCCTTACCATACATGCGGAACAATAAGAGCATGATCCATGCAGAAAAGTACAAGAGCATACCAGTGTATTCAATGAAGACCAGATTCGGTGACCTAGCCAGTGAAAGGCTGAGGAGGAGCAGTTTTATTCACTGATCCAAAAAAAACTAAACAGAGTATATAAGGAAGAACTACCAGATATAACAACAGAAATAACACCAACACTTTTTCCAGTTCCTTGGGATCACTGTCAAAATTTCACTATCAGAACCACCATAACAACTACTACACTATGATAGAACTGAATACTCTCCAAAATAAAACAATAGTATGCAACATGATTGAAGATATATACCTCAGAGACGCGTGGATTAAGTATATACCGACGGATCAGCAACTAGAGCAGTGAAGGATAAAGGTGCTGGGGTGTACTAAAATATCAAGAAAAGGAAAATAAATCCACATGTTCCCCAAATGAAATCTTCTGCTTCAACTACTCTGTAGACGTACATGCTCTAAACATTGCTGCAGAAATAGTTAAAAACACAACAGGCAAATGTCAACAGCTGGTGTTTCTTACTGATGCAATGTTTGTCCTACAAGACCTTGAAATCGATAAACTCCCAGACCTGAACGAAGCCAAACGAGAGGTGAGCATTCAAAGAAGTTGAGCATCCCACTGTGGCATACCAGGAAATGAAAACTCAGATATGCTGGCAAAAGATGAAGGAACACAGGAACAAAAACACCACAAAATCACCTACCTAGAAAAGATGACCCTCGTCAAAGCTATCAGGAAAGTCGAACACCCAAAAGACAACTATCACTATCTCGACAGATATGAGCAAGTTATTATCTTCCGCCTCAGAACAGGACACAACAGACTAAACAACCACTTAATTAGACTAGGACTAATTCCATCGCCTCTGTGTCCATGTGGGAAGGCAGCACAGACAGCGGAACATATCCTGCAAGAATGTATTACACTCAGCCAGGATGAACACTGGCCAACAGAGATGGATGTCCAGAGAAAGATGCATGGGAGCACTGAGGAGCTTTCAAATACAGTAGTATTTATTAAGAAATCTGGATTTGTGAAAACATGTCAAGCTGCGAACGAGAAGTATGTATCCCCACTATAGTTAGAAAAAAAATATTGGTTATGTAAATATCAGAATATGTGTGTGTGTGCGCGCATGTGCTATATACATATCAGGGCCGTAGATACGTTCTCCTGAAGGGTTAGGGAGATTACTTTAAATAAAAATAAATTAAAAATAAAATAAACAAAAATAAAAAATCATTCGTGCGTTTCATGTGTCAGATATTATTTTATTTTTAGATTTGATTACATTTTTGTGAAAAATACTAAGTTCCTAGTACTAAAATCCCTGCTCCGATTTGCTAAGAGAGGATTTGAACATCCCCCCTCTCCCAAACGACCCCCTTATATACGGGTCTGTATATATTACAATGCGAATGTCACTTAGTTTTACCGTAATGCAGTTTAACTTACAATGCAAATGGTCACTATACTACCGAAAGTTGGAAATGACAGTGTTTACAGGATATCACACATATTTGTGCAAAAATATTATAACTGTAGCGTGTATGTGCTCTCACTTTAATGGCCAGCTAAATTATGTTCTCTTTAAAATTGAAGTTGGTCAGTGCTTCTGATTGGTTGTTGTACGCAGAACACTAATGGATTGCTAAGTGCCCAATACTATTGTTTTTACATGTCACAGCTGTTTAAAAAACACCCGTTGTCGCGGAGTAATGTGGGGGTGTGTTTTGACATTTTTCATTATTGAAGTGAACAGCGCAATTTACTTATGCTATATCATCAGCAATCCAAATTCTCTCATTTTTTAAATTTGTGGAATACATGCAACAGTTTTCATGAAAATTGCACCAAAAAAATGAGTAGAGGGCACGAATTTCAGAGCAGGCTGTAATACTGTAAAACTCTTTTATTACTATAACAGAATTTATTGCTTTTGAGTATTCATTTCGTAAAATTTGACATACACATAGCCTAAAGAAAATTGAAATGTGTATAGTGCTTACCTGCTAGACGGGTTACTCATGGTAGCGCAATAGAATACTTTATATCCTGTCTGAAAACTTGTCAAGTTGGTTTAAATACCTTTCATTTGACATAAAATTGCATTCAAATGATTACACATTGCAATTAATACCACGATAGTACGTCTATAAGTAATATTGTGACTCAAGCCCATTCTTATAAAATGGATGCGTAGTACGGTAGATTATATGAACCTCGACCCTCATTATTTTTAATTGACATATACTCTGATGGAACCAAAATGGACTCGCATCTGTGGTTAAAGTGTGAATCACACCAACGGATTTTTAATCGCAAATATAATTTAAGAAATTATGGAAATAATTTATAAATACTGAAATCGGTGGTTCTTATGTTTTTGTGAAGCATGAAACATGCGCATTGCAAGTAAAGTAAGTTTTCCTTTCCCACACCATTGAGATTGTCAATATGGTATTAGGCCCGCATTTATCATGATCAACGACTGATGTCAGCATCAAACATGCCGCCTTTGCTTTCACAGAAGACCTGGTAGCAATTTTTATTAGGCTAGGTCAACCTAGGAGAGGCTGAAGTCTGATGTGTCAGGCCGAAAGGCGCAGATATCGCAGCAATGCTGTAAACCATGACACAACGCATCCCGTTCTCCGGACTACATCCTGCTAATCTGCAGGAGTTTGAGAATGAACGCAGAAGAAGAACCTAGGAGAGCTATTGGTGATTTGAAAATATGTCAAAATAAACTGGAAATTCAACCTTGGATCACCCGAACAGGAAAACAATTCACTAACTACTGTGCTACCGCGGTCCATGAAAATAGACCCATCGGAAATGTTAGCTTCCCTTTTATCCTTATTTTTGTTCTTTATTAATAAAACTGTATCCTGTTTTGGATGTCGCGAAAATTGACTTAAAAGGTTTGACGGGGGGTTCCTACTCTACGACCCCCCACTGTGATAAAGCCTGCTGAAAACCCATGACTAGTTTACGTCTATCTAATTTTCCTGTATGGTAGCACATATGACTACATACTGTCTATGCATATGTGTGTTTGTGTGTGGGGGGTGTTATGGTTTCAATTTTCTCCCTGCCCCCTATCGCTGTGGTACCTTTGCATGTACTCAACATGCGTGCTTTACTTCTCTGCAGACATGAACGCTGTTTTTATCTCTGAGCTTTCTAACATGGCTGCCCATGTCAGTCGTTGCCTTGCACTGTACTGCATCAGCGTTTTGGCTGTGTGGGCCAAGAGGTTGTATTCAGAGACAAGTCTTGTGCACACAATTATCATTCCATCTCAGTCTACACTGTTGGGGTACGATACATAAAGCTTTAGTGAAATTGCTTTAGTGAAGTTTCACTAACACATAGATGGATCTATATCACATAAGCAGAGAATCATTGCTGGAATTTCCAATATCGCTAATTGTAACAATATCTTACTGAATAAAACAATGGATAGAATATAAGTATTTCGCAACACATAGTGTACTGTAACTATCACACGGTGAAACATAGCGTCGGATTTATTTTTTCTTTCTGGCAATGTGTAATTCGCCCGTGGTCATTTGTGTCAAAGTTAACATTCAGTGAGATAACCTGTGACTCGACAATATTGCCGACTGTCGTGGATAACTTATGACTGGGCCGACGATCTCGGATAACTGGATGAAGATTGCAAATACACTAATGATACGAAAAAAAAATATACAAAAAATAGAGTCTTCTTCTTCTGCGTTAGTTCTCAAACTCCTGCAGATTAGCATGCTGTAGTCCGGAATGCGTTGTTACGGTTTACAGCATTGCTGGGATATCTGCGCCGTTCGGCCTGACACATCCGACTTCAGAATTGCTTTGGGTCACTGACCCTATATGGGATGGGACAGCCAACTTCATCCATAACCTCCTTAGTCGCCTTTTACGACATGCGTGGAAGGTAAATAGTGTTGCTATTCTTTGCTCTCCTTTCGGGCCGTGGCAACACATGGGCGAAAAAATAGAGTGTAACCCATCTAATCCTAGATTACTAATAGACTATCTGTAGATATAAACATCCACAAAACAAAAACCATGATAATCAGCAACGTCACAGAAGATCAGGTGCTAAACATAAAAATACCTGGAAATATCGACAACAAGTAGATCATTAGGAATATCTCGGACACATAAATCCAATCGCAAATGATGGTAAATGTGAAAACAGAAGTTAAGAAGAGAATAGGATTGGATAAAAGTATTTTCATGAAATAAGGGAAATATTGACATCTAAACAAATTACAAACAAACTAAAAATTAGTTATAAAATACTATATCCATTCCTATGTAGGCATATAACTCAGAAATATGGACAATGAAAAAAACAACTAGAAGACATACATTAATTGATGCCTTTGGGATGTGCAGACATGGAATAGGGAGAGAAATGGGAAATATGAGAAAACGAACAAAAACGTTTTGACAAAGTTTTGTATATAAAAAAAAGGACTACGGTATTAAATGAAATAAAGATCTGACAAAAAAAGTATTTTAGACATATTAAAAGACTTTTGAATATCGTACTTGAGATAGGCAGAGATACAAGTGGGAGAGAAACATCATGAGATGAGTAGGTTACATATATAGTGAACCACCACAGCAAGAGACAGTGAATGCTGGAGGTTCTTTACAGTCAACCTTCATTGTGGAGACGGAACTTGATGATGATCTTAGATTAAACTCATAAATATGATCGAAGTTAACTATGAAGAATTCAAAGTTAAACAATCATGTATGAGATGAATTCAATCAAACAATCAAGTATGAGAAGAATTCAAATCAAACAATCAAGTATGCAATGAATTAAAGGCAAACAATCAAGCATGTAATCAAGACTTCCGGTAGTGACGTCCATTGATGGAGGGTGTTTCTCTAATCAAGTCTGGATCATTCCGTCGATCGTTGGATTAATCAACTAACATCGAAAAGTCCAGACCGATTTGTGTAACAGAAGTCAGTTCATTCCAATTCTTTTTCATTCAAAGAACAATACTTAGAGAAAGTAAATACTATTCTAAATACCATACTATTCAAGAACTGCACAGAATAGCTTTGAACAGACAGAATTGGAGAGATCTGACCTCTGCGCTACCGTCAGCGTAAAAGGAAAATGAATGAATGAATCAAGTATGAGAAGAATTCAAGTCAAACAATCACGTATGAGGCAAATTCAAATCAATCAAGTATGAGACGATTTAAGGCCAAACAGTCAAGTATGAGAAGAAACTAAACATCAATATTTCTTACAAAGACTTATAGGATTTACTTCATTTTTGTTCCATTCCTCTCAACGAAGCTGCCTGTCGGGAGGATCACATCATCGTTCTTCAGTCAGATATCAGGTTACAGCACCAATAGCTTCAGTCAGATATCAGGTTACAGCACCAATAGCTTCAGTCAGATATCAGGTTACAGTACAAATAGCTTCAGTCAGATATCAGGTTACAGCACCAATAGCTTCAGTCAGATATCAGGTTACAGCACCAATAGCTTCAGTCAGATATCAGGTTACAGCACCAATAACTTCAGTCAGATATCAGGTTACAGCACCAATAGCTTCAGTCAGATATCAGGTTACAGTACAAATAGCTTCAGTCAGATATCAGGTTACAGCACCAATAGCTTCAGTCAGATATCAGGTTACAGCACCAATAGCTTCAGTCAGATATCAGGTTACAGCACCAATAGCTTCAGTCAGATATCAGGTTACAGCACCAATAGCTTCAGTCAGATATCAGGTTACAGCACCAATAGCTTCAGTCAGATATCAGGTTACAGCACCAATAGCTTCAGTCAGAAATACTACATGTCTGTTGTGACTCGCCAAGCAATTCATGAGCATTTTGGCTGTCTCTATTATGGCTTCCATTTCTGCTTTGAAATTTGTAGAATGTTTGCCTGTGGGTATGGATTTCTCTATTTCTTTTCCACCTGGTGTTACTATATATATTCCTGATCCTCCATATATCCTTTGGGTATGCTTTCTGTATGTGATTCTTAGTTGTCTCCTTTAGTACTTGTATAGTAGTTTCTGTTTTCGAAATAATGCTTGGTATATTGTCCATAATTCTTGGGAAGTTTTTCCTGTCCCATGTTGGGTATATGTTAACGGTGTTTAGTGGTTTTAGGTTTTGTAGGTCTGCATCTGTGAGTGATTTCTGGAGCTGTTTAGCGGAGTGTAGAAAGCTACCTCTTTTGTAGGTCTGCTTAGTCTTTGGTTCATTTGATGACTCTCCAAACATTTGAACTTTGCATACTGTGAGGATTTTTTTCATTTCTTCTTTCTTCCATCGATGGCAAACCTGTGCATGTTTCCATTTCTGTGATTGGGGTAGTACTCATACCTCCTGTTATAATTTTGAGATTGCGGTTTTGTATCTTTGGAGTGTTACTCTTGGCTGCAGTCCCCCATGCTGACATTCCATATTCCAAAGCTGGTCTTCCATAACCTGTATATGCTCTATTTATAATTTTTCCATTTGCACCCCAATCTGTTCCATCAATTTTTTAAGGAGTGCTGTTCTCATTGTACCTTTTGTTTGGCACTTGTCTATGTGCTATTTCCATTTAAGTCTTGGATCAAAAGGTATTGTAGGTGTCTCATCTTTTGGCAATGTTTGACCATTTATGGTTAGTAGGATTTTCTGTGGTTTGGTGGACATGCTGAAGATGGTATAGGTAGTTTTTTTGTCCACTTGGCCAAATTGTCCAGTTTCTTGCAACCTTATTTTTGTTGTGCCTACGCTCTCTTCACTGCACCATATCGCCAGCATACATTGCAGCATTTACTTTACGCGAGAGAATTTGGTCAATGTCATTCATGAATATAAGGAATAGAGTGGGGGATAGAACACCTCCCAGTGATACTCCATGCTTAAAGAGTTTCTTTCTACTGTGCTTCATTTCAAGCTTTATTGCTGCTATTCGGTTGTGCAGGTAGTGGTTTATCCAGTAATACATGCACCTTGTCACTTTGTTTTGTTGTAGTTTAAGGAGGAGTCCATCTTTCCATACACAATCAAAGGCTTTTTCCATATCTACCCACACCACTGATGTCTGCTTTTTTTCCTGGAAAGCATCCTCTACTTCCTGGGCAATTAGTGTAATCTGGTCTTCAGTTGATCTACACTTTCTGAAGCCAGCTTGCTGATTTAGCAGGATTTTATTTTTTTCTAGGAACCACATCATTCTTTTGTTTACGATATAACAACGGGTATAGTAATTTGTCATAGAATGTTAAAGATATATGAACATTTATTTTAAAATATTTATCACTATTGTGAGACATGATCCACTTAGAAATAATAGATTTAAATTAAGAATGGCAATATGATATAATGAACTATATTATTGCACATTTGATTTATGCGTTCTGCATCCAACAACCAATCAGAAATACTGACCTACTTCATTCTTAGAATGAACAGAGTAGTCTTTGCTTCCCTATTTGGCTGCCAGTAAACATTGACAATTGGAACATCAACAATGTGGCTTCCACATAATGGAGAAATAGTAGGCGCTGTCTTAGACAACAAATTCTTATTGCCAGAATAAATGAATACTATTTTCCTGATAAACAGTAGAGATGCCTGCTGCCTGCTTTCACTAGTAGATGTTCAGTCTGCAGTCACCATTTAAGTGTAGTTCACAACACAAAAAAGTACAACTGGCAGTTATTCTTCTTTGATATGAGACCATAAACTCATTCCGCCAACTATCCAGTATAATGAGAACAAACAAAAACGAACTTGACGAACGGAAAAACAAACTGGACATATTTTTTTTTAATTCAAGAAATAAAATCAATTTAAAACAGATTCAGTCAGAACTACACAAGTCTTTATTTCTATCTCTCTTAAAAACATGCAAACTTAAACAAACAATACTAGACACGGGCGAACAATTTGACTGCTGTTATCTGCCATCAAATACAATCACTGTAACAGGTTAAGATAAATATGGATTCAAATGATACAGATCTTAAAGTTTATAAAGCTTACCCCAAATAAGGTAGCAACCCAAGGGTGAGATCTGCCTGATTGAGGCCTAGAAAGTATACAGTTACTTCTATATGAACAAATAAGGTAGAAACCAAAGGTGAGATCTGCTCAAGTCGGGCCCAGAAAAGGGGAGAGCAATAGCAACATTGGTTTTGCATTTTGATATCAGCTTCTGTATTCAATCTCAAACTCTTACAGATCAGCAGGATGTAGTCAGGAGAACGGAATGCGTTGTGACATGTTTTACGGCTAGGCTATCTGCATCTTTCAGCCTGACTTCAGCATGGCTTTTGGGTCACTTTGAGTATATATGGGATGGGGCAGCCAACACCTCCTCAATCCTCCTTATATGACATGCATGGCAGGTATTATTATTCTGAGCTCCTCATTCAGGCCCGGCAATACACATCATTGAAAGAAGCTATTAAGGAGGTTTTGGGATGGAGGTTTTGGGATCCCAATCAAGAAGTGAAAGTGACTCAATAACTATACTGAAGTTGGTTGTGTTGTGCCAAAAGGCAGAGATATTACAACAAGCTGTAAACCATGAGACAACAAATTCCTTTTTTCCACACTACATCCTGCTAATTTGCAAGAGTTTGAGAGCGCTAATTTTTTTTATCATAACTCATTCTCAAACTTATGTAAATTAGCAGAATGTAGTCCAGAGAACAGATTGCACTGTGTAATGATTTACAGCTTAACTGTGCGGTTCAGTTGGACAAATCTAACTTCAGCATGGCCTATGGGGAACTTTGACCGTATATGGGACGGAAACTTCACCCTTTAATACCACCTCAGTTGTCTCTTACGACGTGCCTGGCAAGTAACAGTATCATTACTATATGTTCCCCTTCCGAACTCCAGAAACACACTGGCAAAATAAGAATAAAACCACAGGACACCAATATTCCCTCTAAGTTAAGAGTGCTTGTGAAAATTCTATCTCAGTGAGCTGATAAATTTCAAATACCACTTTATCTGGGCAAACCCTTTACCTAAAAAAATTAACCTTCGTTACCATGTTCTATTTACATCAGTTCTATTTTTAATCATAGGAACTTATATTATATGTATTGTGAGCCACGTCCAATCTCTGCACCAAGGGATTTAAAACAAGTGCACTGTAGCACAGCTTAGCAAGAATAGTGCAGGACACTAGAATTTCCTTATCCTTAGAGATTACAAACCATACAGTTATTATTTCCTATGTCAAATGGGAGGTTTCTTTAAAGCTTTTTCCTATTCATAAGTCAACAACTTTCAACATTATGCAATGATTTGAGAAGTTGTTTCCTACTCATGGGAGGGGGGCACTATGCTAGTTAGTCAGTCAATAGATCATTATCACTGTATGTCGAACAAACAGTCTACAAGAGCTTAGATCTTCCCATTATGCAGTGGCTGACCACACTCAGCCAGTGTTAATTTACTAGTCTCCTCATGGCTGCATGCACAGCACTCTTGTTTAGCCACACCCGTATTGCGTTTTTGCCATTATATTCTTCAATAATAGGCAATAATTGACGTAAAACTGAGGATCAAAACAATATTCAATTCTATTCTGCCAATTATCTTTTTGTTGTGTTCCATCTCTATGCATCTAGTTTTTACATCATTCATTCAATTCTGGACTTCCTATCGCTTTTGTTGTCCTCATGATAAAGGCCTTAAGTTGAAACATCAACTTATGTGAGTTATCATGTGTGTTCTCAATGATCAGCTAAACTTCATCACTTTAAAAACTTTATTGGTCGAAAAATGTTCTTCTAATCTCCCACTGTAATGCTAATTTTTGGCAATACAATATTTCAATCCCAGTACCTTTATTCTGGACATGGAAAGGAATCATCACCCACAATAATTTAATTTGACTTGTTTTTCATAAGGAGTTCAAAATATCTGCACAATTCATTGTTATACCTAAACAGTGACACAGTAGCAAAACAAACCAGCTGATCTGCTCTTTTGTTGCCGTGAACACCCACATGACCAAACATGAATGACACATTCCAACTTTGACCTCTCAACTGCCTCAAGCCACTGTTCTTGAATTTCAAAACCCATTTGGATTTTTTTGATTATGTTCCTCCAGGCACTAAAGATGCAGACATGACCTTGGTCACAACCATAAATCTCAATGGTAATTGCTGCTTTAAGTCACAGCAAAAGCATTGCTCTTTTCTTTGATGATCTTCAATACAGAATGAACTGTGAAGGCCCAAGTACTAATCACATGCTTAACAACCAAACTATCAGTGTATTCACTGAACCAATTCTGTCCATTTCCATGGAATTCTCGCTGATCAATGCCTGCACCTCAGACTCTACAGCAATAGGGCACCACTTTTTAATGTCTATTGAGAGACATAACACTGAAGGTGTGACATTTTCCAACATACACACCTTCACATGCCCGAACTATGACTTTTCACCTTTTAATCTACTACCTTTATCTTTTTCTGAATTTGAGAAAGCAGCAGGTGTTCTTTGTTGGTTGTGATTTTTAGCTAGGTTTATGATCTGCAAACCTAATTTTAGGTATCTGCAATAAGTTAAATGTTTTCATAAAAGTCTCTCCACAAAAAGGATACATCGTCTTGTTCTCTTCTTGTACATGATTCTGTATCCGCACTCTCTGCATCGTATGGGATCTCTGGCCTTTATCTCATTCTCTGCATGGCATTCTACAAAGAATAGTGATTACATTTTCTCCTTAGCATTTCAGAACTCAAGTTTCTGATAACAATCTCATATTATGTAATGGGGTTTCTCAATAAGAATACAAGGCAGGGTAGTTGTTGAGCAGAAGGTTTATAGCAGAACAACCTTCTGTATGAAAATGAAACTCAGTGTTAATGCAACAAATTATTATTTATTGCTCCATCAACTAGTTCAGTTATAGTTGTTCTCTAAAAGTTTATAGAATTTCTATTTTCTCAGCAATAAATGCAACCGATTCTCACAACAGATCTTGAACACAATAACAATTACAATAAGTAGTTCTTGTACACACACAAAAACCATAAATTCCTGGTTTTTGTTTGGGGACAAGAACCATTAATTCTAACCCTGATATCTTTTTCAAATGTTACATTAAAATCTGAGAACTGTAATGAAGTTGCTTCAAAATTTTATGCTAAAAAAAGATTACTAGCCCACCACTGTCATTCATTGCACAGTGTACTAGCTGCACCCTTAAATCCCAACTATACCAAAAATTTAAACCATGTCTTTACTATTGAAAGGTAACTGCTCAATGCTTTTTAAAAAACTATTTTACAAAATTTAAATGTATACTCACCTCCGCAGATATATATCATAGTCTGTTGTTTTGGGGGATTTGGTTGACCCTCCTTCGTTGTCTCCACATTAGGGGTGGTGGACATTTTGCTGCTGAAATCGAGACTAGATATTGAATCGAATGTAATCAGAAATACATTTTTTTAATTATGGATTCTTTCAACAACAAATATGGTGCAGATGGCAGAAACAAGAGATCCCCAGTGAAAATGCACTAGAATTTTTTTTAAACATTATAACACTATCTGTGAAGAATTAGATAAATATAAAAATATAACTAAATGTAAAATACCTAAAAAAAACAAGAAAAAGAATTTGATACAGCGACAAATTGTTTCATGTGTGAAACTGAGTTTAATTGACAACAATTTTACAATAAAAGAACATAATAATTTTAATGGAAAATATAGAGGAACAGCATGTCAATCATGTAATACTAAAGAAGGTAAACACTCTAAAATTATTCCATTATTTTTCATAAAGGAAGTAGATATGATTTTCATTTTATGATTGAAGAAATAATTAGATATGAAAAAGTAACCTGTTTAGCAAAAACAGCTGAAGATTATATTTCCATTTATTAACTTTTGCATTTGGTAAACTGCATAACAATGTGTGGGAATGGAAGGGCATTAGCCACAAAACTAAAAGTATATTTCTCCATTGTGCTCGCTACCTTGTTATATGCCTCTGAGACCTGGATAGTGTACAATAGACACACCAGAGTGTTAAATCACTTCCACACATTCTGTAACTGCAAACTTCTCAGGATGAAATGGCAAGATAAAGTACCTGACACTCACTAGAGCCAATATCCTAAGCATTTATATACTGCTGAAGAAGTTCCAACTAAAATGAATCGGACTTGTGCGCATGCCTGACAAATGCATCCCATAACAGGTGATGTATGTTGAGCTTCTTAAGGGAAAATGACTCACGGTAGACAGAGGAAATGCTTCAGAGTTCCTAGTGAGCTTCAACAATGACACCACATCCTGGGAGTGTGTCGCCCAGTGTGGCATAGAACCACCAGCAAAGGTGTTTACAGAGAAGAGGCAACATCCTCTGCTTCTTCCAGCTTGCAGATTCTGAGTAAGGTAATGACTGTCAGAATGCAGTTTTGCTACAGTTCTAATCTTATATCAACTACTGGTATACAAGATGACTGTCTCAAACTTGAAGAAATAGAACTATTTGAAAGCCTAATAGTACTCATGTAGGAAACAGGTAATGAAGTCTTATTGAACGAAACTAATAACACACTATCACTGTCGGTTCCAGCATTTAACAATATTTCGCTCGGACACTGCGTGGTGTAGTAATTTCTACTCATCATCTTTTGATGTTATGAGCTTATCTTGATAAAGGCCTTTTGGTCGAAACATTAATTATGTCCAGTGTATTATTATTGATTATATCCTGTGTTTTGTTGTGTGTATATTATTTTACGTGAGCATCCGACAGAGTTAGTCGTTGTTCAGTAAGACTTCATTAACTGTTTCCTACGTAAGTATTATTTTCATACAGTTTACTAGCAGGATTACCTTTTATTGATTGTCATTTTGAAAGTCTAATGATCCTAAGAAGACTACAGACTCGAATACAACAGTGTTAGTCTATTATTAATGAAGTAAATTTAGTAGCGCTTAAATATAGGCCCTATGTGTTACAGATACGTACCAATATTGATAAAAAAGATAAAATAAATAAGCTAACGAATGAAAATGGCTCATCTATTTTATTATTTTTATTAATAGTAGTAGGTATTTGTAACACTGCTTACTTATTCACTATTATCATTTTAGTATTTAGGCCTCTGTGTTAATATGGCCACGGCCCATACGTGATTGTTGGATCTCTGACATTTTGATAGACCTAATTATAGCCATTTATTTTTAAAATTACACTTGAGTTAACTAGGGCCTATTTATTCAGAGCTTTCATTCATACCAAAAGACTGATTTTTAGAGGTATGTACCGGTAATGCTTTTAGTAGAAGAAGCCTCTGGTACCAAATCTCCTAATCATAGTGGGTAAAAATTTAATTTTTATAGCCTACTATTTATAACTGAAGAAGTGATAGTGATGTGGTTTAATAATTTGTAAAATTAATTTAATATGCCTACACAGAGTAAAGTCTACATAATACATCAACACACACAGTATGGTCGAGTAGGCTATAGTTCACACTGAGTAAATAGTAGTTTAAGTTTAACTTTTAAGTAGGCCCTAGTAAGGTCACTGTTTTAGTGTTTACTAGTGTTACTGTTACACACATTCAGTCATGTAGGGGCTTAATCAGTGAGTAATCTACTAAGTGTTTGTTGTTCCATGGTGGTTCATCTAGTGGGACAATGATGAGTCCTTCAGGACTTCTGAGTGAACAAGATAGTTGAGATACGAAAAGGAAAGGCTATTAATATTAACTTTGGTCCTCAAACTTAACTTGTCTAACTTAGACAAGTTACGCTAGATTCTAGGTGTCATGTGACATATTCTCTCCAGATGAGAACGTTGTCTTCCCAATGAACTCTTCTGTCTTGGGCAATGCAGCTTGCATTTTACAACGACATATTCAGCAGCAGAGTTTGAGGTAAATCTTGATTCCAGCCTCGCCAAGCGTGGATCATTTGTTATCAAATCATCATTGCCTGGGGCTTTTCCTTTCTTTAAATTTTCTATTTCGTACACACTGATGACAGTATATGTATAGTATCTACTATCTTACTTTCTTTGTTTGTGTTGGTTCTGGCTGGCTCTTTTTTCATGATAATATAAATAAATTATAAATTAATAGTTTATTAGTTTATTGATTTTTGTTTTACTTGGGTCATTGTACTTCAATCATTGTACACCTCACTGCAGTCTTCCTTCCATCTATGTAAGATATGTTTCCCTTCCGTTAGTATGTAACATACTAAGTTGCCTTGTTTATCTTTCAGCACTTTTAATGATGATTGAAATTGACTCTAGTTAGGTACACACTTATCACAACACACTTATCACACGGTACTGAGAATGAGATAAAAAAAAACATAATTTTCAGCTACTGCACGTAGCGAGACCTGGGCTAGATGGAAATAAATAGTTGATTTAAAAAAAACATTTGTCCTTAGTGCTAAATATAATTAAACATATATATTTACATTTTTCTTTAGGCCTTAGCCTACGACTTGAACGTTTAAGTTTAATACAATCTTATATCCTCTGTGACATCTCTTGAAAAACGCACTAGATTTGCTGCCGGAACAAGATTTACTATTTAAAATTGTTTTACAGTTCTGAAGAGCTAATGGCTACGTTTCCTGCAGAGCAGTCCAAGATATGATTCTGAATTATAAACACGTAAATAAACAATTAATTTTTAAACAATACATCCGTTATTATAAAAATACATTTGTTGTTATGGCGCAAGTTGATTTTAATTCCCATACACTCATTCAAAAGTGTTGCTGATGGAGGTAGTCCAATTTATTTTAATTTCATTCAAATTCATAATTTATTTATTTTTTAGTTATTTTTCCAAAACTAATAATGTTTTATTAGTTTTAAAATGTGGCCTTTGATTTGGTGATTTATTGCAAAAATCAGCAGCGATTAAGATAGCGTTCGTTGGTAATCATCAAATTAGTTAGTAAAGTACATATGGTGTTAAAATTTCGTCTGTACTCCAATCATTCATCATTCCTATCACTTTCCGTTTTCATCAGATCAGCTGTTTTTAATATGTTAATAATATTAATAATAGTGAATGGTAGTCTGAAACCAGATCATGTGTCAGAACTGTTGTGTGAAATATAATTGTTTCTCCGACATTCTGCCCCCCCCCCCTCCTCGATTTTGTCATCCCTCAATCGGTTGAGATGGCAACATGTAAACAGTGGGCTATACTTAAATTTTAATACTAAAAAAAAACTAACCACAGGTAGGGATGGGGTAATGAAGTTTTGCTTAATCACTCAAGGCACACACATATTTCAGTTTTGCCCATTGAGTACATATTATCTATACTGAGTTTTAGAGTTTTAAGGCCTAGGTAAAAAACATTGCAGACCATAGAGATAGTGTGTTATGTTTATATTTTACTGAAATTGTTAATCTGTATATGTTTGATGCTAAGTTGGAAG
This sequence comes from Meghimatium bilineatum, assembly GCA_034231615.1. Classification (NCBI taxonomy): domain Eukaryota; kingdom Metazoa; phylum Mollusca; class Gastropoda; order Stylommatophora; family Philomycidae; genus Meghimatium; species Meghimatium bilineatum. The sequence continues at coordinate 9,482,206 of CM067306.1, forward strand.
ATTTTTCATTAGTCTTTCCATCACAGGAGGTTGATGTCTTTGTGATTTAAAGGTTATTAACAAACAAAACTTGATAATAATCACCATCAAGTGCCATCTCCACACAAAAAAAAGTTGTCTGCAATGGACCTCTGTCATCCTCAGTCTCTTGCTTTAGTAGTACTCTCTGGTAGACTATTCACTTGTATGTTGTCGGGCCCAAAAGGGAAGCAAAAAGATAACACTGTTTAACTTCCATGCATGTCATAAGAGGTAACTGAGGAGGTTATGTGGTGAAGTTGGCTGTCCATCCCATACAGTTTAAAGTGACCCTGAAGTCAGATGTGTCAAGCAGAAAGGCACAGATATCGCAGCAAAGCTGTAATCCATGACACCACATTCTATTCTCTGGACTACATCCTGCTAATCTGAGTTTGAGAATGAGCACAGAACAAGTAGAAATATACTTTTTTCCACTTGTATCTTTAATGAAGTTACCTGGTACTTCCATTTACAAGACTTTTCATGTTTGTGGTCTGTCTTATTTTCTTGTGCATTTCCATCTGTTGAAGTGACATATCCTATATTTCTCTACTATTCATGTTTGTGGTCTGTCTTATTTCCTTGTGCATTTCCATTTGTTGAAGTGACATATCCTATATTTCTCTATCTCCTTATCTTTCCTTAGCCACTTTGTCATGAATTGATGTGGGGAACTAAAGTCTTATGTTCTATTGGCAAATGTATTGTTGTTGTAATCCCATGGGGTTGTAGATCCATTTTTGTCTAGGTCTTCCTCTTGCTCTCATCCAAAATATTCTGCTGTTATACACTCTCGACGGGAGACAGTCATGTTCCATTCTCGTTAAATATCTAAACTATTTTATTTGTTGCCTCTTGATGTAGTCATTGCCTGGTGTAATACTAGGATGTCTTTGATATTGTCATTTTGCATGCTATCTATTCTTGTGATGTCAACAATCGTTCTGAAATAACTCACCCCACACGCTGTAATATGTATCTCTAGTATATCAATGAATATTTTTGGGGATTTTTTTTTCTTTCTTATCTGACATTTTACCTAGTCTTTCACCATTAGTAACAATATCACAGATGACTGAAAGAATAGTCTCTTAGTATAAACTGTTGTATCCAGATATTATTAAATCAGTCTCACTGCCACTTCTTCTGCATTCATTCTCACACATCAGCTGGTTATCAGAATGTAGTCCAGGTAATTGAATGCCTTGTGTCATTGTGTAAGTAGTTTTTGCAATTCTGTTAGTTTTCCAGACTGGATAGCTTGAAGCACCGACCTTGCATCTGTCAGGAATGCCAGGGTTGTAGTTCAGCAGTTTTTCAGTTGCCACCCTAATTGCCTGGATTTCTGCATCATAATTATTGCAGAATTTCTGATTGTATCTCTAGGCTTGTCTGGATATTCTATATTAATATATATATATATATATATATATATATATGATTGTATCTCTATATATATATATATATATATATGATTGTATCTATATATATATATATATATATATATATATATATATATATATATATATATATATATATATATATATATATATATATATATATATATATATATATATATATATATATATATATGACCCATATGTCTTGTGGATATTTATCATCCAGGAAACTGAGGGTGACTGTCCTTCACTGCACACTGTTCTGTTCATCCTCGCTTAGTATTCCTTTCACGTGGGTCGGAATATGTATTGGTATTCCTTGCCTTTCACAAAGGAGATCCAGCGGAAGTTTGAGAATGAATGCTGAAGACGAAAAAAAAACTAGGTACCAGTGATAGTAATTCTATAAAATGACCATTATGCACTTCTTCATCAATTATTGTTCTGTTACTAGTATTAAACATGTATTTTTTCTTCAAAGTCTGCATGAAACATGGAAATGAAGACACTGTTGTCAAGTGACAGCTTGAAACAGGAATCAGATTGTGAAGTAAGTTGATTTTGTTCTATTTAATTTGATTATATTTTGAGTCAGCATAAAGTAGAAATTGAAGAAAGCTCCATAGAACTTCTAAAACAGTGTTTCTCAAACTGGGAACCCTAGTGTTTCATGAAATAAGCTAGAGGTTCTGCGAGAAATAGTCATGAAGATGCTAATTATATATATTTAAAGTTATATTTATATCTACCGGGTAATTTTATATTATTAATTTTAGTATACACTTACAATATATTGAACATGTTTTGGCTATTACAATAAAGTTTCCAAACTATTAAATCATTTCAATATAATAATAAGAAATATATTTTTTGTGAGTATAAAAAGAACCAAAGTGACACAAGAACACACTAACTTTCTGAAGATTACATCACCATGAACCTGAAGCTAATTAGATTTATTGACAATCGCAAATTTGTAAATCTGTCACTCTGTTGTGGGCCCCTGACTCACATTGTTAAACAGACAATATCTGTTTATTTGTGATATATATGATGCAAATAATATTATTTGTAGTGCTAAATATTATTATATATATTTAGAATAATTGAGGGGAGGGTGTTCATCTCTCCATCGCATCCTTATTTACAATACAGGCCTGCATTTAAATATGGAGAAAAGAAAGGGAGATCCAAAAACTCATGGAAGAAAACAATGAAACAGAAATTGGAATTAATTAACCTCAATTGGAGAAAAACAAAACTTGAACATTTAGTAACCACCGGAAAAATCAAGGGGAGTAAAGAGAAATTGCCACATGGGTTGTCACTGTGACACAAAAAGATGTCTCCAACTGAACTTATTAACAATACAAGAGACAGAGAGTTGTGGAGAAACATGATGGTCTACAACACTCAATATCGCACTTGATTGATTGGATCATGATACAGAAAGTATTCCAAGAACAGAGAGAAATGGTGTGAGCCTACTTGCTTTTTTGTTACTGCCTAACCATCATGAGTATATTAGGCTGATGAGTTTAGAAACAGAGCTGCTATTCTAAATGTACACAATGGTATTTCCAGAGTCACACAGTGAACAATGAAGATGATAATGAGGAAGAAAATGATGTGTCTCCTGTCGTAACGAAGGACTGGCCTATTTCTACATTACTTTCTTTGGCTAATGAGGACAATGTTTGCTGTAAGTAAAGGTAAAGGTAGGTCCCATGGCAGTAACCTGCCATCGGGAATTAAGATAATTCTTCATATACTAGTCGCAGCAACTATTAAGTGGGGTGGCCAGTTCTCTTCCTTGTTGTTTTAACCTCTTCTAACTCATGCATCAGATAATAATTTACAGCTGAATTGACTGGAGGAGTGGTCATGTCAAGTGAGAAATCACAACCCAGATTTTGTTGTTGTCCGGATGTGGTTTCAAACCTGACACGCTGTAACTCAGTGATAGCCAGCAAGCTCACTATCCACTAGGCTACCATCTCCTTTGTAAGTTTCTACTTTCTTTAGCTATTGAGGACAATGTCTTTTACTTTTGTCTTTTCCTCTAATTTAATTGGTCACTCTGTGTCAACAGTCAATGAAAGTCATGGGAAAAGTCACATGTGTTCCACCGAAGATGGATGTGTTGGGCCATTGACGCAAATAAAACGGCAACACAACGCGTTTCTATTCTCTGGAATACATTCAACTGGAAATCTTGTAGGACCATTGTCCTGTTACAAGAGAAATCCAGTGGTAATTTAAGAATGAACGCTGAAGAAGTCACATGTGTCAAGAAAGGATGACACTCCTGTGTCGGTGAAACACAATCTATTCTTTTTGAAAAAAGGAAGATGGTTTGCTGAAATCCTAGGTCATACTGACCTTAAATTAAATCTTGGCTGGTTGAAAGAGAATCATGAAATTATGGTGAAAGTACATGTAGTTGGCAACGAGGCTGGACTGGATACAGCGGAATCCTACTATAACATCTTGGTCCGGACTAACAAAATATGCATGTAATAACAGAAATTCGCTATATACAGTACAAACAAAGAATAAATATAATTAGGGATTTTGAAAAGTGTTGTTATATAGGACAATTTGTTATAAAAGAATGCATAATAGAGGGATTCCACTGTTTTTCACAAGAAACAACTGATACTTGGAGGAGAGGTGAATAGCAGAACAGTGATACACCATTCTCTTAGTTGACAGGCAATGATTAAGTCATGGAAAAAACAATGCACAAGGGAAACAATCATTGAAAGGGGCATAAATAATTGTCATAACCATCATCATCATGTGACATATTCTTTCTAGAATGTTGTGTTTACAACTGAAGTCCTGAACCCGACTCTATCCTGTTCCAATCTGACTGCCTCCTCCAATGATATCTTCATGCATTCTTTGATGTCATCTGTCCATCTTCTTCTAGGTCTACCTCCTCTTCTACGTCCCGGAATTCTGCCATCTAATATGCCATTGTGTATATTCTATACCATTGTGTCTTTTTATATGTTTGAAATATTTCAGTTTTCTATGTAAAATTGTTTATACCAACGATCCTTCCTCTATATTCAGCATATTCAAAACCTCACTATTCCTTATCTTTTCTGTCCAGGTAATTCTTAATATTGCACTATAGCACTCCAATTCAAAAGCCTATATTCTTTTCGCCGTTGTTCTATGTATTGTCCTAGTCTCACTGCCGTAAGTTGCAACTTTAAAAATGTATGATCACAGAAGTATAACTTTTGTCTCATTATAACAGTTTTTAATTATATTTTTTGTTTCTTTTAATTTTTTTATCGCTAATCTTTTCCTAATTTCCATTGTACAATCACCTAAGCTGTTTATATTTGCACCTAGATAAATAAACTTGTCAACGTTTTCCATTTCTATGTAATCTATTTTAATTCTTAGTGTTACTTTGGTTTTATCTGTTGTCATGATCTTGGTTTTCTGTATGTTTAACTGATGGTTTTGTTCTTCACTGTATGATTTTGTTTTAATGATCATCTTTTCTAGCCCTTCTATGTGTGTGTAGTTAGAAGTACTGTATCATCTACGTATCTAATCTGTGGTATTTCATATCCTCCTATATTTAGGGGATGGAATTTTTTGTGTTCCATGTTCCTTACTTTCCTCATGATTTTTTCCACATATATATTATATAAGTATGGTGATAGAGTGCACCGTCGTAACCGTATATAATTAATTTCAGTTATAATGTACATATTCTGTCAGACCCAACCAATTCTTTATAAAGGAATTCCACTTTATAACAACTTGGTTCAAACTGATGAAATATTTATGTAATAACAGAAATTTGTTATGTACAAACAATATAGAATAAAATTAATTAGGGATTTTGAATAGTGTTGTTAAATTTGGAATTTGTAGATTTTTTACATTTTGGAAATGTGTTATACATGTATGTGCCTTAGAGGGAACAATGTTTATTATACTTAGGTGTCTTTGTGACCTCTAATACTTTTGGTTGTGTGTCCTGATATAGCCTACTTGGACATTATCCACTGGATGAAAGGGGCTCACCTCTCCAAAGGAGAGGTAAACTCATCACCTACCTGCCTCCTTTAGAGGGATTCCATTATACTAAAGTGGATAAAATCCCTGTCATAATAGGAAATGAAAGCACAGTTATACTAACAAAAGGAGCACCACAGGACAAAAGCAATCACCTACCAGGTAAAGAAAAGCCTCATCAAAATCCATGGGCAGATGAGCTACCCAAAAGACAATTGTCACTATCTCAGTCATGCTGAAGGTGGATGTGAAAGCTGAAAGGTACAGAAGTACAAACAGTAAATCATGTCACAGCATATTTCATTCTCTGAATGACACACTGTAGAATAATCTTCTTCTTGTGCGCTCGTTCTCAAACTCCTTCAGATTAGCAGATCTAGTCCAGAGAACGGAATGCAGTGTGTCATGGTTTACAGCATTGCTGCGTTATCTGCACCGTTAGACCAGACATCCGACTTCAGCGTGGCTTTGGGTCACTTTGATCCTATATGAGATGGGACAGCCAAATCCACCCCATAAACTCATTAGTCATCTCTTATGACATGCATGAAAGGTAAACAGTGTTGCTAATCTTTGCTCCCATGCAACACAAGGGCGAGAAGAAGATGATCTCAATGCGGCCCAACCAGTGATCATGTTTAGGACATGTCACAAGCAGATAAAGAATCAGTTACTGCTTCATTCTTTCTCAAACTACTGCAGACTAGCAGGATGTAGTCCAGACATCGCTAATATGCAAGTAAGGTAGGCAATGTTACTCAGGTGGCTTCTGGTCAACCACTGACTAGGCAGCTGAGCACTTATGGGAAACCATATGCTATGACACTGGTTCATAACTCATATTATCTTTACCTTTAGTCTAGAGAACGGAGGGCATTATCATGGTTTACAGCTTAGCTACAATATCTGTTCCTTTTGTACTGATACATCCAACTTCATCATGACTTCTGGGTCACTTTGACCCTTTATGGGATGGAACAGCCAATTCCACTCCAAATCCTCCTTGGTCGCCTGTTACAACATGCATAGCAGGTAAATGTGTCGTTATTCTTTACTTCCCTCTCAGACCCTGGAGATGCACGAGTGTGCACAGTCTGTTACATAGACTGAGACTTCTTTCATTACCTCTGTGTTCATGTGGACAGGCAGCATAGATGACAGAACATATTCTGCAATACATTAAACAAGGCGCGAACTGAATAATGATACCCATTTTCTAGTGGCTGGGTCCAACCATAGGAGTTTTTTTTAATGCAAATAATGAGTGTTGAGTAACTCAATTTTACGTATATTCCCGTAAAATTGTTCTCTCATGCATAGATCAAATGATGGTGTGGGCAGCTACAACACCTCATATGTAAATCTGAAGACATTTTCAGGTACATAATCCTGGCACAGGAAGTATTGAATTCTGTGCACATCACACTTTTACTACCTGTTCCAGATTAGAAGGAACGTTGCAGTTGTCTGGTCATCAAACAAGTGATTAACAACTGCACTATTTTGGCTCCTATGATTTGCAAATAGTCATCCTACTGGAGCATATGAAGTTATCTTCTATTTGAATATGGGCATGCTAATATTCTTCTATTTGTTCCCAAAATTCTGCTGGTTAACAAGATGTAAATCCTGCTGGTTAACAAGCATGGCGGACAATAGTGCTAGCATAGCAAACAGTGGTATTGTTCTTCGTTTCCCTTTCAGATTCCAACAAGATTCTGTAGCAAACTTGTCAAATTAACTGATGTAATAACTATAGCAAAATAATAATACTACCTTCAATCATGTTATTTACAGATAGCCATTCTCTCTGTTCAGATTGTGATAAGTGCCAGTTGAAATATGAAGGAAGCTGCCTTGAACATGGACCTCTCATATACATAGATAATGCTGAGGTAAAGGCACAGAGAGTCATGATAAAACTCATCTTAATTAGATCATTATTGAAGATTGTCCTGTGCTGGAAATTGCTTTTCAACTATTGTAGAATTTCTAGTGCCACTTATTCTTCTGAATTCATTCTCAGACTCCTGCAGATTAGCAAGATGTAGTCCAGAGAATGGAATATGTTGTGTCATAGTTTATAGCTTGGCTGTGATATTTGTGCATTTTTGGTGTGACATGATTTCCATATGTCCTCCAGGTTACTTTGAGCTTCTATGTCAGTGTTGGGGAACTTTTTCACCTGTTACCCCAAATTGTATTTGTTTGCACCCCTTCAAGTTAAAAAAGAGTAAGAGAATTCATATATTTCTACTTTCCAGCTCAAATCTGACCATTTGATGTCTCCTTTGACATCGTCCGAAGTAAACATATCAGCAAACTAAAAATGTTCATTAATAAAATAATACTTATGTTTCAATTGATATAAAATATTATATTTATATATTAATTCTAACCATCATTACCCTGAAAAAGCTAATTTGTACCATTTTACCCCGATCCCATAGTTCACTAACTACTGTGGGATGAGACCACCACAAAACCTCCTACAACATGCATGGCAGGTAACAGTGTCACTATTATTTGCTCCCATTTTGGGTCTTGACAATACATGGGCAACCAATTTCATTAATTTTTCCAGACCTAAGTGAAATGGCTTGATCACATATCAGGACTATTTGATTGTCTTACTAGCCCCTCTGCCATGCATACCAGCAAATATAAAATAGCTACACCCTATTTATCCTCTTTTTGTTATGTGTTTTGAGCAAAACACGAAAGATTTTAATTGTGGTAATGGCAGTGTGATGCCATGCCCTAAAAGGGAAACAATACTGTTTACTCCCATACATGTCATAAGAAGTGACTACGGAGATTTTAGGATGAAGTTGGCTGTCCCATCCCATAAAGGGTCAAAATTACTCCGAAACCATGCAGAAGTCGGATTTTTCAAACTGTAACCATGACACAAAGCATTCAGGTTTTCCAATTACAACCTGCTAATATGCAGGATTTTGAGAATAAATGAAGAAGAAGAATTGTAATTAAAAACTATTTATCTGCAGCAGTTGCTATTTAAAATGTTTACATCTGAGAGATATATCTTTACCGTCATTTGAACCCGAATCATTAGCATTTTGAGACTAACATTCCATTTAGCAAATCATTCCACCAAGAAGATAAATCAAGATAGTTAATAAAGAGCAAGCACAAACTATTCAATTTGTTGGATCAGATATTCAATTGGTAATCAAACATTTTGTTCTTATGTTTCCTTATGTTTGCTATGAATCAATTTTGCAATCTTTTGTCACTAGAGTCAAACCACAGAAGAAAACTAGTTACAACAAAAATCTGCCAAATACGGATGTGTCTGGCCTTGGCAAATAAAACGGTGACACAGTGCATTTCCGTTCTCTAGACTACATCCTGCTAAAAATCTAGTAGGACCATTGTCCTGCTACAAGAGGTGCTGACATATTGAACTCTTTAAGAGAAACTGCACGATCAAATTAAATTAATGAAGACAATGATTCCTTTTCCATGCCTAGAAGGAACTGGGTTTGAAATGTGATGTGGCCTGAAATTAATGTTATTATGGAAAGAAAAGAATGTTTGTCAACCAACAGAGAACTGCAACTGTCAGTCGCCATGTAATTACAAATCTGTTATACACAGGGAGATTAGAGCACTTATGGAGGCATCCTGTATACAGTGATGCTCATCTTTTGACTAACTAATCAAGAAGCAAGTGGGCATAACACAAGTAGTAGACTTCATGAGAAGAGAGCACGTCAAATGGTTTGATCATATTACTAGACTCCCTACATCCACATATCATCATTCAAAAAAGTTATATTTAAGTGCAGGCAGTGTATACAAAGCCAAGGGATAACCACCTTAAGATGGACCACATAGAAAGCAGAAGCTATGAAAACAACTTAATTCAAGGTACATACAAGGGTTTGTTGTAGAGATCTCTTCCTTCACTGTTGTTGCAATGCATACCAGGCTATTGTGAAAATTAAATAAATTGTTTTCTTATTGACAGAATAATAGAAATCATGGCTACAGTAAAGATGTCAGCCATCAGGTCTGTGTGGATGACAGCTTGAATAAGCAAGATAAAAGAAAACATAAAGGGAACAAATCTGGCATATCTAGAAAATATAATGGTAAAGTTCTTTATGTTTTTGGCACCAGTACTTAGGAATGTTTGCGGGAAGCAAAAAGAAAATGTAATTGATTTTTTATTTAAGACAATGGTCAACCAACTTGTGCCGTTGCATCTCCTAGGTGTGCACTTAGAACACACAGATGTCCTGAGACTGATAACATTACCTGTAATTTTTGCTATAAATCTCCTTTAAATTAATTTTTGACTAGATATTTTTCTTTCTCATCTTTGTCATTTCTTCTCTGTTATTTTACAAAATCCCCCCCCCCTCCCAGTAGGAGACTTTTCAAAGCAGTCTCACACTCCTGAGAGTTGGAGAAACTACTCTAATGTACATAGAAAGTCAGAGTTAGTGACTTGTAATTCATGCGGTTGTGTCTGTGGGTCTCACCAATGGCTCACTAGACAAACCAACCATGCAATAGAAAACCTTAGTAGATGACATGCCTTTATATTGAGGTTATCTTCTTATAGAAGCTTCATGGCATGTCATCTATACAATCCCGTAGTCATAACCTTCGATAACAGTTACCATGTTGTTCCGACGTTGTGCTTGAACTGGTTACGGGCACAGCTTGGTGGGCAGAACAACAAAGAAACCTGTCACAGGGGCCAGAGTTGTGCCCTGATGTCGACGTCTATTTCGGCAGCATTGGACTTGGAACACCATCGAGTTGAATGGCTGCTGGAGCAGATGGACATATTTTGTCAGTGCGGACCAAGGTATAACAGGGTTCCACTCAACTTTGTACATTCAAGTCCCACTCTTCACTTTTGAGACATAGGAAACAGAGCCAGGCCATAACTTTTCCATGACAATAGCGTGCTGTGGGTAGTGTGGTCAACATCACACTTGCCACCTTTACTTTATCGGTGATACCAATTTTGTGATGCTGGCTAACCTTGGAAATGTTTGTATTTGAAAGCATTCTCACTCAACTGGGAATTTCACTCAGAACCACAGGTATCCACTTCATGGCTGCTGTTCTCAATTTGTGTGTTTTAAGCAACTGTGTGTTACCATGATTCAAAATAGGAGCAAAGAATAGTGACAGTGACTTACCATGTATGCTATATGGGAACTAGGGATGTTTTAGGAGTGAGGTTGGTTGTCACATACCATAGAGGATCAAAGTGACCCAAAAATCATGCTGAAGTAGGATGTTTTAAGCTGAAAGGTACAGATATTGCAGCCAAGCTGTAAAACATTACAGCTCATTCCTTTCTCTGGACTACATCCTACAGTAATCTCCAGGAGCTTGAGAATGAACGCAGAAAAATAAGCGTGTTTCTCTGAGTTCATGTCTTACATGGATCTACTACCCTGTGCATGTAGGTATTAATAGGAGAACAGATAGGTTTGCATGAATAATACAGTGGAATTCCTCTATAGCGCATACTTTTATAACAAATTTCCCTATATAACAAGACTTTTCAAAATTCCCAGTTATATTTATTCTATATTGTTTGTGCTGTATATAGGGAATTTCTGTTATTACATACATATGTTTTAGGTCCAGACCAAGTTGTTATCACAGGATTCTACTGTATCTATATGATGGAAATTGGTAAGGAAACATTGCAATTGCACAACCACCTATTGAGTAAGAAAATCCCTAACTTTCGATCAACAAATTGAGAAACTTTGACAACAAACGTAGTACAAGTAGGACTAGACAAAGTGATCAATTTGTTAGTTAGTCAAGAGGGCATCATCATTGCAAACAGGACACATCAATAAGTGCTCCAATCTTCTGAGTATATCCACAGAGGAACAGTCGATGGTGGAAGGAAGAGAGGAGGACAGAGAAAATCCTGGATTGATATCAAGGAATGGTCTGGGCATGATTTTTTTCACACTCCTTCAAATGGCTGAAGATAGAGTTGTTTGGAGACCTTTTTGTGCTGATGTATCATGTGATGCACCCCTACGACCCTGATGGGTTATGAGTCTTATTATTATCATCGACAATTTCATGATGACTGACAATTTCAGTTCTCTGTTGGATGACAAAGATTTTTTTGCAGTCCATAATTACATCCATTTCTGGCCGCGTCACATTTCAAACCAAGCTCCTTTATTCTGGACATGGAAAAGGAATCCTCATTAATTTCAATTGATCATGTGATACGTGAATTATCCAATGATCACATTAACTAACTTCATGAATACCCTTCAATATCTGCTGTGAGAAACTGAGCACTTATGGGACTTCTCAGAGTGCAGTGAAGTCAGTTTAGAAAACCATTAATAAATCACTGTTTTGAACATATATTTTAATTTTATTCTACAGGAACGTATCCCTACACACAGGACTACTTTCCTATCTCAAAAGTTGAAACTTTACAAACGACTAATGGTGACAAAATTATGGTCATTGTGAAACCAGAAAGTACTGTTGATGGGTCGTGTGAATACAATGCTAGTACTGTGCTTGAAAATATAAGCATTGACGAATGTACCAGTGTCACAGAAATGACAGATGTCAACAATAGAGAGTTACAGGTGATGGAAGATGAAACATTTGAGCATGTTGTTTGCCAAGAAGTTACATCAGGTTTTCATGAGTCTCAAAGTGAATTACAAAATGAAAACTCTTATAGGTTGCGAAGTAACATGGAGGTTAAAAAACAGAAGAAAGGGCAGAATATAAGACGACATTTTGTTTGTGATGTTTGTGGTGTCGATTTTACTAGGAACAGTGACTTGAACAGACATAAATTAATTCATACAGGAGAGAAGCCATACATATGCCAAGTTTGTGGTTTAGGGTTTTCTAATTACGGACAATTGACTAGACACAAAACAATACATGCAGGGGAGAAGCCGTACAAGTGTGATGTTTGTAGTGTAAAATTTAGTAAAGAGTGTGAATTGACTGCTCATAAAATACTACATACAGGAGAGAAGCCATTCACGTGTGATGTTTGTGGTGCTGGATTTACTAAAAACGGTCAACTGACTAGACACAAAATAATACATACAGGAGAGAAGCCACATAAATGTGATATTTGTGGTGTAGGATTTACTCATTATAGTCATCTAAAAAGTCACAATATTGTGCATACCAAGGAAAAACCGTACAAGTGTGACGTATGTGGTGCAGCATTTACACGTTTTAGTGATCTTAAAACACACAAAATTATCCATACAGGGGAAAAGCCTTACAAATGTGATGTTTGTGGTGTAGGATTCGCTCTTGCCAGTTATTTAAAAAAGCATGAAATTATCCATACAGGAGAGAAGCCTTATAAATGTGATGTTTGTTATATGAAATTTGCCAAGTGTAGTAATTTAAAAAGACATAATTATATACATACCGGAGAGAAACCGTACAAGTGTGATGTATGCGGTGTAGCATTTACTCGTTACAGTGATCTTAAAACACACAAAATTATACATTCTGGAGAGAAGCCATTCAAATGTGATGTCTGTGGTGCAGCATTTGCTCTATTTGGTTATTTAAGAAACCATAAAATTATACATGTAGGAGAGAAACCTTATAAGTGTGAGATGTGCGGTGTAACATTCACTCGTTACAGCCATCTACAAAGACATAAAAATATACATACAGGAGAAAATACTTACAAATGTGATGTTTGTGGTACAAGTTATTCTGATCTTGCTTGTTTAAATTGGCACAAAAACAACACGCATGTTGATAAAGAAAACAGTAGAATGGAAACAGGAAAATAAAAAACAGTTGTGGCCCAGTTCAGAGAATGTCCTGTGATGGTGAGAAAGTGTGCTATTCTGTTGCTGCCTAAAATTCAGTGTTACATACTAATAATAGTGACGTACTGTAACGTGTAAGTCATAGCAGGGGTGCATGTCTATGATACACAACAGAACATGATGGTACAAGTGGGCCCTTGATTGATTTTTTTTAATACTGGGGAAAACCTTTGTGGCTCAGATGGGTCTTATCAGTCACATCCATCATCGCTATGGATCGTAGATTACATTCCATATAGCACAACAGTAATACAATCCTCTGGAAAGACATAAGAGGCAGCACCATAACGGGAGAAGTCCTGAATCAAATATTTGATAATTCATACTAGTCAGAAACAGGATACGTCTGGAATTAAATATTTGATAATTCAGACTAGTCAGAAACAGGAGAAGTCCTGAATCGAATATTTGATAATTCAGATTAGTTAGAATATAGTGTGTTGAGTCACTTTATCCATACGTGTGCAAGTTATTTAACATCTGCTGGGTCTGCAAGAGTACTGTGATATAAGTATCCTAACAATCATGCTAAATTTCTTCTTCTTCTTTCATTCACTTGAAACATGTCTATATCTGTAATTATGTCTCCTGAATAAAACTCAGTCTTCTGTAGTTCACAAGAACAATCTTGAAGTATATGTTTAACATTCTGTGCTGCATGTGCACATGGCTGTCTTAAACTTTGTGTACATGTGACTGTGGAGTCGGTTGTGTCCTGTTCTGAGGCGTAGAATTACTTGTTCTGATCTGATCATAATATGATAGTCATCTTGTGTTTGTGGCTTTCTTATTGACTTCATCTGGTTGGTCTTCGACAGCACCTTCCTTAGCCAATTGGTCTGCTTTTTCATTTCCTTGTATTCCACAGTGAGAGGGTATCCACTGCATAGTTAACTATACTGGTAAGACAGTTCATTAAGTAGTTTGTGTAATTCTGTTAGTTTTCCAGACTGGAGAGCTTGAAGAACTGACCTTGCATCTTTCAGGAATACCGCAGGCTGTGGTCCAGGGTTGGAGTTTAGCAGTTTTTCAGTTGCTTAGGATAATGTTGGGAGCAATGAAATTCAACACCCATAGTAGAGATTATGCTAAATAAAAACGATGCAAGAGATTAATTTGCCGGATTTTCATATACCGTTTCACATGTATGTGAACCTTGTGCCTGGTGTTATATTTCCTTTTATGACTGTGAACTTTTTCATTATAATTTACTGTTACCTGGTATTTATTATCTTGCATCTAGCATCATTTTATTTTTTGCCATTTGTGTTTGTCCATTTGACTAAGGCTTCATGGTTGAAACATCCTGTCTTAGAGTCCTTTGACACTGCTTTTATTCTTCTTCTACGTTGGTTCTCAAACTCCTGCAGATTAGCAGGATGTGGTCCGGAGAACATAATGCACGGTTATGATTTTCAGCTTAGCTGCGATATTTGTACCTTTCAGTTTGACACATCTGACTTCAGCATGACTTCTGGGTCACATTGACCCTACATGAGATGAGAAAGCCAACTCCACCCCAAAAACCTCCTTAGTCGCATGCATGGATGGTAAACATGTTGCTATTCATTACTCCCATTTCAGTCCCAGCAAAAAACACAGGCGATTGCTTTAATTATTTTCTTGTTTAAATAGAAATAGTATAATTCCATAATCTCAATACAAGAATTTGACAGGTACAAACTGATGGCCTGAAGCTTGAATCGATGGCATTTATAGATCTATTGTTTATAGGATCTCTGCTTACATACAAGTTGACAAACAAATCATACCTAGGAAAAAGAGGTGGTTGGAGATACTCTGAGAACAGCAAATTGTATTGCAAAATACTGGTAGGTATTGACATGGACTCCACAGGAACATAGAAGATGGAACAATTTTTAGAAAGATACAAATTTTCAGTATACTGTTCCCTTTATCAGTATTTATGCTATTGTAAGAACCCAAGACATGATTGAAGATGAGAAACTGGATATGAACATGATTTAATTATTGACATTCTATGTGGATATGAGGAAACAATGCAGTCCATTCATTGATGATATGGCAGTAAGATTAAACAGATTTGTGATCAAGATGCCAAGACTCGTTTTCTTCTGAATGTGAAAAAAATGCATAAAAGAGACAAAACTTCAAAATGAAGCACATTCTGAACAATTGAAAGAACTTAAAGGGAAGACATTGAAAGTAACTTAACATATAAAGGAAGGAAACAGGATAAACCTGCAATGAAATGAATTATCCTGCCTAAGATAAGTCTGGATGGAGAAAATTTATCAAAAAGCAGGGTTGAGAAAAGAAGCATAGGAAAAATCCAGAACATAATTACCATGAGTTGGGCATTAAATATGTCAGTTTCATCCATGCCTAAAGAGGTCAAGTTGGTAACTACAAGTATCAGCTGTATAAGAGGAGCCCACTGTACTTGTTTGATGGTCTTTCCTTTATGTCTGATATGGGAGAGGACCTACTTGTACACAACACAATGTAACAAAGCAAATCTAGCAATGTTTGAAATTTTATTTATTTATGTACTTCAATCTTACAGCAATCCATCCACACATTTTCAATTTATCAACTGTGTCATATAAGGAATAAAACCATTCTAACTTCTGCTACAACATGAGATGAGAGTGAAAAACTATAACTTGAAAAACAGTTGATCACTATAAATTTTTAATGAACTAATTTTACAAGTCTTATCCATATAACTCATAGGGGAACAATATGCCTCCAGTTACTGCGGATGAAGTCATCCAGCAAAATAGTACCCCCCCCCCAACCATTCTTTGATGTCTGTCCATGATTTTCTTTGTCTCCTCCTGCTCCTTCTATTCTCAGCAGGAGTGTTTTTCATCTTGAATGTACAATGCACATTTTTTTTGTTGGTACTATGGCTGGTTGCTAATCCAGTGGTATATGGACTCCTACTCTTTAACCCAGTGTAATATATGTATGTGTTTGTGAGCTATTGTTTTATTCCAAATAGGATGATCCATTTGTTTTACTATTGAACTTTGTTATTTATGCGGACCCATATGCATCTCTATTATATTTCTTATGTACACATTTGTCTAATGATCACTATTGGAAATGTGTAGAATTTATCTGTAACTCTTGTGTTTGAAGACCTGCATATGTTAAATTCTGGGCTGGTCATTTGTTGATCCAATGGTCCATGAGCTTGCTAAATTCTTATATATGGTCACCATAGAAAAAAATCCTTAAATTAATTGGAAATGTTCTACAATGTCCAGCTCAATGGGAGAGTTACAGAGTGTGTCTCAGACAGCCAAAATAACAAGTTCAATTCCAGCTACAGGCAATTGTGCATTCAGACTGTTAGAAAACAATGACAACCTACTAGCTTCACCGAGACCAGAAGAGGAGGTGGGGGCATGTGTAGGGAAGCAGCAGTTGAAAATGAAGTCTGGCCAGGCTCTCTTACAAGCGAGCAAGAACAGTCTGCTTCAGCAAGTAGATGTACTGAAGTTGAAGAGGCTACTTGCACCAAATAATGCTGGGTCGATGGCTACACTGTGAACAGGATATGCTGTAGCAAGTAGAAGTGTTTAAGTTAGGAACTACCAGAGCAAAATAATGCTGGGTTGATGGCTACACTGTGAACAGGATACACTCTAGCAAGTAGAGGTGCTTAAATTGGGGGCTACCAGAACCAAATAATACTGGGTTGATGGCTACACTGTGAACAAGATATGCTACCAACTTTTCTACTTCATCTACAACACAAAACTGGTATTTTAACAGCATAAAAAGATTAATTAATAAATTGCTTGCTGGTTAACAGGCAAAGGCTGTCCAAGACAACGATGGACAAAAGATATTTCAAACTGTTATTTTAAACTTATCTTTGGTTGCAGCAGTTCAGCCAGCCTGCCCAGAATCATGAGTTCAGAAAATTCATAAAGAAGACAATGTTCCCGAGAGAATATGTCATGAATGTGCAAAACTACATAATAAAGAGTTGTGCAAGTTGCTGCTAGTGTCATTATTATTCTTCCTGTTATTGTCTAGCAACATGCTGAAATCAGATGTGCTGGGTGTAAATAATGCAGCTGTACTGCAAAACTAGAACAGCACAATGTGATTCATGAGCTCCGACTTGAATCACACGAATACTTGTGCTGATTATTTCAGAATAAATGCAGAAGTAGATTGTCAAGCAACTTGTCTTAGAAAGGCACAGTTCTCATTTTGCCATGTCTGTTGCTGAGGTTGTGATAATGTATCATATTCCTTTGGTGTTCTCATTGAGTCCACATCTTTTGTTGATTGTCATATGTGCAAATTGTTAATGTGACTGGGTTTCTTATAAGATCGTTATCCATTAGGTCTAGTGTCTCACTACTTTTTTTCAATGTGTCACTGTTCTTGCAGATTATAATATTAGGTTATTTGATACAACTTCACATACATAAATACATCAACAGATATTTGACACAGGCTGAGTGTACATATTTGAATTCTGGATGACTTATGTAAGTAGTTATGATAACCCTGTCCACTGTAATGATGTGTAAAATACCTTCCTATTTCGGTCCACTGCACACAGTAATGCAGTTTTTCTTACATTTGAGGCCTGCCTGCCATATGTAATAATATCCAGACAAGGTAACTCCTCATACTGACTCTTACAGATGGCAATGTAATGAGAGTGGAATTTGGCTGGATCACCTAAGGAAAGAATATAAAAACAAGAAGATTAATAAGACTTTCTTTTTCTGTTTACTCTCAAATAATGTTTCTTATGTGATTTCCAACAGGGAGCATGAAGTAAGCTGTGCTGTTGTTTAATTTGTGCCATATAGACACAGCATATCTGTTTTCAGTATATATTATTTCAAAAAATATCCACACAACTTTTTTAAGTTTGTGTGTTGCCAGGGCTTTAATGGGAGCAAATTTTAGCAACAACATTTCAAGCTATACATTTCGTAAGAGGTGGTTAAGAAGCTATGGCGACAGAGTTAGTTGTCCTATTCCATAAGTCAGTGATCCAAAAGCCATGCTGAAGTCAGATATGTCAGGTCAAAGGTTGTAGGTAGATATAGTCAAGTGGTAAACCGTGACAACATATTCTCTAGACTAAATCCTGCTAACTAGAGCAGGAGCAAACACAGATGATGGTGACTGTTTATGGTCACAGTGTCACTTCTTTGTGCCCTGCAACACATGGAAAAATAAAACCCATTACTTCACTTTTCACCCAGTTTTGTTTTAAACCTCTTTATCTGTCAGTTTCTTTTTTCCATAAAAATCATTACTCCAGTCTTCTATTGATTGAAATGTAATTTTTATTTTTTAATACAGACCCATGCATAAGACAGACAAATACAGTTAGAGATTACAAAGAGAAGGTGAAGATAGATTGGTCTCAGTTTTCTAACATAACCAGACATGCACTTGATTGGAACCCACATAGCAGAGGCATCAGTGCCTCATGGGTAGAACTAATGATAAGAGTTGAGGATAAAAATCTCTGGAGTGACAGAAATGTTTCAGATAATAAAGACACTGCAGCACGTTATACATTATTGTCAGACACTGTGGTTTTAAAATACAGAGCGTGTCTGGGACAGCCAAAGTACAAGGTTACATTTCTGTCACAGGCGTTGGCATCCATAACATTCAGTAAGCCATTGCAATGAACATAAATACACAAATTATCACCTCAGCCCAAAAATACTGCGTTGATGGCTAAATCCTGGGTAGGATATGTTACCAATAACTCTTGAATGCAGCACATATATTTATGATCTTTATGGCATAGTGCTGGTACCATTTGCCTTATAGTTAGCTGCAGATTCAAAATCAGGTAGAAATGTCCTGTTTACAAGTGAATTTTTGTAGAGGACACTGGAATTAACTGACATCCCAAGCATGTAGTATATTGCTCTGTTTAGATAAACAAATTACATATGAAAGGAAACTTACTGTTAAATTAAATCAATCTTCTAAACATCTGAGCTCCTTTTTTTGTTCAATAGTATTCAGCTATTCTTCCGGTAAAATGGCATTCCATAACAGCTGTGTTTTTCTGTGGTCATTAATTGGAGTTACAGAGAGGATTTGGACACCACCGTCTTAAAACACATCCAATAAATTATCATTTTGAAGACTAGGTGGCCAGAAGAAGAAGTGTTGAATAATATCAAAGACTGGACATGGTGTGAAGTTTCCAAACTCATCAGGATGGTAGAGGATAGAGATTTTTCTGCATCAAATGTCTCAATGTGATACCCCTACAATCCTGACAGGTTATGGGTTTTATTATTATTGAGCTATAGGCAAATATTTAACTCAGTTCTTCATATACTTGACCCAACATTAAAAAAACTGAAGATTCCAACAACACTTCATGTCGTACATGAACAGAGAAAGCTGTGCGTTACCTGGATAAACAAGGAAATCTCCACCAAACTTGGAGCCAGATGTCAAGAAAAATCCTTTCCCCCACAGATCTTTGAACACAAGATACCTGAGATTCTCTCGTTCTGTGGTGGGGTACACCCAGTCTAAGTAGAGATGGAAAGACCGTTTCCATGGATTTTCTGTGGAAATTTAAGAATGTATTGCACAACCAATCTATTTATCTAATCTGTCTGTCTGTCTATATATACATATCAGTTTAGCTGAGACCCATTTGTGCCTCCAAGAGTTAGGGGTAGAACAGTTTTCTGGAGATGGCCTCCCTGTGATTTGTTTGTAGGCTTTTCCCTATAGCCTCTTTGATTTCTATAGTCCATCTTTTACCATGGTCTTTCTCTGGCTTTATAGCTGTGATGTCTATGGGTCATGGCTATTTGTGGCATACAATCTAACAGTATCTGGATCTGTGTGAAAACCACTTACCGTAATCTGTTGTCTCTTGATGTATTCTAATACTGGTATTGTTTTAGTTATCTGTCTGGTGTTATCATTTCTATCTCTTAATGTGACTGACTATTCTTCGTAGACACGCTATTTCTGCTGTTACTAGTTTTATTTTGTCTTGTGTAGTCTCGTTGTCCAGGTTTGGCACTGGTAGCACAGTGATGGGATAATAATAGCACAATCAATGTTTACATATAAAGATGAATGAGGGGGAAATGGATCAAATAACCATTCATTATAACAGGGGTGGGCAAACTGCGGGTCACGCGGCCTGCGATTGGATATTTTGCGGCCCTCAAGCACATTTTAAAATAAACAAACGATTACCACAAATGATTTTTTTTCATTAATATTACGCAAAAATCCATTGAAATTTTAATTCGACTTTCTTATATATTAAATATACAATATTTTTCTTCCAATTTGAAATAATTTAAATATTAATATTGATATAATATTAATATATTAATTAATATATGGAAATCACCGAATTAAAATATGCTATCCATAAACTAAGAAATAACAAAGCCGCTGGCGTTGACGAAATAACAAGTGAGATGCTTAAAGCTTCTGATGATAACACATTACAAAACTTGCTGTCTCTTATGAATGATGTCTGGTGCAATGAAAATCCACCTCAACAATGGAAAGACGGTATCATCGTCAAACTCCCTAAGAAAGGCGACCCCTCAGACTGCAACAACTGGCGGGGTATCACCCTATTATCAGTCATAGGCAAGGTCTTCCTAAGCATCATATTGGAAAGATTAAAGAATGCTGTTGATAAACTACTCAGAGAAGAACAAGCAGGCTTTAGATCAGCTCGCTCCTGCACAGACAACATATTTTCTCTTCGCATCATCATTGAAGAATCACTCGAATTTCAATCCCCGCTCATAATCTACTTTGTTGACTTTGAAAAAGCATTTGATAGTCTTCATCGGCCTACGTTATGGAATATTCTACAGCAATACGGTTTTCCTACTAAAATAATCAATGTTATAAAGGCATTCTACACCAACTCACATTGCTGTGTTCAAACAAACACTGAGAAGTCAGAATGGTTCCAAGTTGTTACGGGCATTAAACAGGGATGCATCATGTCCCCATTACTTTTCTGCGTCGCTATTGATTGGGTCATGAGAAAGAGCACTGAAAATGAGCTGACAGGAATAAAATGGATTAATAATACCGTTCTCGAAGATCTTGACTACGCAGATGACCTAGCCCTTTTGAGCGCAAACCACACAGATGCTCAATCTAAGCTTGACAATCTCCAACACTACTCAAATCAGATAGGGTTGAAAATCAACACATCAAAAACTCATATACTAGATTTTACGAGATCCAACGACAACATAGAAATTCAAAATGTTCCATTATTAAAAGTCAACAATTTTACATATTTAGGCACCAATCTAGCATTGGATGGAGACTCATCAAAAGAAATTTTACACCGTATTGCCCTTGCAGCGGGTGCTTTCAATAAACTACGCAACATATGGACGTCAAACACACTAAGAAACACCACAAAACTCAAGTTATTTAACTCCAACATTATCCCTATTCTATCATATGGGTGCGAAAGTTGGAAAGCCACAAAAGCCACAGATAAAAGACTCAACTCCTTTGAAAACAAATGCCTACGTACCATTCTGAACGTTAAGTGGAGTGACTTTAAATCTAACACTACTATAAGAGAGGAAAGCAAACAAACCTATATATCTTCCTTCATTAGACAAAGGCGTTGGACTTACATCGGCCATGTTCTCAGAATGAACAGCCTAAGAATTCCCCAGCAATCACTATATTGGGTGCCACCTGGAGTAAGAAGAAGAGGGAGACCTAGAGAAACTCTACGAAGAACCATTAATAGAGAAGGCATGTCAATGAACCTAAACAACACGCAACAATTGAAAGACCTGGCAACACAAAGACAGAAATGGAAAGCTATGGTTTCTGCCCTATGCGCCGCCTATGGCCCTGGAGGAACATAACATAACATTGATATATATATATATATATATATATCGTCAATGAAATTTTACTACGTTTAATATGAGTGTTTAACACTGAGTAATTTACTATACTAGAATTGACGTAATTTGATTGGCTGAATGTTTCTCAATGATTATAAGTTCTCGGACAATATAATTTTATAAAAGTTGAAAATAGCCTTTCAAATTATAATTAATTGTTTTTAACTTTTAAGCATTATGTCAGGATGTATGTTTAGTTTATATTAAAAAGATGTTTCATACAAAATAGAATATACCTAAAAGCTGTTATAATTAATAATACATCGTTACAACAATAATGTATCATCAGAAATACCCCCCCCCCCCATATCTTACAAATGGAATGATTTGCAATCATTTAAGCTGCGCAGTGCCTGGGGAATTCCCTGTGTGTGTTAATAACCATCACGTTTGTAGTTTCCATTCATAAATCTCCGTATTTATATTGCAACCGAGTTTTCTAAATCTAAATTATATTCGCGCTGCTGGAAGCACATTTGTATTTAGTTAATTTTGCAAAATTTTAACGATATTTTTATTATAATGAGTGCATCCAAAAAACGTAAGATTGAAGATGAGTGTCGGGTTTTCAAAGACGAATGGATTACCAAATATTATTTTATGCAAGTTGGCAATAAATCTGTTTGCTTGCTGTGTCATGAATCAGTGGCTGTTTTTAAAGAATATAACTTAAAAAGACATTACCAGACAAAAACATCTCAATTTCGGACACGATCTAACATCTGAAGAAAGGAAAAGAAAATGCATGGAGTTGGTAAAAAGTCTGGAGAAACAACAAACTGTGTTTACAAAACAGTCTTCAATTCAAGATGCCGCAACAGAGGCCAGTTTGGTGTTGTCACACAAAAGTGAAATACAACAAGCCATTTTCTGATGATGAATTTATTAAGGAATGTTTACTAGATGCAACAAACATTCTGTGTCCAGAACAAAACAACAACAGTATTACATTATCCAGAAGAACTGTGGTCAGACGTGTTGAAAAGAAAAGGGAAGATTTGACCCTTCAACTTCCAGATTCAAGTAAGCATTTTTTGTGGTACTCTCTTGCATTGGACGAGAGTACTGATGTACAGGATACTGCTCAATTATTAGTTTTTATACATGGAATAAACAATTCTTTTAAATTCTTTGAAGAGTTACTGAGTGTTGAGTCGATCACAGACACTACCACTGGCCTCGATATATTCAATGCTTCTTCTTCTTCTCCTTTCGTTCACATGAAACATGTCTATATCTGTAATTCTGTCTCCTTAATAAAACTCACTGTCTTTTGTAGTTCATACAGTGTCCCATAGAGTTTTGATTCCAGTGTTGTTTCCTCTGGCCAATATGTCTGCCTCAGCATTTCATGCTCAGAACACCCTTGAAGTATATGTTTGGCACTCTGTGCTCCCTGTCCACATGTACACATGGCTGTGTTGCCAATCTTGAACTTTGTATACATGTGACTGCGGAGTCGGTTGTGTCCTGTTCTGAGACGTAGAATTATAACTTGTTCTGGTCTGTTCATAATATGATAGTCATCTTGTGTTGGTGTTTGTGGCTTTCTTATTGACTTGATCATCTGTTTTTTCTGATGGTAGGTGATTGGTATATCTGGTTGGTCTTCGGCAGCACCTTCCTTAGCCAGTTGGTCTGCTTTTTCATTTCCTGGTATTCCACAGTGAGAGGGTATCCACTGCATGGTTACCCTATACTGGTAAGACAATTCGCTAAGTAGTTTTTTCAAGTCTGTTAGTTTTCCAGACTGGAGAGCTTGAAGCACTGACCTTGCATCTGTCAGGAATACCACAGGCTGTAGGTCAGAGTTGGAGTTCAGCAGTTTTTTTAGCTGCCACACTAATTGCCTGGATTTCTGCATCATAATTATTTTAGAATTTTCCTGTCGGTGTTCTGATTGTATCTCTAGGCTTGTGTGGATATTCTATATATACACCTGCGCCTCCATTTCTCACGGCATTCTGTGCTGACCCATCTGTGTATACTCTGACCCATATATCTTGTGGATATTCCTCATCCAGGAAACTGAGGGTGACTGTCCTTCGCTGCACACTGTTCTGTTCGTCCTCGCTTAGTATTCCTTTCACATGGGTCTGAATGTATATTGGCATTCCATGTCTTTCACTCCACGGGGTTTGTTCTGGTACAGGCCTTAAGGGGCTGTCAACTTCAGGTAGGTCTGTAAGTTGTATATTCAATGCTGTTAGTAGCTGTATTGAAAGAGCAGGGTTAATGTTGAACAAGATGGCCAGTATTACAACTGATGGTGCTCGTGCTTTAACTGGAAAAAATATAGGACTGATAAAGTTGATCAATGCTAGGATTAAGTCAGAATATCCTGACCACGTAATATTACCACTTCACTGTGTGATTCACCAGGAATGTTTGTGTAAATCTGTTTTAAAATTAAGCATGTTATTGACTAGTTGTCAGTGTCATAAACCTCATCAGATCAAGAGGACTCAATTACAGGCAGTTCAGAGCATTACTAGATGATCTAGAAACTGAACATTCTGATGTCCTGTACCACAGTACAGTTCGATGGTTGAGTCTCGGAAATGTTTTAAAGAGAGTATGGGATCTTAAAGAAGAAATAGTAATGTGACTTCAATGCTAACAATGTTGATGCAGAGCGGAAGCTTGACTTTATATATGCCATTAAAATAATGGAAAAGTTAAATGAACTGAATGTTAAACTTCAGGGCAATGGTTTGTTTGCACATGAAATGTATGTTCATGTAAAATCATTTCAAGCCAAACTCTCACCCTTTTCCAGACAAGCAAGTGAAAACATGTTTTGTCACTTCCCTTTGCTGAAATAAGAAACTATTTCTGATGAAATGAGAAAAAAAATTCAAAGCTCAATTAGATGTATTGGTTGAAGAATTTGGAAGAAGATTCTAAGATTTCAAGAACTTGGAGCAGCACTTTAATGTTATCAGTTCTCCTCTCAGTGCAGATGCTGATAAAGCCCCAGAGCACATACAGTTGGAGTTGCTTGAATTACAAGCCAATCATTACTTGAAGGAAAAATTTAAGTCTGAATGTTTGTTGGATTTCTATGGTTCTTTGTCTGAACAATTATTCCCAAACTTAAAAAACTTTGCAGCTAAATTTTTGTCATTATTTGGATCTACATATATTTGTGAACAGGCATTTTCTTGCTTAAAAATCAACAAATCTAAGAATAGGTCTTTATTATCTGATTGCAACTTAAATGCAGTCATGCAAATTTCTACAAGTAAACTAGTTCCAGATTTCAAAGGAATTATAAAATCTTACAAGCAATTACATACATCTCATTAGAAATTAATTATATCAATAAAGTTGTAACTGTTGTGACTATATGTGTATGGTGTTTTTTAAATCTTCATTAAAACTATTGATATGAACCCATATTGTAACTGTATGCAACATAATATATTTCAAATATTGTTAAAATATTTGCAAAACTTTTTTCTATTTTAGAAAATATACTGTTATAGTGCAAGTCTGTTAGAAATGTAATTTATTTCAGAAGTTATCTACATTATGTAAAACTACCTTTCTTTACAATAAAAATATTTAATTGATTGCTTACAGAGAATTTTAAACAAAAATATACATAATATTATATGTGGCCCTCCAATAGCTTTACAATTTTCAATGCGGCCCTCTGCATAAAAAGTTTGCCCATCCTTGCATTATAACATAGAACATAAGATAAAAAATATGAAACTGGTGGCTTGTCTAGTGTAATTAGACACCATTGGTCCATGGGCACTGATCATTGTCTCGACTGTGAGTCTTATTCCAATATGGGAAATTGCTCGAACAGTAAAGTTTGACCAGGGTTTGTTTGCCCTCTTACTTGAGGATTCATTCACCAACACCACTTTTTCCAGTTAATGTGTCTGCTGACATTTTCTTTGTACTGGGTTGGTATGGTATTGTGCCTTTACCTTACCACACAACATGCTCCAAGAAATGGCTGAAAGCTTGTTCTCGAACATGAACATTGTTTTCATCATGATTTCAATACTCCCTCCATAGCACTTGTACTTAATAGACCTACCTTTCTTCTCCAGGAGATACGTGGAACAGGATAATGATGTTTTGCTACTCTTGTCCCTGAGAACTGACCACTGTATGACATCACAAGAAGACAATTATGGCCATCCGAAACAGCTCTGATGGACTAGTTCTACATCCCTGCCTTGGGACTGATGACTAGAGTACAGTTCATCGATTAAATCCATATCAGCATCTCATGATGAAAATAGATGTGCTGAGCCTCCCGAGGTGCGCATGGAAATCACATGGGCTTTCACGTTTGTTATCAGTGAGTGAACACAGAAGATGTCAGTATCTGACTTCAACTGGAGAACCAGCAAGAAGAAGAAAGGGACCTTCTCTCAAAAAGAGAATTAATTTCTGACCTCTAGAGTTTGACAATATGCAATGATCAGTCTGCTTTGAAGGACTTTGGTCAAGCTGCCCTTTAGAGTGTGACAATATGTAATGATCAGTCTGCTTTGAAGGACTTTGGTCAAGCTGCCCTTTAGAGTGTGACAATATGTAATGATCAGTCTGCTTTGAAGGACTTTGGTCAAACTGCCCTTTAGAGTGTGACAATATGTAATGATCAGTCTGCTTTGAAGGACTTTGGTCAAGAAAACAAGAAGACAGTAAGAAGAGCAATCAAATGTGAACTGTAACTACAGATGTGTTACATACCTGTAAAAATTTGCACCAAGGAGTGCTTCTCAGAAGTATCTGCTGTCTCCGAGATGATGTCATCAACTGTCAAATGATCATCGCTATCTTCATCCCCCATATCCACATCATCATCATCTTTACTGGTGGTCACTTTCCTCTTTTTCCCTGGGCTCTTAATATTTGATGTTTTGTTTTTAATAGAGATCTGTCCATTTTTAGATTCTTTCTTCAGTTTTTGCTTCTTTGCCTTTTTTCCAGCTATGATGACATCCATCCGCTGTCTCACATCTTCTTTCCGGCTTTCTTTATACAGTCTTTGCTGAAATATTTGATAATATATCTTGTCAAAACATGTCTTTTTTTAAAAATGTATGTTCTCAAACTTTCACTTACTTGTGTGTGTTTCCAGGCCTGAAAAGAGAGCAAATAGTGAGTGTTTAGTTTCTATGCATGTCATAAGAGATGACTAAGGAGGTTTCATTTCGGGACGGAGTTGGCTGTTCCATCCCACATAGGGTCAAAGTTACCCAGAAGTCATTCAGAAGTTGTATGTGCCAGGCTGAAAGGTGCAGATATTGCAACTAAGCTGTAAATTATGATGCAGTGCATTATGTTTTCCTGACTATATCCTGCAGGAGTTTGAGAATGATCACAGAAAATTATCAATCTATTCGCCTTTCTTATTAAAGTCTAAAAAAATTAATATTTATTCCATCATGAGAAGAGGTACATCAATGGGGATTGCGGTAGTCTATTTGATAGTGAGCTTGCTTAATATTGTTGGGTTACAGCGTGCCAGGTATAAAACCACATCAGGACACCACATGTTTTAAAAAACCAAGGTTGCGATTTCTCGCCTGACCGACCTCTCCTCCAGTTGACCCAGTTGTAAATGGATACCTGACAAATGAGTTACAGAAGGTAAACATAGCAATGAAGGGAACTGGTCACTCCACGTAATAGTTGCTGCTGCTTAGTATGTGAAGAGATCATCACCGAATGGAGGTTGCTGCCACAGGACTTACCTTTACCTTACCATGAGAAGAGATGGCTTGGAATACATTGTAAAAATGGGCAAAATTCAGGGGACAAGAGACGGGAACAGTCAAAGAAAGATACTTGATAATTCTGCGTTCAGCATTGCGGTCATGTTATATTTTCAGATCTGTCATCAGGGTAAGTCCACTGTAGATGCCTACTAAAGTGTTATTAGCTTTAATTTTTAATGACCTATAGATCTAATACATACCTGTATCTTGTGGTTTGAAGCTCGCACATTCTGCAAGGCAGCTTCTCGTATACACAGAGTTTTCTCTGATACTTGTCTTTCTTCAACCACCACAGCAGCCTCTACAACAAAACTTAATAATTAAGTGGTTCAACATCATTAGTAGCATCTTACAACACAACAACAAAATTCTGGGATTCAACCACTATAGCAATATAAATAATATAATAAGACATCTCAAAATAAAGGGGTCAAACCATCACAAGAGCATCAACATAATTATCGGGTAAGACTTTCACTGACAGACAACTTTTGTCATGCAAACAAAAAGTCCCCTTCACTACCATGGGCAACTTTTATTGTCCACAAACACAACTTTTTTCACTGATAATTTTTCTGACTACACTAGTATTATTCAGTGTTGTACTTCCCATTTATTACAAATAACAATCTAATAACAGTTATTATATTAATTTAGCGTTGATAACTGGAAATTTATTATTTTATTGCAGTTTTCAACGACCAATTCAAAATGGACAATGTTGAAGATAATACCCAGTAAAAATTGACTTTGATTTTGGATATTTTCGTGAGTAATAGTGGTAAAACAGACTTAGAATCAGATACAGAACTGGAGTATGGTTCAAGTAATGATGGTCATAGGTAGACAAGGGTAGTTCTACAGGTACCAGAACAAGTGATACCTGCTTCAAAAATGGAAGTGTCATTACCGGACAATATCATTAAAAAAATAATAAAAAATGAAACATTTTTGATAAAAGGTTTGGAAAAGCTTACTCTTGTTTAGACATCTGAAAGTTTCAAAGCTCCCTAATGTTATTGGCTGATTATTTAATTTTTTTTTAAAAGATCACTCACAAAACTTGTAATACCTAACAAAATGATGATGTTAAAGGGGCTAGGTATCACAACAGTGTCAATCTTCAATAAAATGCTCAATATAAAATTATCTATAGAACCTTATAACATATTGCTTACATAGATGCTGTTTGCAACAATTACTAAGGCTGAGAGGTGTTAAAACTCAGTTATCAATTTTGTGTGGTTTTGTTTAATTTAAACGTTATTAGTTTCTTGAAAAAGGCCCCATTTGGACTGATACATTGAAAATTGTCCTGTTTTGTTTTATTGCATATTTTTTATATACTTTTTCATCTATATTTATTCATAGTTAGGTTTTCCTAGTAACCTGTTTAACTAATTTTGCATTACTAAGACTGAGTCAGTGTCACAATCTTAAATCTCCTCTACACAAGCTGTTTGAGAATGCTGTGGCCTGTACTTAATCTAAAAATGGTTTTTCCTTTCTTCCCAGTTTAGGAATGGCACTATCTTTTCAACTGTATGGGTGTGTTGAGTTCAATTTCTTGACCATGATGTTTTTTTTATCATGAACTTATTATCAATAATACAGATCTTCTTGTTATTGCAGATGGTTGAATCCCTGACGTCCAGTTTTAGCTATACAATCATCTATCTTGTCTTCCTTGATTTTTGGATGACTCAAAATCCGCTGGAAGACACAACCTCCTTGACTTGGTTGTTTGGCTGAGATAGGAATGATCATAAGAGTTCTTATAGAAGCAGAGGATATTAACTCTTTCACCAATTACACTCCGCCCGACTTACCTATTTTTAGATAATGTTGATAACTTTCGCAATATTACTCCTGTAACAGTGTTTAAATGACCAACATTTGCAAGCATTGTTGTCTGTGTCAACATATTTCCATTTATGACATCTAATGTGTTACACACACACATCACCTATTTCCATTTACGGCATCTAATGTGTCACCCACCCACACACACACATACAAAATAAAGACAGAGAGAGAGAGCCAAAAAAAGCTTGGTTGATGGCTACATCTTGAATAGGATATGCTACCAATTTCAGCTAATGTTCTGAACCAGATTCTAAGACATTTTATTTTCACATTACACCCCTTTATGCCTTGCATCGTCAGGGGTAGTTCTCTGGAGACAGGATTTTTGTATGCTTCATATGTCTGTTTTTGTTAATTCTTGTATTTCTATATTTTACTTGGACTGTATTCACAGCAAACATCATTTCTAAAGTCAACAAATCTAAAACAGACAATGACATTTTCCAGTGGATGTCACACTTGTTTACTAGCAATCCATAGTTGAAAGGCTCTGCACATTCCATATTTAGTCTTTATCTTTAATCTCTAGCAGAGTTCAAATAGCCACATTTTTCATCACTGAAGCCAAATCTACAGAGCATTTGGTATTAATTCTATATGCAGAATAATTGTGTAGCTTTATCTTTAGGCCATACGTGAAATGTCTTATAGGTAAAACTCAGCTTTTTCATTACTTCTGTGATGTAAATGTTGCAATCAGCAATCATTGTTAATTTTCATGACATCTTATAGACTTTACGGGAGTTAAAACAACTTTATATGAGACACACTTCCGTTCTTTTTTCATTTGCTACTGACATTGCAGTGTTATTTAAAAACAAAAACCATCACAATACTCTTACCTATATCAACTAACAGTTTCACTTCTTCAGGCATAAGTTGTAGAGGAAGTCCCAGATAATTATTTTGCCTTGGTGCACGTGGCAGACTTCCTGTTAATTTGCCAACAATTCGGCACTCTTCACGTAACATTTGAACATCTGTAGAAACATACAAATGTCATGCAACTTTGCCCAATCAACCAGATTAATCCACAGAAATAAAATATCAAAAAATGTAACAACATACACAAACTTACATAACTGAGACCAAATTGTAGTTTGAAAAATGGGAAAAAATCATCTGTATATGTATATATCTGTATGTTAGGGGATCATGATAAACATAGTCTTCATAGTTGTGATCTGTGGGTCATGGTGAAGAACCTGAATGGGCTTTTACAAATGGTAGATAATGCTATCTAAGCTGAACATCTTGTGTGAAGGTTCTGCAAGTAGAATTTAACATTTCATGAATGGTATTTATAACTGCTGCCCTAACAAAAAAAACTTGAGTAACTTCCACATAAAATTTTGTAGCTGTTCATATTGCCATCTGATCCATGCATACATTAACAATTTTAATGGGTATGTAGGTAGTAGAGACAATGTCAAGGGCAATAAGATAACTACTTCCAGTATAAAAATGGACTGATACTGCACCTGACAAATGGTTCTCTGAGACTAAATTTACTATGGCAGTTATCATGTCTGAGTCTCAGTGTCCCTTGTTTCCCAATTTTTCAGCCTCACCATATACTCATATATCACTAACAAAACTTACCCCATTACATTCAGTAACCATTCCTTTATTTCTATAAAAAAAACAATTACCGGTATACAAAAAGTTTCAAAAACGTTATTGCGCTTTCCAAATACCTCCATAAATAACATTTAGACAAAAAAGGATTTTAGTTGCAGAGGAATATAACACAATTTTAAATGCAGAGTACTAAAGGTTAAACAAGAGGGATAGAGTTGCATCCTGTGGTGATCCATGGTTTTGCTGTTATTGTTATGGTGGTGCAGATGCCAACTCCCACATTTGTTATTCATCTGTAGGATCTACTCAATACAGAACACTTTACATGAGGCAGTCATTACAGAGAGCTTTTATTCTATTCTTCTTCATCTTCTTTGTTTGTTCTCAAATGCCCGCAGATAACAGAATGTGTCATGTCATGGCTTACAGCTTGGCTATGTATCTCTGCCTTTTGGCTTGACATATCCAACTTTAGCATGGCTGCCCTATGACACTCTATAGGATGGGACAGTCAGTTCCACCCCCAAAACCTCCTTAGTCGTTTCTTATTCTTCTTCTTCATTTCCTCTCTGATAACCAACACAAGAGTTCATGCGATTTCTGCTAGGGCGAGCGAAGTACGTTGCGGTGCTGGTTTTACAGTGGAGCTGCGTTATTTTGTGCCTTCCGGCCCAGCACATCCATTTCTGCATTCTTTTAATTTGGATGAGATTCCCTAGCATGTGGCTGCCTTCCAATCTGTTGCCAGGGGAAGGATGTGTATTGACTCTATGCCATGATGGTTTATCATTCACTGTGCCCTTGGACTGTACAGGCCAAAACATGTCCCTGGGTGACAGTCTCCGAGGAGAAGTCAACAGAAATAAGAAGCAGAATAGGGCAGGCAAATTCAACATTCAGAAAAAATGAAAAATATATTGTGTAATATGACCTGTAATATGTCATTAGACGTGAAAAAGAGAGTTCTGCAGAGCTATATAACTCCTATACTAAAATATGGATGCGAGTCTTGGACAATAAACAAACAGGCAAGTGGGAAAATAGAGGCAATAGAGATGTGGTTCTGTAGAAGAATGCTGAGAATATCTTTGACTGCCATAAAAACTAATGTGGGGGTGTTGAAAGAGTCAAATGCGAAACAGACCTTAATCAATAATATAAGAAAAAGACAATCTTCATTTTTTGGCCACTTCATGAGACAAGTAGGTTTGGAGAACATAGTCACAATAGGCAAAATTGAAGACAACAGAGGGCGACAACTCGAGAAAATATTAGACAGTTTGATAACATGGGACAGCAGGGAAACAACAACGATCTTGATACATAATGCTGGAGATAAAGAGCTGTGGAGAACCATGATCGCCTACGTCAACCAGCATGGCACCTGATGATCTTCTTCTCATTCGCAGTTTGACATGTCTACACAGCAAGTCTGGTTTTCTTAATAAATGCTGCTGCATTTGAAAGCTCCTCAGTGCTCACATACATCTTTCTGTGGATATCCATCTCTGTGGGCTAGTGTTCTTCCCATAACTGGTTTAGTGTATTGCAGGATATGTTCAGCGGTCTGTGCTGCCTGCCCACAAGGGCACAGAGGTGATGGGACCAGTTTTAGTCTATTTTTAACCTTCACCAAGCCTATATCAACCCCGGCCACCGAAAAACAAAATGGCGGCGCGCGCAATTAGCGGCCCGACCCACCCAGCGAGAATATTGTGAGATTTACACGTACCACAGTCCGTGCACATAGCTGGGGACATGCGTAATCGAAGCCGGTACATCCCCCACTTCCGAAATGATCGTTTTTGAGAATGGCTAGCTATTCGTAAAAGTTTAAGAGCAATTAATCTGACCACTGCACACCGGTACGATGCAATGATGGTGGATCGGTTTTATAGACCTTTATTTCATCATATTTCGAATAAAATAACATTGAATCGTGGCTTGAATCATGAATTATTAGGTTATTTAGTTTCACAGCAGTGAATATACAGAATGCTGTGTTGGTTTGGGGACTTGTACGTTTGATATAGAATATTTTGAAGTGGCAGAAAAAATAACTCTAGGCCTAAGCTCAAAAAACGATTTTACAGCAAATCTACAAGTTTTATACAGTTCCCCCGGCTATATTTTGATAATTTTGCAGTGAAAGAACATAAATACAACAGATTTGCGTGATTTAGTTTACAGTGTTGCCAAGGAATTCGATATGTAAGGTAAGTTATTTATTTACTTATTTTTTTCCTCTTTATTTGTTATAAAATATATTTTTTTTGTGAAAAACGTCTTTACCACTTTCTCATACGTCTGGCATCACACACACACACGTACATAAATTACACCAATATATGCATAATTCTTTATTTATATGTGCAAATATTATTTAAATATCTCTAACAACCAAAAAATTATCACATTTTCAAAACAGTCACCATCAATAACGCAAATTTTCAAAAAAGAATCCGGTGGCAGGGAGACGTTTTGTATTTTTTAATCTGGCTTGCTAAAGGTTAAGTGGCTGTTTAATCTGATGTGTCCTGTTCTGGCACCTGATGATGATATGCATTATGCTTCATGTAAATTATTTTGATGTCAAATTAATTAGAAAAAAAATTCACAACTTTTTTTAGGATTGATGTACATAATTAGTTGAGGTATTGTTGAGCTGCAATTTTCCAGGGCTAGCTTAGGCTATCTCTTATCTAACTATTTTGAATGGAATGATGGTAAGTAGTAGTGAGTAGCATTATTTTGAAAATTTTCTTTAAGTACCTATATTTATTTTAATAAAAACCTATTGTAGAAACAGTGAGTTAATGTAATTTATGTTTAATTTTACCTTCAGCATTCCACAGAAAAAAAGTGCCATGACAGAAGAAAATATTTATTTTCCCATCCAAAAATGAATTGGACTCGACACTCTCCTCAGATTCAGACTCGCCAGATTCTAATTCGTCTAGTTCATCATAATTACTCAAATCATTACTATCATCGCTCAAATCTGTTATTTCTTCCACTTCATCAGTATAATCATCAATTATTTCCAGTTCGTCATCATTATCACTTATCCCATGAACGTGCGAAACATTGTGTTTGGCTACCTTCGGTGAGGTAGGATTGATGACACTGCCCCCAATGTTGGCAGGTACCGACACCGGTACTGGAGATGGAGTAGGCGAATTTAACAGAAGTAAATCCTCATCAATACAACTTATATCTTCATCAGCTTTATCGCTGCCTATGCTCAAATCTTTACTATCGTCTATAGTTTCCAAGCCTAATATTTCATCTTCGCTTTTGCCATCTGAAGCCATTATGCTTGATTGAATCACTGAATCTTTTCACAAGGCTCAAATATATAAACAAGGCGCTTCCATATTGAAAACATATTACCGACAAAATCATGTAGAACAAAAACCTCTTTATGAATATTCCGTTAATTTTCGGTTCTTTTTTTAATTTTTTTCTATAAAATAGTCACGTGATATATTTGGCGCGAGTAGTTAACAAACACCCATCAGAGTGGTGATTTATTCACTAAAATTAATTAAATAACATTTAAATTTGTACCCTACTGAAAATGGCAACTGAAATAGACCAGCGGCTGAGGGAAATTCAGCGTGAATACCTTGATTTCTTAGATGATGATGTAAGTATTTACTGTTTGGCCTGTTTTGTTCAGCCTCACCATTGAAGTTAAAATTGGTATTTTCATTTTTTCCACAGGAATTATTCAGTCTAGAATCAGAATTAATTTAACTCCTAAAGGTTAACTTTTGCTTTGATTCGACATAGGTACTATACCGAGTTTCTACTAAATGGTACTTGAGCAAAATTTTCAAAACAGTGCTACAATGATGTAGCCTACATTAGGTATTAGCACTAAATTTTCAAATTGGGTTTATAACATTATAAACACCACAGTTAGATAGCCCTTGAAATTTGCAATTCAACGATACCTCAACCAAATCTGTAGGTCGATTCTGTGAAAAGTTATGAATTTTTTTTGTCGAAATTTCAGGAAAAGATAATTACATGGGAACATATAATAAAATATGAACGGACTGATGATGAAAGTTGTGACCAAGAATTGAAGCAGAACTTGCATTTTATGAAATATTTCAGTTATTTATGATAATATATGCATAAAACTATACATTTTTGTGTTCGAGAAGGCAAGACGCATCTGTTGAATATACTGTACCAATTGTCAGGCATAATTGGGGCTAATTAATATTCAAAATGGTGGCTAATTTGCATAATTTACTTGTAATTTAATTGTCTAATTATTAATTATTTCACTTATTTATGATAAAACACCATACAAATTATACTTTTTTGTGTTCGGGAAGGCAAGACGCATCTGTTGAATATACTGTACCAAATAATTAATATTCAAAATGGTGGCTAATTTGCATAATTTACTTGTAATTTAATTGTCTAATTAATTATTTCACTTATTTATGATAAAACACCATACAAATTATACTTTTTTGTGTTCGGGAAGGCAAGACGCATCTGTTGAATATACTGTACCAATTGCCAGGCATAATTGGGGCTAATTAATAAGAAAATTCTGGAGGTAAGGTAGGACATAGATAAATGCCAACTGACTAGAGTACAGGAACTGTATGGCGAATAAGTAAGTGGGAGGTTTGGAACAGAGGATGAAAAAATGCAGAGGTGGAGAATACAAGAGGAAAAAAGAAAAGAAGAAAATATGTGGTGGATTGACGGAAGCCCCGAGACGGAGATACGCCACGCAAGAAAGTAAAGTGTGGGTGGGAGGGATGAGGGAACCCAGATGCCTAAAGCCTTATGCATTAGGTCTCCAGTCATAACATCAGACTGCAGACCCATTTCATAGGACATCCGTGAAACTGTAGTGTAATGAGGTGCAGTAGACAAGACTTTACCAAATAATACTCTACCTACATAATTAATTAGAGAGGAACAATGCTTAACACTGACATGACTCTGTAGAAACTTGTATATGCACATGCGTAATGGCGAACCATATTGCCGCATGTTCATCTTCACGTCTACAGTGCTGCTCACTATCAGAATTAAATAGAATATCCAATAATGCATCTTAAAAATTATCTTTACGGTAATTCTAATTTATACCTAGACCTACTAATAATGTTTGAATAGAAGCTATCTGAGTTCGATTACAGTGACAGTGAGACACAAACACTTATCGTCATGGTAACATGGGCTGCAAGCATTCTGACGCGCTGACATGTTTTTTTATCTGTACCCTTGAATAATTTAATATAATACTGTTTGAAGACATTTCAATAAAAACTAGTACCTAGTGTCACATTAAATTAACTAAAGAATGATAAGATGTAGAAATTCATTAAACTGTAACTTAAATTTTTAACATTATACACGAATATCGATAATTAACGGCGCGGCAACATTGAACAGCCGAAAACGAACTCTAAAGTTAGTAGCGTGGTCGGTCGATCACCATAGCATTTTTAAAATTTAATAATAATTAATAGGTACTTCTAGAAATGTTAAAATTTGGTACATAAAGATAGAAATGGTTGCTGAATATGTTAGACATGGTTTCACATATTAATTTTAATCAAAATTTAGAAATATACGTGTGCAAAGACAAAAACACCTACCTCGTCTTGTTTAATTCCTTGGTGTTAATTGTAGATAAGGTATATCCAACCGACCTAATCTTAATACACTGCAGAAATGGATGATAAATAGTAAACAGTTCACTTTTATATGATCTAAAGCTGCGTGGCGTCACTAAATGACAATTCCATTGGATAGTACACACGTGTTCCATGAAAATGTCGGCACATGGCATTTTTATCAAGGGACATTACTCTAAATATCTTTTTGCGGAAATATTTCGATTAGTGCTAATGCCTACCTACATCATTAAAAATCATGGTGCAAGTAAAGTACAGTTCTTCACTGTGACTGTGACCTTTTTTTAGGCTTTTTGTTCTAGTTTTGAGTGTATTATTAAAATTATAACATAACCGTTTATGTTTAGGTACTTGGACAAAATTTTCAAAATAGTGCTACAAAATGTGACCACAAAATGTAGTCAAGCTGATAATTTCTAATTAGGCCTATCCTTTGCTATTTTCAATAATAGTATAAATTAATAAATAATACAATACACAAACTGGTGAAAGTAAAGAATAGTTCTCAACTGTGCTATATAAATAGCACTGTTGACAATTTTAACTATCCAACGTCATGGATTCCCATGTAACACCAATCAAAATAATGGCTGCCGTGACGTCACATCCGACAATCACACAGTTCAACTCTAGACACAGAGGAACTTATGCATAATCTGTTTGTTTTCCAATTTACACATTTTTTACAATTTCCTATTATTTGTGGTGAGCTATCAGTATTTCTGCCCGCTACACACAGAGTGAGGTGAGCGCACACATTAGAAATATTAACCGTACTCAAGTACTTAACCGTAAGCTTGCCAAATCACACAACATAGGTTGGGTAATACCTCGAAACAGAGCAACGGTCACAACGAAGAGTTAAAAGCAACTTGCGCCATAATTAGTATTTAGAATTAATAATTAATTCTCTAAGAATTTTCATCTAATGAGTGAATCAATATGTTTGGTTGTTCAAGGGAAATCTGCAATGTTAACCTTTAGCAAGCCAGATTAAAAAATACAAAACGTCTCCCTGCCACCGGATTCTTTTTTGAAAATTTGCGTTATTGATGGTGACTGTTTTGAAAATGTGATTTTTTTTGGGTTGTTAGAGATATTTAAATAATATTTGCACATATAAATAAAGAATTGAATTGTGCATATATTGGTGTAATTTATGTACGTGTGTGTGTGATACCAGACGTATGAGAAAGTGGTAAAGACGTTTTTCACAAAAAACATATATTTTATAACAAATAAAGAGGGAAAAAAATAACTTACCTTACATATCGAATTCCTTGGCAACACTGTCAACTAAATCACGCAAATCTGTTGTATTTATGTTCTTTCACTGCGAAATTATCAAAATATAGCCGGGGGAACTGTATAAAACATGTAGATTTGCAGTAAAATCGTTCTTTGAGCTTAGGCCTAGAGTTATTTTTTCTGCCACTTCAAAATATTCGATATCAAACGTACAAGTCCCCAAACCAGCACGGCATTCAGTATATTCACTGCTGTGAAACTAAATAACCTAATAATCCATGATTCAAGCCACGATTCAATGTTATTTTATTCGAAATATGATGAAATAAAGGTCTGTAAAACTGATCCATCATCATGGCATCGTACCGGTGTACAGATGTGGTCAGATTAATTGCTCTAGAAAGCTCTTCAAAGAAGACAAACAACCCACATACCTCGGAGTTACTTTTGATGATAAGCTGACATGGAAGCAGCACATAAACAAAGCAACAACAATAGCCAGGAGGAAGCTAGCTATCCTGAGAAAACTAAGTGGAACCACATGGGGAGCCAGTGGAAATATACTCAGTAAAGTTTACCAGCAAGGCATAAGACCACACCTGGAATATGGTTCAGCTGCGTGGTGTCCTGCATCAAACACCACATTACAAGATCTAGATAAAGTGCAAAACCAGGCACTTAGAATAATGTTGGGAGCAATGAAATCAACACCAATAGCAGAGATGCAGAAAATGGGAAGAATGCAAACACTTGGCGAACGCAGAGACACAAAAGTACTAACTCAAGCAGAAAAGTTTCAGTGTATGCCAAGTCATCCAATGAAGGAAAGATTCCAAAATCTAGCAATGGGGCGACTGAAAAGGAGCAGCTTTATCCACCAAGCTAAACGACTCCGTAGACAACTTACAGACCTACCTGAAGTTGACAGCCCCTTAACGTCTGTACCGGAACAAACCCCGTGGAGTGAAAGACATGGAATGCCAATATATATTCAGACCCATGTTAAAGGAATACTAAGCGAGGACGAACAGAACAGTGTGCAGCGAATGACAGTCACACTCAGTTTCCTGGATGAGGAATATCCACAAGATATATGGGTCAGAGTGTACACAGATGGGTCAGCACAGAATGCTGTGAGGAATGGAGGTGCAGGTGTATATATAGAATATCCACACAAGCCTAGAGATACAATCAGAACACCGACAGGAAAATTCTGCAATAATTATGATGCAGAAATCCAGGCAATTAGTGTGGCAGCTAAAAAACTGCTGAACTCCAACTCTGACCTACAGCCTGTGGTATTCCTGACAGATGCAAGGTCAGTGCTTCAAGCTCTCCAGTCTGGAAAACTAACAGACTTAAAAAAACTACTTAGCGAATTGTCTTACCAGTATAGGGTAACCATGCAGTGGATACCCTCTCACTGTGGAATACCAGGAAATGAAAAAGCAGACCAACTGGCTAAGGAAGGTGCTGCCGAAGACCAACCAGATATACCAATCACCTACCATCAGAAAAAACAGATGATCAAGTCAATAAGAAAGCCACAAACACCAACACAAGATGACTATCACATTATGAACAGATCAGAACAAGTTATAATTCTACGTCTCAGAACAGGACACAACCGACTCCGCAGTCACATGTATACAAAGTTCAAGATTGGCAACACGGCCATGTGGACAGGCAGCACAGAGTGCCAAACATATACTTCAAGAGTGTTCTGAGCATGAAACGCTGAGGCAGACATATTGGCCAGAGGAAACAACACTGGAATCAAAACTCTATCGGACACTGTATGAACTACAAAAGACAGTGAGTTTTATTAAGGAGACAGAATTACAGATATAGACATGTTTCAAGTGAACGAAAGAAGAAGAAGAAGAAGGTCTGTAAAACTGATCCATCATCATGGCATCGTACCGGTGTACAGATGTGGTCAGATTAATTGCTCTTAAACTTTTACGAATAGCTAGCCATTCTTAAAAACGATCATGTCGGAAGTGGTGGATGTACCGGCTTCGATTGCGCATGTCCCCAGCTATGTGCACGGACTGTGGTACGTGTAAATCTCACGATATTATCGTTGGGTGGGCCGGACCGCCAAAAGCGTGCGTGGCCATTTTGTTTTTCGGCGGCTGGATATGATATCGGCTCGGTGAAGGTTAATGCTATTTATAGCCCAACGGAGACCTATACTAGATGAGAACTCTGAGAGAATTAATTATAAATACTAATTCTAATCCTTCTAACACACCCCCAAAAAAAATATATGCTTATTGTAATTCTTCTACACCCCTTTAATTTCCGGAAAATTTGATGGCATATGATTTCTATGTGTCCTCAGAATGATCAAGGAATTTACCTTCAGAAAGTGCGGGATATGGTAGCCACGAATGAGATACGCATTAAAGTGAACATCAATGACCTCAGGAGGAAAAATCCAAAACGATGTAGTATGTAAGTCATTGTTGTTGTTTTTTATAGTTCGATATATCAAAAGTATATTTAGAATGGATATTTTTAAAACTTAATTATTTAAAATATACGTTACAGACTATTTGTGAATCTCCTGCAGTAAACTATATTGTAATTATTCAGATTTATGCACACATTTTTAGTATAGTTTTAGAATATTTTAGTTTTTGTAACACTAAATGATTTGAAGACAATAAAACTAGCTATATGCAAAATTAAGTGCCTGAGGACAGCATTGGAGTAACAAAAAGAGATAAAATAAAGAATGACACTAAGAAATATGAATAAAAACAATATGCAAAGAATGCATAGACACTCAAATAGTTCAGCCACCTGATCAGAATGGAATCGGATCACATTCAGTTGATAACCTTCAATAGAAAATCATCTGAAAAGAGAAACAGGGGAATACCAAAATAAAGATTGATTGGTGACAGAGAAATACTAGAACACCAAGGCTATACTGTGTCAGCAGCATCTCAGTTAACAAAAGACAGGACTTCGATTTCCCATGACGCCTAATGGAACACATGGATAAGACATATCCCACAAGATGGCTTAAAACAAACAGCTCTGTACATAACCAATATCAGACTGGATGTTTAAAAATTGATCGTAGAATTAATCCCTATATTGATAAAGACCTTTTGGTTGAAATTTCGATCCTGTAAAATGTTCAGTGTAAGCAGCTATTTGACCCTTTTTGTTAATTTTTTTCATTATTTATCAAATGGGGCATAATTTTACAGCATTCTCTGAATCACTCAGAACAGAGTAAGGAGTGTGTTTAAAGGGTTTTGGTAACCATTAGCATGGGTATCCTTCTGATCACTAATACTAAGGATGTTTATGGTCATGCAAATATACAAACATTTAAGTTCAAAATATGATCTAAAACATGCTTTCTATGCACAAAAATTTAGCAAAACAAACCGTAATAGGAAACAAAATATAATGCTACACCACCAAACTCAGATACATCTGACCATTGTCGTAAGTAACATGAAGACACAATGCAAATCTGTTATTTGGTCTACATCCTATTGGAAATCTAGTAGGCCTCTTGTTCTAAAAGATAATTCTGAGTGAGAACAAATGCTTAAAAAAACCACAAGAAAAACAGTTAAGAGTAAATAGGACAGGAGCAATAATCTATTCTGCTGGGTAGTAGACCTTATTTTATCCAGACTGACGTCATATTGGTTATCGTTCTGGGTTTTAGGAGTTTAAAAATTTGGTACTTTTCTAGTAGAAACCAACACATTAAACGGAACAAACTTTAGCGATACAAAGTTTACTAAATAAAGTTACCAAATGTGCCATGGACTGCTGAAATAAACAAGGATGAAATGTCATAAACATCCTAGTCCTACTGATAGCTTAGTGATCTATCCTGAATGTGTTGATGTTGATTTATGCCAATTATCTCATGTTAAGAGTATTGTTGTGTAAGCTACCAATGTCAAACATGGTCCTTAACAACAAAACATAAAAGACAGTTGGTTACAACAGAGATGAAATGTCTGAGAAAAGCCACAGGAGTGACCAGAAGACACAGAATCAGAAACGAGGTCATAAGAAAGATTGGGGTGTCGTATCAATTTTACAATACATACAAAATCAACAAATGCAATGGTTTGGTCATCTGGAAAGAATTCTGTGTGATTCATTAGTTTATAAATCATATATGAAGCGAGGAGAAGCAGAAAGTAGAGCCAGGGATAGAACTAGAGTGTGCTGGATCGGCATCAAAGAGACATTAAATGAACACCAAATAACATCTGACGCTGCCAGAAAAGCGAGAACAAGAGCATTGTATCTTCCTCGACACCCGTAAAGGGTAAAAGAGAAAGGAAAGAAGTTTTGTGAGTGGACAAGAGCTCCAGTTGGGATGGATAGTCCGTCTATCTATCTGTTCGCTAAACCCTTTGTTGTCTTTCATAGTCAGGAGTAGAAGAGTTTTCTGGAGATGGCCCCCGTGAGATAGTCCATGTTCAGTAATATATCTTGTTTGTTAATTATATATTATTTTTTTCAGGTTGCTGAATGCCTCTTTTGAGGAACTTGTTTGTTTCCAAAAAGCTCTGAAGGATCTAGTTTCTGCAGCAGACCCTCTTTATGGCAAACAGCATGAGGAATTTTTCATTGGGTTTGAAGGAAGGTTTGTCACATATATGTATATATGTAATTATTTGTTGAATGCTTACTGTTCCTGTGTCCAAAACAACTTGCTTCCAACCATCCACAACTGAGGAGAATTTGTGCTTTTATTAGAAAGCGTAGTTACCTGCTCACAACTAAAGGGACTATATCGTCATCATTTCTTCTTCAGCATTCATTCTCAAACTCCTACTAGATTTCCAACAGGGTGTAGTCCAAAGAAGGAAAATACACCATCATTTAATTGTATTTATTTAGCAATCTAGAACATTCTTATCTTTTTATCAACAGTGATTGAACATTTTTTGAGACATCTGCATCAAAGTCCTTAGAAATTCAAATAAAATCAAAATCGCAATATAAAGCACTGAGATTGCATTGTCTATGTGTGTCATAATGAATGTTCACATTTTCTGAATAAATTTGTGTCCCAGAGTTATTTCAATACTTATCTAATCCTCTGGGTTGCTAGCTTTCACTCTTTCTTTCCTGTGCCAGATGGTTGTAGGTGCATGTCTGTTTCAGCTGTGTTGTGTCTGTATAAAGGGTGTTAGTGATGGAGGGGTTTGTTGGTAACAGTTGTTTTTGCAGGTCTTGTAGTGCAGGACATTCAATAAGGTGTTTCATTGTTTCCTCCTCTTGTCTTGCAGTACGGTGTATGGTCTGGTTTCAATAGAAAACCCTAATTATTATAATTACTGGGCATAACATAAATTTTCATTATTTTCTATGTATCACAAAAACTCACCTTCTAGAATTTCAGATTTTTCAAGAATAATACTCATAAACCACTTTATAAGACTTTTGTACATGTTTAATTTTGGAATATGCACTATTCCTGGATGTGCTATTCTTAGCAATACTATCTGTGCT
Source organism: Meghimatium bilineatum (assembly GCA_034231615.1). NCBI lineage: Eukaryota > Metazoa > Mollusca > Gastropoda > Stylommatophora > Philomycidae > Meghimatium > Meghimatium bilineatum. Next base: position 9,526,097 of record CM067306.1, read on the forward strand.
GTATTTCTGAAGTTTTATAATGGTTTCGATGTAGGTCGTGGAGGGTTTTTGATGACTTGTTTTCATTCTGGCTGGTCCAGATTCACTCTCATTCTGGTCATGATTTTTCACATTGAGTGGGTTGTGGGTGCCCAGTTACACAACTTTGGTTCCATGTCGAGTTGGCCACCAAGAGTATGTAACGAAAATTTGACAACCAAATATTGTCAGTAAAGTGTTAATTATTTTCCCCCACTTATTCCACCACTACATGCCTCTAAAATAATCTTGTTTTATGCTCTTACTGTGATGATTTTTATTGATACATTTCTTAGATTTATTCAGACCTTTTCATGTTTATTTCTTAGACTGATGTGCAAGTCGTAAGAGGCACAATACATATCGTAAGAGGCGGATAAGAATGTTGTGGGGTGGGGTTGGCTTTGTCTTCCAATATATGGTTACAGTGATCCAGAAACAGTGCTGGTCTATGTGTCAGGGTGAAATGTGCAGGCATCATATTGTGTGACATCATATTGTGTTCACCTGACTATACCCTGGTAATTTGCACAAGTTTGAGAACAAATACAGAAGATACACATATTTCCACCAATATGGCCGTCAAGAACGAATGTGTTCTCTTTACATTGTTTGATTAGCAGATGTTCTTTCCCAAAAGTAATGACAACCTACAGGGGTATTGTGCCTAGAAATTTCCAATGGATTAATCTAAGAAAATCAACGCCTTTGAGATGAAATGCTATAGAAAGATACTTAGCATGGAATGAAAAAAAGAATCTCACAATATTATAAACACATTGAAGATTCCAGAATGTTGGTTACTAAACACAATAACAAAAATAAAACTACACCTGTTTAGTCATATAGAGACACAATTGTTTAGAAAGACAAATAATGGAGGGCAAAGTACCTGGATAGAGGAGAAAGGGCAGACCAAGAAGACTAGGAACTGACAACATTAAAGATAACATGAATATATCATTGGAAAATGCAAGCCGCATTGCCCAAGAGAGAAGGTGGTTCAGAGTTCATTGGGAAGATTCAATGGAAAGAATAGGTCACATGACACACACAAATACTTTCCTGTTTGATACATTTGTTAGTCTGATACACATCTTTTTCATTTCCCACAGCTTTGGTGATAAACACAACACTCCGAGATCACTTACAAGCAAATATCTGGGCAACATGGTTTGTGTAGAGGGAATTGTTACCAAATGTAAGTGAAAATATTTATCTGTATGTGTGGGTGGGCATGCATTTGGACAGTACCTATAGTGAAACATTAAAAATATAAGAACCCGTGCCCAAAGTATGTCATGAATTATATAGCTTCTTGTTTTGTCTGAAGAGCAGAAAAACTGAAGTACTTTTAATAACAAATGTCCAGAATAACATTAAACATGGTGCCATGCTGACTGGTGTAGGCGATCATGAATCTTCACTATTTATTTCTAGTATCTTTTATCAAGGTTGTTGCTGGCTCTTGGCCATTCCACAATGCTAGACCATCTAATATTTTCTCTTACTTGATTAGAAACTGGCTTCACAGCACGTGTGGTATTCCCATAAGTGCTCCACCTCCCATTCCAGCAGCCATCCCATTGTATGTAGGCTCAAGAGTCCCAATCAGGTGTTGATTGTGTGATCTTCTGGACTTTCCAAAAACTTTACTTTTCCTTCCCTCACCTCTTGCTGTTGTACTCAATCTTTCTTGCTCATTGTGTGGTGCTCTGGACCTTTCTAGTCTCATAACGTGATTAAAAAAACCTATTATTAAGTAACCCTAGTCTGACAGTTGACTCTTTCGGTGCCTGAAAGGTATCTTCATATAATGAAAGAAGTTAACTCAAGTAGAGAACAACTCACTCGTTTCAGAAGACAGTTCACATTCTTTGGACACATCAGATAAAAAGTGGAGCATCCTGCTGGAAGTCTAGTAGGATTATTGTCCTGCTACATGTTACAAGAGAGATCCAGCAGGAGTTTGAGAATGAACACTGAAGAATAAGAACTATAAGTCCAGGCTTTGGTTGCCACACAGGCATATCCACATGGCAGATGAAAGTGTCGCTATTCTTTGCTTCCATTTCAGGCCCTTGTAACACAGCATCTTACAGCTTGAAAACATTCTGAAAGTGAAAGAGTAAATTTCTTTCCAGCAGATTCCGAATAGTTATTTGACATTCTGTACCATATTGCGCACAACATTAGTGCACTAGCTTTGCATATGAGTGGTCCTGGGTGCATTCCACAGTTTAGGCGGAAATGTTTTTCATATTGCAGCGGCTCTTGGGAAGTAAAGACTATGAAGGAGATTAGATGGCTTCTGCCATCATTATATAGCAGAGCTACTGAAATGTGAGATCGTCAACATCTTACCTCTACAGCGTGAATAAATGCTATGGGTTAACTTTACTTTACCATATAACAAATGTCAGTGCTTTCTTCATAAGACAGACAGTTATGCCTGTGAAACACCAGAAAGTCTGATCTTGGTTAGTGTGATTCTTGCTTTCCCTTGACACATGTGTGAACTGACAAAGATGTTGCTGTGGGGGTGAAGTTGGCTGTCCCTACTAAAGCATGTCCAGTGTAATTTCCTCTGTATTATCATGTTGCTGATTACCGACAAAAGTCAGATGTGTATGGTCATTGACACAAATAAAACAGTGATATATTTCCATCCTTTGTGCTACATCCTGCTGGTAATCTAGAGTGGCTATTCAGCTATGTGGAAATAATTGTGCTGTTCACTATTTGTCATGCAGCATATTTTCCCTTTCCCTACAAGCTTGCAGGAAATAAGCTTGACACAGATGGTATCACTGGAGTTACCTAAGTTAACTTCAGGAGTCTGACCCAGTTAATAAAATTTGATTCGTTCCCAAATGCTTTCTAATGTAACTAAATCATATTTTTAAATCACTAGACTCACTTTTCTCCCCATTGTTATGGTGAGAAGGAGTTCAGGGAAGACCTTATGTTTTGTATCACTTCCAAGAATCACTGTGTTGTAGTGATTCAAAAGGGGAGGAAAGAATATGGGTACTGTTACCTGATATGAATGTTGTAGGAGGTGAGTAGCAAGGGTTTTGGGGTGATGGGGGTTGACTGTCACAGTGAACCCAGAAGCCATACTGATGTCAGATGTGTCACGTGAAAAAATCACAGGCAAGCTATTAAGAATTAACAGAATTAACAATTCGTTGATTAGTTAAGACTTATCCTCCCAGTTATTTACAGCTTCTATTGCATGTGCATAAACTACATGTCCTATGTCTTTCAGGTTCTCTGATTCGTCCTAAGATTGTTAAGAGCATCCACTACTGCCCAGCAACTAAAAAGACATTGGAACGGCGCTACACAGATATGACTTCTCTAGATGCACATCCTACAAGCGGAGTTTACCCGACTAAGGTAAGTCAATTCCCCCTTTTTACCATTACAGTATGGGAAATATAGTGTTTACCCTGGATTGTTTGGTGCCCAATGGTACTTGTAGCAGAACTGTGGTCCTTCTAGATTTCCAGCAGGATGTAGTCCAGAGAATGGAAATGCGCTGTCGCCATTTTATTTGCGCCAATGGCCCAACACATCCACCTAATGACCAATTCACCTCCACCTAAATATGCAGTGTGGTGGTTTCCAACTTCAGCATGGCTTCTGTGTCGCTTTGGCCCTATATGAGATAGGACAGTCAACTTCATCTATGACCTCCTTATTTCTTCCTTATCTCTGCCATGCAGTCTCCTGCATGACGGATGTTTGCTCCCACATATTCTATTTTATGTACACATTCTATCTCGGTATTGTCTGTTCTTACTTCTGGTTGTTGTATCTGTTGACATGATTTTTGTTTGTTGCGCGTTTAAATATGTTTTGTGTTTCGTTTTGTGATTAGTTCTTCCAATCTCTTTATATAATTTGAAAGAAGCACAGTGTTGTCTGCGTGGTGTAATTAAGGAATTTCAGACCACAGATGTTTAAAAAATGGTAATCAACGTTGTGTCTGTCTTCTCTCACATTCCTCATTATATTCTCTGTGTAGATGTTGAACTGGTATGGGCTTCCCTGCCGTACTCCCCTCTGTACCTCAAACCACTCTGAGAGATTGCTCACTAACTTCACTGCAGCTTTTTGATCTTGGTAAAATTCTTCTATTAGATGTCGTTCATTATCTCCCATAGTTTCTCTTGTTGGATGCAATCTGGCGCTTTTGAGTAATCTATGAAGTACATGTGCAGATCAGTTGAGAATTCCATTTACATTAACAAGTATATATCATATTAGACCGCCATCTGTTGTGTACTTTGATGTTCCATCATGTTGCGCTGCAATGAGAATCAAAGAAGCATGCTATTCTTATGCAGTTATTGATCACTAAACTCTTGCAGGCAGATCACAAAACAGTTTTTGTTTCCCCAATATGCAGTTAGCAGTCTCGCCATAAGATTTATTCAAGAGCTATTTAAATTTATTTTATCCTTCATGTGTATTATTATTTTTTTATATACCAGGATGAAGATGGAAACCTTTTGGAAACAGAATATGGCTTGTCAGTTTATAAGGATCACCAGACATTCAGTATTCAGGTAATTTATTGGCTATAATTGTTATTTGTTTATTTATGCTCAAGGTTAACTGGGTGTTTATACTTTAATATGTTATCGTTTGTTATATCCTCTTTCTTAGGATCACTCATGATTACAACTTTCTATAGAATAGATAGGCAGATGGATACTAAATCTTGTTATCAAGAGGAACATAGTGCTCTCTCTATTCTGGTTAGTTACTCGGATCATTGAACTCTGGACACATACATGTGTGCTTTGATCTCCACTTGAGTATATCGACCATCTCATGGTGACTAATAGTTGCAATTATTTGTTGGTTGACAAATGTTCTCCTAAACCCACATTAGCGCTAATGTCTGGTAATGTCGCATTTCAAGCCCAGTTCTTTTATTCTGGACATGGAAAAGAAATCATGATTCTCATTAATTTCATTTGCCCATGTTACTTCTCATTAGGAACTTAAAATATCAGCATGATTCATTGCCCTACTGCTGGACACAATAATAATGCAAGCCAGCTAATTAGCTCTCTTGTTGCCATGAACACCCACAATGACCAGGAAAGTTTGACCTCTCGACTGCCTCAAACCTATTCTGGTGCATTTTCTGTTTGTCTTACCTAGTTAAATTTGAAATTAGCTTCGTTCTACTGCAGTGCAAAGTGGGATTACTACACATGGGGGGAGATATCTTGAAGATGATTCTTTAAGCACATATGGTTGAATGTGCAGTGAGGATTATCTGTCGACTAGCTTGTTTCTTTTCCTTATAATACTTCTTGTTAACAGATTCAACAAGATTGTTTTACATTGATTTAGTCAGCCTCCAGGGACATGAAATAATGGGACTAAAATGTGAAAGTGCTGCTGTGTCCCAGAATTTATGATTTATGCAGCAGAGATATGAAACCTTTTTTCCGTCTGCAGGCTGAGAAGGAACTTTTTTTTGTGTGCATGGGATAGAACCAAATATGTATTAGTCCCTTGATGTTGGAAATAGTGTTTTCTTAGCTCTGCTAATGCTCTTAGATCAGAGTGACAGGCCAGTAACAGTGGTTTGGTGAACCGAATTTAACCCACATCATATTTTGATCACCATTATACATTGTTTTGTTTCTAAATTATTTTCAGGAAATGCCAGAGAAGGCTCCACCTGGTCAACTACCAAGATCAATTGATGTAATAGCGGATAGTGATCTTGTAGACAGTAGCAAGGTAAGAATTTATTTCACTCAAACATACCATTAGTTCTGTCAGAAATGACAACTAGATCGCATGGACATTTGTGCCTTAGTTGGGAACTACATGTTGCTACGTGCAGCAGCTCAGTAGTTACTGTACTGCTAAATAATGTAAGAGGGAGTCATGGTGACTGGATTACCAAAATTATTTTTGTGTATGATTGTAAAGCTCTGTTATAACCAAATTCGAAGACGGATGTGTCGGGTCATTGGCGCAAATAAAACGGCGACACAGCGCATTTCCATTCTCTGGACTGCATCCTGCTGGAGATCTAGTAGTACTGTTACAGGAGAGATACAGCAGGAGTTTGAGAATGAGCGCTGAAGAAGAAGAATAACCAAATTGTACTAATGCCCTTGGTTGAAAAGAGCGTACTATAAGAGGTACATTTTAATTAACAATTTTTTTTTAAATACTGCACCGCTTCCCATTCCTGAGATTCGCTGTTCAATTTCCAGTTCACATATAGATATTTGAAAAATCATCAATAGTTCCTAGGTTTAGCTCAGTCTAAGACATAATGCATTCCGTTCTCTAGACTACATCATGATAATCTGCATGAGTTTGAGAAAAATCTTCCTATATTTTGTTTTCCTGGAATGTGCCGGTATCTGCAGGCTCAACACATCTATAAACTTGACCGTTCCGTAAGCTCATACAGTTTCGCAGAGTTTTTCTTTCAATGCTGTTTCTCTGTGCCTCAGCATTTCATATTTGGGTCATTCTTGAATTATGGGCTCCAAAAATCTCTTATTCTCAAACTGTGTGCACTCAGTTTTTCCACCTTTTATGTCGTTCAAGTCCTGTTCATTTCTTATGCTACGTAGTATCACATTAATTTATTATGGTGTATATTATCTTTATCAATAATTGATGCTTGTCATCTATAGAACATTTATTTTTTCAACTATTATTAGATACCATTTATCAATCAATAAATCCATAACCCTTCAGGGTCGTAGGGGTACCACATTGGATGCTTCAGCACACAGAGTCCTCCAGCGAATTCTATCCTCAGCGATATGGATGAGTGTGGAAATATCTTGCCCTGTCCATTCCTTGATGTTGTCTGTCCATGTCTTTATTTGTCCTCTTCTGCTTCTTCCACCCTCGACAGTTCCCTGCAGTATTGTTTTTGACAAGGAATCGTGCCTGCATACATGTCCGAACCATGCTAGTTTTCGTCGTTTCACTATTGAAAGCAATGGCTCCTGGACACCTGCACACATCTCTACTTTATTTCTTACGTACACATTTGTCTTATGTTCCCTATAGGAAATTCGTATTCTTCTGTAGCATTTATACTCGAAAGCCTGTAATCTTCTCTCCATGTCCGCAGTGAGTGTCCAACTCTCACAACCATACAACACAACAGAAAGCACCAGCGACTTATACAGATATACAGGTGTGACGTCATACCATTTAAACTTACGGTTAAATCCCCTCAGTAGGCATCTTCTCCAAACATTGCATATCACCAGAGTTTGAATTTCCATACTCGTTATCTGAATATGGAAGAAAACTTAAGAGATAGAGACAACGCACATTCAACAGTATATCAATTTTCTATTTGAAAAGTGGCTTACAACACAGTGATTGAAATGCTGGATTTGGGGGTACCGAAATTTATGAATTGTAGGATACATTCTAATTACTTAAACTGCTGTTTAAATATCAATTGTACTTAACGTAAAACACAGGTTTTATAATCGCTGCACTCAGACACGACGAACTATAACTAAAACTAGTGGGTAGTGATGTGCACAACAGAAATAATATAAATTACAATACACAAAACATATTCAACGTTTCAACCAAAAGGTCTTTATTAAGAAATGCACAAAACATCAAAAGACGACAAATAGAAATTATTACAATTCACAAACGTATCCAATGGAAATAGTATATGCCTACATGCCATATATTATTAACATAAAATATTAATTGCTCACAACTGTCAATTTTATATGTTTAATATTTAAAATATTCAGAACGTTTATCCTGAATGAATAACTAGAATGTTTAAATATCCTGGTGCTAACACAAACTGAAAACGAATGAACATCAAATTCTAACCATTTATCCATAAAATTCAAAGAAAATTTGAAAACTGTAGTAACAATTGGCTGTCTGTTTCGTTTGCTGCTTCTTTTTGTGGCATTCGTTCTCAAACTCCTGCAGGTGAGTAGGGTGTAGTCTGGACAACGGAGTGCATCATGTCATAGTTTACAGTTTAGATGATATATCTGTGCCCTTCAGCCTGACATATCCAACTTCCGCATGGCTTCTGGATCACATTTGCCCTATATGAAATTGAATAACCCAACTTCCCACCAAAACATCCTTTACCTCTTGCTAATTGCTTGGTAGGTAACTTGCTATTCTTTCCTAGGCCAAATGAGTTACACCTTATATAGAACAAAATCAGCTCACATACATATATTACACAATGGCATCGGGTCAAAGGACGTGAGCCATGGACGGATGAATCAGCAACCAACCAACCAACTTATACCAATTGCCTCTGGAAATGACAAACATGAAACTGTATTACACGTTTTGTAAAGAACTCATTAATTTTTGTTATTGTTTATATTTCCCAGCCTGGAGACAGAGTGCAGGTTGTTGGAATGTATCGGTGTTTACCGGCTAAGAAAAATGGTTTTACGACAGCCACATTTAGGCAAGTATAACTACATTACTGTACATCCTTCACTGATCAAGTACACACAAAAATGGCATAGGTTAATTGATGTTTTATGCTTTAAAGGGAGCTCAAAAAACTGTATATTGTACTTAAGTAAATGTATGTTCTGTTTGTCAACCCCGAAAATATTTAACATTGTACATGGCAGATAATAGGAATTGTGGCCAACTACTTTGGTCTCGGAACTGTGAGGTCTTGGGTTCAAACTGCTGGTTGTGACAGGACTTCTTCTGCGTTCATTCTCAAACTCCTGCAGAATAGCGTATGTAGTCTGGAGAATGGAATGCGTTGTGTCATGGTTTACAGCATTGCTGCATTATCTGCGCCTTTCGGCCTGACACATCCGACTTCAGCATGGCTTTGGGTCACTGCCCCTATATGGGATGGGGCAGCAAACTCCATCGCATAACCTTCTTAGTCGCTTTTTACGACATGCATGGAAGGTAAACAGTGTTGCTATTCTGTGCTCCCCTTTTGGGCTCCGGCAACGCACGGGTGTACAATAAAAATTAACCCTGAAACCGTTGTGGCAACTACTATGGCAAAACAGCCTTTATTTCTACTGCCTTTAAAAAGTTTCCCAGCATTCCATAACAGGAAAACTTGAAGTAGCAAAAATATTCTAATGCAGAGATTCTAACTTCAAATTATTGGAGATAAGATATGTGGAGAACCATGTATGCCATCCGTGCACTTGATGATTATTATTATGGGGGTATGTAAAATTTTCAATCATTATGACACTTTTTAATCAGAATAACTTCACATATTTTTCTTACTGTGTTCCTTGGAAATCGTGGAAGGAAGCGATTAGTTATTGCTTAACTGGGTTTTCTCAGAGCTTCCTTCGCTCTCTCGTACAGGACATGACGGGAAATTTTTTTGGTATATTCCGACACCTCTTTTTGGTGCCTTCCCCTGCAGGGCAATATTTGTATAGATGTGGGTCAAAGACATTAATATAATTTGAGGAAGTCAGCTCGAACTAAAGACGTTCCAAAATGTAAAAATATCACTGCTTCTCTATAAACTAGCAGTAGATATACTCAGGGTTAATGGTTCAAATCACGCCAATAAATTTATATGATTATTGTATCACGAACACAAAGAATGCTATTTTGAATTATTATTTTCTAATAGTTTTCTTTTTTCTTATTTGCAGGACCATTCTGATTGCAAATAACATTTCCCTTCTTAGTAAGGAAGTTGCCCCAATGTTTTCTGCAAATGATGTGGCCAATATCAAGAAATTTGGAAAGAACCGAAGACACGTAAGCACACTGCAGATATTTATTTTCCCTAAAACTTAGAGTGTGATATTTTGTGTTTATAACGTGTGGTTTGGGGGGGGGGGGGTTGCAACATTGAAGTCACTCAAAAACACTTTTCAAGACAATGTTAAGACTTCATTAATTTGAATAAAAGCGTTGGGGGATGAAATCTAACATTTATATGCAGAGTGATGCATGGTGTTTAGCTGTAGTGTTTAACAGCTCAGCATATCAAACACCATCATTTGCATAACTGAATATTTGCTGTTTGTGGCTAAGCACATATGTGTTAGCTTGGAGTGCTGTGGTGTTAGCTCCTAAACCAATACTTATTCTTCATCATCACATGCCGTCAGATGTTACACTCTGAAATGTTTTTGGTGGCTCTATCCCTTCTGTGTTCATGTTATATTGTTAGGACTGTCGCATGCGAAGTTTTTTTTCTCCAGATCAGAGTGGCTGTCCCATAGCTAGTGCCTCAAACCTGTATCCTCTAGGCAGGTCTGCTGTCTCTGCTCTTTGTATTTTGAGCAGTGCTGAAGTATGTGTTCAGGAGTCTGGGTTCCAAATCCACATGGACATTCATCTATGTATAAGATCCTCAGTAAAGGTGACCCAACAGTCTGCAGTGACCTGTTCTAAGAAGAAATAGTGTGGTCTGTTGATATCTTTGGAGGTGATGTATTGTATTAGGTTTGTCTGCCACTTCCATTTGTTTCTTCCACTTTTACGTGTATGTGTTATGGATTGTTATTTTTGCTAGCATCTCTGTAGGATAGTGGGTGTCTGTTGTTCCATGCTTTCTCCCTTATTGCCAGCAACCATGCTTTTCATTACTAGTTTTTCCATGCTGTAAAATCTGTGTATATGGCCAAAAAACAGCTTTCTTGTTATAATGTTGTTTGCAGCCAACCCTCTTCCATATTTAATTATATTTTTTTTCTTTGTAATTCTTATTTTTAGCTGTCTGTTGTATTCTCAATATTCTGCATTCACTGTGATAAACAACACAAATTTACATGTGAGTTCCACCTGTGTGAAGTTACCATTTTTTTGTGCCATGTAGGCCTAGTACATACATTTCAGCATGTTTTTAATGTGGGTGAGCTTCTTAGGCCTATGACAGCCTTTCTATGTTGCCACGTGATGGGTGGTTATCAACTCTACACCTCATTGGTGCCGGGCCCAAGGGTGGAGCAAAGAATAGCAACACTATTTACCTTCCATGTATGACATAAGAGGCTACTAAGGAGGTTATGGGGTGGAGTTGACTGGCCCATCGCATATAGGGTCAAAGTGAACCACAGCAGTGCTGAAGTTGGATGCTTCAGGCCAAAAGACACAGATATCACAATAATGCTGTAGACCAGGGGTCGGCAACCTATGGCATCGTGCGACACTTGGCACGACAAGCAATTTCAAATGTCTCTTCACGTTTCATGTATAAAAGTTTATTATAAATCTTCTTCTGCATTCATTCTCAAACTCCAACTGGATCTAGCTGGATCATGGTCCTGCAAGATTTCCAGCAGGATGTAGTCCAGAAAATGGAAATGCGTTGTGTCGCCGTTTTATTTGCGCCAATGGCCCGACACATCCGTCTTCGGCGGGATTATAAATCGATTCGCTGGGTTTTTAACAGATTGACTTCAGAATTATGGAAGTCTCTGAAAGATGAAAATCTAGAAAAGTCTGCAGCTATTCTCAGCTGTTGGACACCCCTTCCAAATTATTACATCTGTTTGAAGAAAATTGCTTTTGCTCTTCTTTCAATTTTTGTATCAACCTATTCCTGTGAGCAAATTTCTTCTCACATGAAAACAGTGCTTATTGTTTCGAAAAAATTGTTTTGAAGTGTGCACTACAAAGAAGTGATTGTATGCTCTTGGTTGTCTGCTTCCTGTAAAATGGCGCGAAGTAACAGCTGTTATTTCTGTGACTACAAATGGAAGTTCAGTTTGGTGTTTCAGTACTATTCGCATGGAATATGTGGTTTCTTTCTGTATGTGTTAGAGATCGCGGTGTAGCCATGTGAATTACCTGATACAACACTGAGACAGGATTAGCAGACCATCAGTGATAGCACAATGGCTCGTGGTAAAATGAAGAGTTTTCTGGAGACAATTATTAGTAACACAAGAGGGCCATCCCCAGAAAACTCTTCTTCTACTGATACTGAAAGTCAACAAAGGATATAGAGAATAGATAGATAGGTTGTCTGCTAACCCTGAGGTTACATGAGAGGAATTTATATGATCTTGTTATTTTCTAGTAGTTGGTGATCAATTATGACTTTTAAACCACAGGATGCTTTTGAACTGCTGGCCAGATCCATGGCACCATCAATCCATGGACATGACTACATAAAAAAGGCTGTTTTGTGTATGTTGCTAGGAGGAAATGAGAAGGTTCTTGAAAATGGAACTAGACTGAGAGGAGATATCAATATCTTACTTATTGGTGATCCATCAGTAGCCAAGTCACAAATGTTGAGGTTAGTCAGCGGCCGCCATATTTTTGTACATTTTGTTATTTAATCGTTTTACTATACCACATACTGAATGTTTCTTCTTCTTCAGCATTTATTCTCAAACTCCCGCTGATTCTCTCTTATAGTAGGACAATGGTCCTACAAGATTTCCAGCAGGATGTAGTTCAGAGAATAGAAATGTGTTGTGTCGCCATTTTATTTGCGCCAATGGCCCGACACATCCGTCTTCGGCGGATACTGAATGTTTGAGTGTCTCACTGTGGGCCTATCAGATTACCATTATGCAACACTAAACTCTTAGTAGATGACATGCCAATGTAGTAAGACATAGTAATACTTTCACTTTGTGTTACAACATTCAGAAAACTCTGTATTGCACATAACACTGGGGAACTAGATGAGTTCCAGTCCTAATCATAATCCTGACTACCATGTACATGATGCCCTGGCTATGAATAGGTTGTGCATGAAGTGTGATGAAAAGCAACTCTTTGCGGAATCAATGTTCCCTCTAATTTTTTTTTCTTATGTGAGCAAATCTGATGTCTAAGCGGTAACTATATCCCTGTGAATGTCTCTTCTACTTAAAAAGGGGGGAATCATTCACTCATTCTTTATGTGCGCTGTGGTACATTGTGCAGGGCGTGATATTTCCTGTGAAAGCTCAGTATCAGGTAAACATGTTAGCCCTGCATTGTTGCAGGTCCCCTTTAGATGGAGGTTAGTGCATAGCTGACTGCCTCACTCACTCCCAGAGCTGTGTTACCATGGACACCTCTGGTAAACAGGAAACAATGCTTGGAAGTGAAGCTCATTACTTCAACTGTGCATGTTAAGGAAATGTATGTTTAAAAACCACAGAATCTAGAATTTACCCCCTCTGGGTAGAAGATTCTAACTCTCAAGAGCTTATAATACTTTGAAAAGAGGGGTCTCTGTGTATTTCAAACGCATTTACCACCAATTTGTATGCAGACATCTAGCAACATGAAAGTCTGAAACCATTTGGTTTAACCAATGTTGACTATATATTCATGAGACTAACGGGAATTGAACCAGTCCGTTCTACGGCACCAAATTGCCTAGCAACAATTGCACACGCGTTTTTCAGTACTTGACTAACCGCATCTCCAAAAAAGATGCGATTTCATCAAGCCATTCAAATCGTGTACACAAAGTCACCCGAACGGACCAATCGAGACAAGGACTATTACAACAATAACAAACATCCCGTACAGGTTTGAAATATCCTCAGTAACAACAAACATATAACATAATATCCGTATTAGTTATACAAGGGCCGATAGGTCTTCTTGTAAACATGGATAACATATATAGACAATACAATTTTGCTTCAAATAATTGTTTTATACAAGTAAATTTTTAAGTAGGAAGCCAGGGGACAATTTAATAACTATATATTCAATATGACTGCTTGGCTTCAGTGCACCCGTTTGGTTTAATCATTGTTGACCACATATTCAGTATGATTGTATGGCTTTAATACAACCATTGCGTATATATATTTATGTGTCTCATTTATTATTTTCTTCGCCCATTGTTGCCGGACCTGAAACGGTAACAAATATTAGCAACACTGTTACCTGCCATACATGTCATAGGAGGCAACTTAGGTGGGTATGGTTGGTTGTCCTACTCCATGGAGGGTCAGTCACCCAGAAGCCGTTTGCAAGACAGAAAGGTGCAGATATCTCATTAACATTGTAAACCACAGCAATTCATTCAAATATCCAGGCTACATCCTGCTAATCTGCAGGAATTTTGAGAATGAATGATTACAGGAGGAGAAATATTTTCCTGTATATTTTATTTTATGATTTAGTCATGCTTAGTATATAGAGTTTTTTTTATGTGCCAGGTATGTGCTGCACACAGCTCCTAGGGCTATCCCTACAACTGGGCGAGGATCTTCAGGAGTTGGTCTGACCGCTGCTGTTACCACTGACCAGGAGACAGGTTGGTGGTTTTGCTCCATTGGTTTAAAATAAATGCAATTGCATGACAACATTTGTTTAACCAGTCACAGGAACCAGCAGCATCTGCCTAATAATCTGTTTATAAGTTTTCCCAGTAATGTGAGGACCAATATAGTCAATCCTCTTCTGCATTTGTTCTCAAACTCCTACAGATTAACATGATACAGTCCAGAGAATAGAATGCTTAGAAACCATCATCTTCAGACTACGAACTGGCCACAACAAACTGAGAAGTCACATGTTCCGAAAGCTGAAGATTGGCGAGACAGACCTGTACAACTGTGGACTGAGCCCAGAGACTGCAGAACACATTCTTCATGCCTGACAACTCTACCAAGAAGAGAGGGAGAAAATATGGCCTATTGAGACGGCACTCACTGCTTCCTGACTTGAGGGGTTCCATGGATGACCTGAAGCGAATCACACAATTCATTGAAGCTATTGGCGCTGTAACCTGATATCTGACTGAAGAAGAAGAATGCATTGTGTTATGGTTTACTTAGCTGCAATATCTGCACCTTTCTACCTGATAATCTGACTTCAGCATTGCTTCTGGGTCAGTATAGCCAGTGATTTGTCAAGAGGTGTGTTTGCCTATGCTAAACATCATACATGAGGCTCACCTATCAATTTAAAATCATTTACTTTCTACAATCATGTTACTAGACTAATTTTACTCAAAATATCTGCTTCTGCATTTGTTATTAAGTGTTGTCCCCGCAACGAAGGTTGACTACAATAGACTTCCAGCATCCCGTCTCCTGTTTTGGTGTTGCTCTCTGCTAGACTAACCTGTCCATCTTGTGATGTTACACTCCCACTTGTATCTCTGCTTGCCTCCCCTCGACTTTACCATCCAGTAAGGTCTTCGACAAAGTGTCATGTCTTTTAATGTGTCCAAAATATTTATTTGCTTGATCTTTATTTTCTTAATTTGTTCTAATACTCCTGCATATTGCATATCAGTTGGATTTAGTCTGGACTTTGGTGTGTTGTGGTTTACTGCTTGACTGTGATATCTAACTGTTATTGCCTTTTTGGCTGATACATCCTACTTAACATTGCTTCTGGGTCTTTAGCTGTGACAAAGGGTTGGAACATCAGATATGCTGACACAATCACTAAGTGGGTCACTGTTAAAAAAATCAAAGCAATAAATTTCTTGAAAAAAAGATTTTCTAGACTGAAAGTCACAGATTTTCTATTTACTAGCAGCGCAACTTACATATGCTTAAATGTTGACACAAATTTAAGTCTGTTATATTGTTTTGTTTGTTTGTTTCAATTTCCAGAAATTACAAGCAATATAGCACTTGTATCCTTTTTGTGTAATTGAGGGTTTCTTCTGAGCTTTATGTTATGCCCAGAAGTCTTCAACTCTCAGAGGTGTGGAATGCTTTGAGAAACCTTCGTGGATGGAGCAAAACGTAATTGTATATGTAAAAATTGCCTGTATAAAGAAATATACTGTACTGTCATTGTAAATAAAAACACATTCCGTCTCCAGGCTACATCTTTCTAATCTGCAGGAGTTTGAGATCAAACGAAGACGATGAATATATAACGTACTGTATTATCAACATTATACTGTGTGAATTCGAATTCTGGAGGACAGAGTAATGTCCATATTTTCAACCTTTGACAGAATATTTGCAAAGAATCTGTGCATATTCTGGCCAAGGACCATCTATAACATGATGGGCAACCAATTTTTGATGTTCAGAGCAGTCAATTTTAGCTGCGGGGACAACACATAATCCAATCTCTAAACTCTGATGTCTTTCAACAGGTGAGAAACGTTTGGAAGCAGGAGCCATGGTGTTGGCTGACAGGGGAGTTGTCTGTATTGATGAATTTGACAAGATGTCCGACATTGATCGTACAGCTATACACGAGGTCATGGAGCAAGGTCGTGTTACCATTGCTAAAGCAGGTATCCATGCTAAACTGAACGCCAGATGTAGCGTGCTGGCAGCTGCTAATCCAGTTTATGGGAGGGTATGTATTGCTTGTAATTTTCCACTAAATAACTTGTGTTTTTATCTGTCTGTTGCATTCAGATACAACATGTATGATTGAAGCATGATATATTGTGCGAGTAAATGAAAGTAGATGCAGTAAAGTATTATTGCTGTTTGTTTGCTATCCCCAGCCATTACAAGCAATTTGCTCTTACTTCCTATGTGCAGCGGGGTGGTTTCTCAGACCTTTCTGTCATACCCAGGAGCCTGCAGCTTTTGGTATATGTCACGAGAGCAGCTGATAGTTTGCCTGGGTCACCCAATATGCATCTTTCTTCCAGTGATGCTCTTTACAGCCAGCGAACTGTTCAATGTAGACCATTCCTTTACTACCCTTGTATCCCAGGCATAATTTCATCTTTATGAGCCGTGTTGGGCAACAGCCGAGTTAGACTCAGGGATGATACGCTTTCCTATACAAGGTGCTGCTTTGCTAAACACATCGGGTGTCTGAGATTTGACCTGTGCATTTCTCACTCGCTTCATCTTCTTGTGATGACTTACCAATCCATTGCCAGTCGCAGCCTGTGTTTTGACTCTTCGCCATTGAATTTATCACCCCAAAAGGAGTTGGTATATTGCACCCATCTCTGACGAGGAGCTTCGCAGTCTGCGAACAAATATCTCTTCTTGTATAAGAAAGGCATTGTTTCTCTCTCTGCCCTTGGGTACCGAACCCAATTCTCCCTGTATGAGCCGTGTTCAGCGACGGTGACAGCCGAGTTAGATTAGGTTTGCGATGTCCTCGAAAACAAGGAATTGCTACCCATTTCACAGAACCTGAGTCTCAATACTGCTTCGGTTGTAAATTTGAACAATGTGCTCCCCAACATTTGTTCAATGCTTGTCCTATGTGCAATGGGGAGCTATATTTAAAGCTTTCTTTCATACCCAGGAGTACATGTTCAAGTTGGTGTATCCAATGCCTGAGTCATGACTCCTACTTTAAATGAGATCACACCCGTGTGTTGTCGGGGCCCGAAAGGGGAGCAAAGAATAGCAACACAGTTTACCTTCCACGCATGTCATAAAAGGCGACTAAGGAGGTTATGGGATGGAGTTGGCTGTCCCATCCATATATGGTCAGTGACCCAAAGCCATGCTGAAGTCGGATGTGTCAGGCCGAAAGGCACAGATATCTCAGCAATGCTGTAAACCATGACACAGCGCATTTCGTTCTCCGGACTACATCCTGCTAATCTGCAGGAGTTTGAGAACGAATGCAGAAGATGAAATGATATCAAATGTTGTGGGGCATGTGGTTTTCTGTGTGTTCTCGAGCATGAGCAGCACTTGCAACTTCATCATATTTTCATACAGAACATTGCCTAGCGAGTGTTGCCTTTTCCAGTTTCATGTGTGCCCTAAGCATCGCCATATCATACCGAAATCTACCCATACCGGAACATTGGCCGCCACTCCAATGTTTCTGCATTTTGGGCTTGTTTCACTGTGTGTCAACACTGCAGCTGGATGTGCTGGCGTAGAGATTTGCTTGCCTCTCTGCAGGCAGTTCTCATTCCATCTATAGCAGGGGTCTGGAACCTTTTTGTCTGAGAGAGCCATGGATACCACATATTTTGAAAAGTAATTCTGTGAGAGCCATACATTATGTTTAAAACTAAAAATGTGAGTGCATTTTGTGTAATTTCAACACTAAAAGTACAATAATTATGTCTCTGAATTCTTTTTAATAACATTGTTATGCTGTTGCTAATCAATAATAATGAGTATTTCTGACCATTAATGCGACTTCTGGTGCTGCATGCCTTTGTAGTCTGGTTGATACGTGGTGATGTTAAGCTTCATGCAGGCGTTGAGGCTTCCATCCATTAAATATGATCGCAGGTTGGTCTTAATGTTCTTAAGATGTGAGAAAGACTGCTCGATGCATATGTAGAGCCAAACATTGTCGGTACAGTAATACTCACGCTGCAGTGTGTGGTATGTGACGGGAAGCGCGTTCCAAGTTTTGACAATCAGCTGGTCTGCGTGTTGAAGTTTTTTCATTTCAAGCTAACTTTGTGTTGGCTCGCCAACTCTGCTTGCTGTCGTGCAAGTCTTTCCAAATCTTCATTCAGTGACTTGAACTTATTCACCAACATGTCTGAGGCCTTCGGGTCAGCAGCTTGGAGCTCAAAATCTCTGACGGAGACACCGGGGATGCAACTCAGGTCAGTGCTGTCCACTGCACACTCGTGAGGGTGGGTGATGAACTTAAAAAGACGGGTGTGTTCGCGAAATTCTCCAAAGCATGCCTTGCATTTTACATTGAGCTGCTTTATATGTTCAGTCATGTCTACAAGATAATAAAACTTCAGGGGCCACTCAGTGTCAGCTAACTCGGGATGCTCAATATTCTTCATTTCAAGAAAGGTCCGGATTTCGCTCAGACAAGCCGCAAATCGGCTGAGCACCTTCCCCTTGACAACCAACGCACATTGCTGTGCAGAAGCAGACCAGGATAATTATTCCCAACCTCATCAAGCAGTGTTTTAAATTGGCAATCATTTAATGCTCTGGCATAATGTGTAGATCAAAAGAGTCTAAAGAAACATATTTTTTTATAATCGAACATTTG
This sequence comes from Meghimatium bilineatum, assembly GCA_034231615.1. NCBI lineage: Eukaryota > Metazoa > Mollusca > Gastropoda > Stylommatophora > Philomycidae > Meghimatium > Meghimatium bilineatum. Next base: position 9,544,982 of record CM067306.1, read on the forward strand.
TCTGCGAGCCAGATGCAGCCATCAATAGAACCAAATCTGGCTCGTGAGCCATGAGTTCACGACCCCTGATCTATAGCATCCATGGACAAGATCCCTATATGTATTGGCCAGGAACACAATGAGAGCAGCTTGATTTCTGTTTCCAGGATGCACCACAAGGATGTACTTATAAGATCTTGGTTACCTTGCTTCCACACGAGAGCAATGTGGAACCCTTTGAACATTACGGTAAAGTGTAACCAATAGTCTTCCCTGGATTCGTTTTCTGATAACCAACATGAAATTACGTGTGAGCGTTATGTGCATTGAGCTGCTAGTTTTACTGCCAATTTACAGCATTATTTTGCACCTTCTGATCCAGTGCATCTGATTTTGGCATGCTTTTATTTCTGGTGAGATTTTGTAGTCTGTGGCAGCCTTCCTGTCTATCACCAAGCAATCAAATGTGTAAAAGCTGTGCTGCGCAATGGTTCATCACCCATTGTGCCATTGAACTTTACATGCCAAGACATGTTTTCGGGTGACAGTTTCCACGAGGTGATCCAATGTAAGTGAACTTATCTCGTGTAATTAGGTGCTGACCCGTATCTTGACTGGGTCTAGTTCTGGTATAGAAATTGGTCGAACAGTAAATTTGGACTAGGGTTAATTCCCCCCTCTTAACCAGGGTTTTGTACACCAACATCATGAACACTTCATCAAAGTTTTAAGTTTTACCAATATTTACTTCGTGCTGGGAATGGTATGATAACCTGCCTTTATCTTTCCTCACAACCTGCTGCTTGAAGATGGTTGAAAACTTGTTCTTGAACATGAAATTTGCTTTCATTATGAATTCTTCTCACATATCCTTGCATGTAGCATTACCCTTCAGCGCACTATCTTTGCATATACTCAATAGACCTGCCTTTCTTATCTGCAGACTTACAGTTGTTGCTTTCATGAGCTTTCTGACATGATAACCCGGCAGTCCAGACCAACCGTTGTCTTACACTGTGCTGCGATATTATTTTGGCTTTTGGGAATGAAAGGTTCTATTGATATTGTTTGTCTCATACAGTCCTCATTCCGAGTGTATCCATAAATATCCCAGACTATATCCATAAATTTTTTATTTTTTTTTTGCTTTATTGCCAATTTTTTGTACCACATTTTTATTACCATATTGGATGCATCAACACAGAGTCCTCCAACGATATCTATCTGCAATGATGCGGATGAGTGAGGAAAAATCTTGTCCATGCCTTTATTTGTCCTGTGTTTCCCCACCCTCGACTATTCCTTGTAGTATCATTTTTTTACAAAGAATCATGATGGCATACATGTCCAAATCATGCAAGTTTTAGTTGTTTCAATGTTGACAGCAAATATAAAAAACAAACAAATATATATATGGGGTACACAAAAGACCATCTCCAGAGAACTCTTCTGCAGCTGCAAGGCATAAAGGGGTATCAAGCGAAAAGAAGAAAGTTTATTGGAAGCAATGTTTCTTGTGAATCTGTATACATCTCTATTTTATTTCTTCCGTACACATTTGTCTTATGCTCTCTATAGGAGATTCATATAACTTGTCTGTAACATTTGTATTCAAGGACCTGTAATCGTCTCTCCGTGTCCGCCGGGGGTGTCCACATGAGAATATACATGTTGGAAGTCTTGACTTCACTAAAACCCTATCTTTTTTTAGAGATGCAGTGTGTGCTCGAATTCAGAAAACATATTGACTGAAGTTGCGAGTCACGCTGAACAGACCTGGTTCAAATTCTATAACTCTTCAATGCTACCTATTTATATTATTCATTTGTAAAAATGTGTATTTTATGTTTCGTCTGTTGGTGTTAAGTTTTAACTGTAGACCTTCACATAATCAATGCACATATTTTGTATTCATCTTCAGTATGATCAGTTTAAAACACCGATGGAAAATATTGGACTTCAAGATTCGCTGCTATCTCGTTTTGACTTGCTCTTTATTGTTTTAGATAAGGTAAGTTTGTCAACAAAATACATAATTGGGGTGGGAGAGGATATATGACATCCTTCTTCTTCAGTGTACATTCTCAAACTCATGCTGAATTTCTCTTGCAGCAGGACCATGGTCCTATTAGATTTCCAGCAGGATGTAGTCCAGAGAATGGAAATGCGTTGTGTCGCCGTTTTATTTGCTCCAATGGCCCGACACATCCGTCTTTGGCGGGGTATGGCATCCAATGACTAGGCATCTTAGATTTACGAACAAAGGTGTGTGACCTAACCAGGATGACATTGGGGCAAAGAATAACAGTGTGACCTACCTTGCAAGTTTTAAAAAAAGGGGGGGGCTGACGTAAGTGTGGTGGTCGGATAGTCCTATTCCATAGAAAAATAAAGTAAACAAATTGCTATGTTATTATTATTTTTGTTTGTTTTATTGAAGTCGGCAGCAACACGTGGGCAGCCTTAAGACGTCAATACTTATTCTTTTCATAAAACTTACTGTCCATTGGAGATCATGTGCCCGTGTGTGTTGTCTAGTGTGTGATTCCATGCTGTGAGAGATGATGTCTGACCTGATAAATTGCCAGCTTTCTTCTTCGTTAATTTTCAAACTTCTACAGATTAGCACCAACGAACTTTTATAGTTCCCTCATATGACATGCATGGCAAATAACTGTTTCTATTCTTTGCTCCTCTTGTGTGCTGTGGACAAGTTTGAAAGAATGATTTGTGTCTTTGAACATGTTTCACATTTATTGAGTGAACGGATGACTGCTGTAAAATTGCACAGTATGTTAATATTGAAATATATAGATATAAAAGTTAAATAGCAGATTTGCGATGAACAATACACAGGATCAACGTTTTGACCAAAAGGTCTTTATCTGGATAGGGACACACAGAATGGAGACCAAAAAACAAAACAAATGGAGACCACATGCTGATATGTCTTGAAAATGAAACAAAACAAATTGAGACCACATAGTTGAAACTGGCATGTCTGGAAAATGAAACCCCAAAACAATGACACATGCAGGAATGGTGGAAATGTGATTACATGACGAGAAAATAAAGTAGGATATACAGAGAATATTAAAACTTGAAAATAATATTTAGGAACATGTACCAGGGATTTCACTGTATTAATTAATCGCTAATACAGTTCTAGTCAATATTTTTTGTCTGCATCTTATAGGGACTGTCCATAAATTACGTCAACAATACTTTTTTCATACATCAATGAAATTGTTTTAAATCTGAAACATTTTTCCATTACAAAAAAAAATCGTGGGAGGGTGTAATTTTTTTCTAACTTTATCTGCCCCTAAGGAAGTTGATATTGGGGGGGGGGGATTTCTTGGCAGTTGTTGGGATGGAATGTCAAAAATTGTTAACATAGTTTATGGACTGCCCCGATAGCTTATCATTTCTTTCAACGAATCAATTCATTGACTGTGTTTTTAGATGGACCCAGACTCGGATAGACAGATATCCGACCATGTTCTTAGAATGCATCGCTTCAGAGCGTCTGGTGAACAAGATGGAGATGGTAAGCTTTAGATGTTTTTCCCCTCTTATTTTATAATTAATCCATCTTGTTTTAGTGTCAATAATCATGATAATGTAAATGTGGTTATATAGAAGATTGCTGAAATATCGTAGACAGCTAGAAATGTGGTTCTATAGAAGAATGCTGAGGATATCATGGACAGCTAGGAATACTAATGCAGAGGTGCTGAGTCAAATGAGAGATGGGGGGTTACTCCATAATATCAGAAAGAGTCTTCTATTTTTTGTTTGGACATGTGAGACAAGGAGGTCTGGAGAGCATAGTTACAACAGGCAAGAGATACTGAGGACTGAACGTGAAGAAATATTCGATTAGTCTGACTGGCATAGCAAAGAGTCAAACCAATGATCCTTGTAAAAGATATTGTACAAAGAGAATTGTTGAGATCCATGATTGCCTACGTCAGTCTGCACAACCCCTGATGATGATTATTTTAGGGCTTCTCTGCTCTTGGAGAAGTTTACAAATAAAATAGTTTACAAAAAAATTATTTGTACATTTTTTTAGCACCTCAGTGCTTGTCCTCAGTCTAAAAATTGGCTTCTTTTCTGAAGCAAAGAGTATCCCAAAAAATGCTGCTGCGTCCATATGCTTGGTATTCCAGTAACCATGCTTATCCGTTAAATATTATTTGCATATGATTTCCCAATAATTCGTTTCTAAACGTATTGGCATTGCCTTTCCTATGCAACTAATCAACCTCGTTAAGAGAGTTAGTGCAAAAGGGCAGGGAACTTTCTCCATAAATTTTGCTTGTGCAAGCAGTTGTGTGTAAAACGTAAGAACTATGTTTCTGAAATTTACACTGGTCCGCATCCTGGAGTCTGTAAAGATGCAAAAGGTCATAAATATGTCTCAGAACTGAACACTGTGGCTACATCATCTCTAATTCATTTAGCAAGATAGTCCACCATTTCCGATAGAATATCAGTACACTCAATTATAATTCTATTCGTGTGTGGTACCTAGGTCTGAAACAGAAGCAAAGAATAGCAACACTGTTTACCTTCCGTGCATGTTATTAGAAACAATTAAGGATATTATGGGGTGGAGTTGGCTATTCCATAGCGAGTCAATGTGGTCCTGAAGTCTGATGTGTCCAGCTGAAAGGCACCGATATCGCAGCAAAGCTGTAAACCATGACAGCGCATCCCTTTCTCCAGATTGCATACTGCTGATCTGCAGGAGTTTAAGAATGGATGCAATAAAAGAAGATAAAGCTTCCCTTTTTGAACTTATATACGCCCGTGTGTTGACGAAGCCTGAAAGGGGGGCAAAGAATAGCAACACCGTTTACCTTCCATGCATGTCGTAAAAGGTGACTATGGAGGCTATGGGATGGAGTTGGCTGTCCCATCCCATATAGGGTCAGTGACCCAAAGCCATGCTGAGGTCGGATGTGTCAGGCCGAAAGGTGCAGATTTTGCACCATGACACACCGCATTCCGTTCTCCTGACTACATCCTGCTAATCTGCAGGAGTTTGAGAACGAACGCAGAAGAACTTACATAAAAGTGTAAGTAAGTGTCTTTCAACTTTTATTTGAGAATAAAATAAAAGTTTTACTTGTATGATGTCTGTTGTTTTTTTTTTAAAATCTCTTCTAGTTCTTCCTATGGGCAGCAACACATTCATGTTGGCCACACAAGATCCAGAAGTTGATAATGATAACCAGCAAGATACACCTATCTATGAGAAGCGAGATACCTTTTTACATGGTCCTGGCAAAGCTGGGTTAGTCAATTTAATCTAATAAAAATGCTATTAAAATTTTTATCACTAATAAGCTGATAAATTCTCCATTTACACCTATCACACTGATAAAATTATATGGCCTCCTTTTTTTAATCTATTTATTGTCCTTTTTAAAGTAAAGTTTGCCTTTTTTTCACGCCATTGGGGAGGATGATGTGGTCAGCATCAAGTCCGTCACCTTTTCTTTCCCAGAAATCGTTTTTTATAGTGATCTAGAATTTATTATTAAAGAAAAATAATGCAGCGAAAGGGATTTGAACCAGATCTGCTCAGCTGGCACCTACTTGCCATCACAACTTGAGTCATTTTCCATCTTCGGCCACACCGTATTCCTATTTAAAAAAAAAAGATTTTAGTCAAAATTTTCAATGTGTATATTCCCAAGCCACTATGAATATGGGACCTGTCGAACGACATAGGCAACTACACACACACACTGCACAGTTATGTAAATTCCTCAATAATCACAAACATTTTAACATCAGCACATACCAGGTCTCAGTGCTACAAGGACCAATTAGGTCTACTTGTGAATATAAATATTTCTAAGTAAGTCAGTTGTCTGCCAACCAGATGATCCAGGCTTTTAATTTATCTCCTTTTTTTTAAAAAGAAATTCCAGTGATCCATGCGACCAGTAGAAACTGAGTTCCATGAAACAAGCTCAGGTTCGGGGCATGTAGAAATCAATATAAGTGCCAATAAAGGTACCACTTGTTAGATAGCTAAACAATACACTATTATGCTAGTTTATTATTCAATTAACTGTAATACCTTTACATAAACGACATTCATGCTTATTGTCCATCCAATTTCTGAGACTTTATGTATAAATATAACCAAAAAAATGTACACTAAATACAAACATCACTGCATTTTACATAAAATATTCTTGGAAGTTCTTACTGGCTGCCTGTTCAGTGTTGATGCATGTATACAATGATTGATTTCACATTAAATGTGGCATGATTAGGAAATTTTGGTCAGTATGACGCATATGTATGGTGATCATAGATTGATAAAGTCATTAGCTCTGTCAAAAATGCTTCTTGATAACTTGCAAGTTTGTTTATTTGCTGCCAGGCAAATATATTTGTCTTGTGTACTATATAACTGATTTTTAACATCCATCTGTAGCACTTTCTCTTTTGAGAGAATATATAGCATACATTTACTTCCACATTTAGTCTGGCAAAATAAATTTTATTTAGTCTAAAGTAGAAGGAAAGAATTACTATCATGATGTGCTGCAGCTGCTAGTGTATGGTGTGTAAAGAAAACATACAAATTACAATACACAAAACAATTGTGTATTGTTTGTTTTGCGTTCGCTCCATTGTAATCAGCACGGATATTCGTGTGATTTCCGCCGGAGCGCAGTTACATTGTGCCACTGTTGTGTACCTTATAGACCTAGTACATCCGATTTCAGAATGCCTTGACATTTTGGATGGACTACCCTAGCCTGTGACAGCCTTCCTATCTGTCACCAAGCAGCGAATGTGTACTGACTATGCCAAAACGGTTTGACCTTCACATCTATCTTGCACAAGATGTTCTGCCACCAGTAAACTTGTCTTGTGTAATTAGACTATTGTGCCCGTGCCCATTGGGCACTGAACCTTTTCTCATCCTAGAGCCTGGTTCTGGTTTAGGAAGAACTCAACAGAAGAGTCGGACTCGCTCCTCCTCTTAGCCGAAGTGTTGTTTACCAACGTTGTGAACCACTCGTCCGAGTCTATACACATATTTAGAAGCGTCATATTTACTAGCATTTTGTTCTAGAGCTGAACAGTAGTGGTCACCTTGGACGCCTGTTCTGTCCTGCAATTGTTCTCAAACTCCTGCAGATTAGCAGGTTGTAGTCCAGAGAAGGAATTGACTATTTCATGGTTTACGGTTAAACTGCGATGCCTGTGCTTTTTGGCCTGACACATTCGACTTCAGCAAGGCTTCTGGGTCACTTTCACTCTATATGGGAGAGAACCTCATATGCCCTATAACTAACGATATGCATGAATGCTAACCAGTGTTGTTATTCTTTGCTCCCCTTTTGGGTCCCAGCAACACACTGGCAAGTTATGTCCTAATCTATTACTATTACTGTTCTTTGACTTTCCTCACTATTCTCTTTTTTGGGTTCCAACAAGTGCATGTCTGGTCATGTTTTGTGTAGTTTCATGAGGATATTTTACCATCATTCACCACTTACATTCCTGTCTAGTATTGCCTGTTTTATTCTTGTCCACAAGCCTATTTATCACTTCTGAAACATGTAGCCATGACATCTTTTTCCAGCAGCTAGTGGTGTGAAATCTGTACTTTCTTGTTCGTTCTCAAACTCCAGCTAGATTCTCTGAATTTAGTCCAGAGAACAGAATGTGGCTATCATTGTTTACAGCTTGGCTGAGATATCTGAGCCTTTCGGAGTGACAAATCCCAACTTCAGCACAACTTCTGTGTAACTTTGATCCTCTGTTTTTGAACAACCAACCAAATCCTCAAAACTTCAGTCTCCTTTTATGTTGTGCCTAGCCAATAGCTCACTATTCTCTGGCACCCTTTCTGGTCATTTCAACGTACATGCAAATCTGTCACTGACTTTATATCTGACATGGTTTTCAGTGTCCTGTCTTTATCATCCTCAGCCGTTTCCCATTAATTTCACTAGTATGCAAATCAATACTTTATTTCTTTCATACAGGGAGAAAATTGTCAGCATGCAGTTCATGAGAAAATACATACATATTGCTAAAGGCATGAAGCCGATACTAACGAGAGCAGCTTCTGATTATATTGCCGAGGAATATACCAAGTTGAGAAACCAGGACAATCTGACACATGATCACATTGCAAGAGTGAGTATTGGTTTAAGTTGTCCGTATGGACACAATATGAATTACACCTTGTATCAGATATGCTGTCATTGAGATGACAGAAGCTAGATGATTAGATCAAAGTGGTGACTAGTAATAAGTATAATCTCTGGAATATTCAAGATACAAAGGGTTTAGCAGAAAACCTGCAAATATGCAGAGCAACAGAACAGCTAAATGTGTAATGTTAGCAAAACAAACTAAAACAGAAATCAGAATTTAAATATCTAGGATGCATTTTTACAGAAGATAGAGAAATTGAGATAAGGTGCCAAAAAGCAAACGCTGTAACATACTGTCACCGCTGCTTAAAAACCAAATTACATATAATAATTGCCCATGTGTTGCCGGGGCCCGAAAGGGGAGCAAAGAATAGCAATACTGTTTACCTTCCACGCATGTCGTAAAAGGCGACTACAGATGTTATGGGATGGAGTTGGCTGTCCCATCCCATATATGGTTAGTGACCCAAAGCCATGCTGAAGTTGGATGTGTCAGGCCGAACGGCGCAGATATCTCAGCAATACTTAAACCGTGACACAACGCATTCCGTTCTCTGGACTACATCCTGCTAATCTGCAGGAGTTTGAGAACGAACGCAGATGAATAAGATATAATAATAAACACCATCTTTATTCCTGCATTATGTTACAAGTGCCAGGCATATGATCCCTAACAAAAACACTCATGAGAAAGATTACAACATGTGCGATAAAATGCCTGAGAAAGGCTATAAATGTCACCAGAAGGAGAAATGAAGACATCAGAAAGATAGTAAGACCATATCATGCAAACAATATATAGAGACCCACACAGATCAACTGGTTCGCCCACTGCAGTCATTTCTAGCGATGCCGGTCCATAAGAGCATGACCTCTGTAGGGTATTGTAGCCCAAAGACCAGCGTCATGCAGCTGTTTCCTGACCATTTTATCTGAAATTCGACAAGCTGCTGCCATTGAATGGACTATGGAGTAGATGCCAATTGATTCCTGGGGTATGAAGTGGTCTTCTGCAGGAGTTGTGACTGCATCTTCCACTGTGCCGCCTGTCTGTCACTGAGCGAGATTGTTGAAATCGCCTCCAAAGGCAACTAATTGGTGTTTCTAACCACATTAAATTGTATGGCCACTACACTTTGTGATTATTCAGTTTGTAAGTGCCCATTGATGATGTATCGTCGTTCTGTAGTATGATGAACCATACTTGTGCTTTGAATTTATTCGAGGACCATCGCTCTTTTATAAACATTCAATAATAAGATCTGAGAGTTTTGTGTTCATTAAGTTTCACTGGATCCTCATGAACCTGTCACGGGTTATTGCCAAAAATGTTTGAACTTGATCTCTTAATGACCTCACACACCATGAGGTGAGTACACTTCAGGTAACCAGGAGAAGATAATGACCAGGTGGACACAGTCGATAGGTTGAATGATGTTCAATCAGCAAATATCTTTTATTAAATTTACTCCAAAGAAAGTTGTTTCCTATTTTTTAACAGTATACATCTGTGTTCCAGCTGAAGATGTATCCAAGAGATCCAACAGGAGTTTGAGAATGAACACTGAAGAATAAGAAGATAATCTGTGTTAAATCCTTTTGTTTAAATATAGACACAGCCTGTAACTGCTAGAGCTTTGGAGACCATAATTCGACTTTCCACTGCCCATGCAAAAGCACGTCTAAGTAAACTAGTAGAAATGACAGACGCACAAGCTGCTATTGAGTTGGTGGAATTTGCTTACTTTAAAAAGGTGAGTTCTGGTTATAGGTCGCTCTTGTGTATAATAATTGTTTAAAATTCTGTAACACTAGTTACAGAGGTTGCAAACATTTTTGAATAATTTTTTGTGAAAGTTTTTTTTATATTTTTCTGCATTTGTTTTCAAACTCTTGATCATTAGCAGGATTTAGTTATGGTTTTACAGTGACTAATATCTGTGCCTTAAGACTGAAAGGTGCCAATTGGAGATAATACATATCCTTTGCTATCAAATCTTATTTCATCTCTGCCTAGACATGATCCATAAAGTGTTAGCTAGACAGCTTCATACAAGCTTTGAAACAATCTATTTCAAGGGTGCACCATGAGGAGGTGCTTTTAGGAGCTTGGTTATCTGCTAACCCTGGGTTACACAAAAACAGTGTGTATCCTTTTCTTTTATGGTCTTGGTTATCTGTTAATCCTAGGATTACACAAGAACAGTGCATATCCCTTTGTGCTCCATGTTTGCACAATTCCTTGTGCACTGTACAATCATTAAATGTTTAAAGATAATTTTTGAAACAGTCCCATGTGTATGTGCAGGATTGTTGTCTCATCCGACACTAATGCACTTTGTCCATCCAGCTTTACGGTATCTGCACCTTCTTTGAACTGACTGGACCATGTTTAGCTTCAGAAATTCTAGCAATGCTGCAGGGATGTCCACAAATGCGCAATGTAGAGGCACATTTTTTTTTCTCTCTATGTGATGTGTCCTTTACAGAACGTTGTCCGCACTGTTTCCCAACTTCTTCCAGTGTCGTGTTCAGAAGGTCTTCGATGTCATGTGTCCATCGTAGTCTTGGTCTGCCTATTGTTTTCTTTCTTGAAACTTTTCCCTCCATGATTAATCTTTCTAAACCACTGTATCTCTTTATATATCCGAAATATGTTGATTTATGTTTTTTTTTATAGTTTTGAGGGTCCGTTCTTCTATGTTCAGATCTTTGCAGACATATGCGTTGGTTCGTCTTTCTGTCCATGATATTCTTATGACATTTCATTTCTATAACTCCCCATCGAGGCCAGAACCTTGAAGTGGTGATGGGGCTTAGTTCAGCCATCAGAGGCTGGAAACTAAGACTGGTCGGGCACTCCCACTCGAGCAGGACCATAGTCCGGCCCAAGTAAGCAGAGTGCTGAAGACGGAGGCAACCAGCCAAAAGGCGCACAGATAATCAGGTTGCCACGCATAAAACACAATGGAAACAGGACACTGTATGAACTACAAAAGACAGTGAGTTTTATTAAGGAGACAGAATTACAGATATAGACATGTTTCAAGTGAACGAAAGAAGAAGAAGAAGAATTTCTATAACATTTTTTGCTGCACTGTCTATAAGTTAGTTGATAAGCCAGTTTGACATTTTTTAAAGAAAATCCCATGATCTGTTTTTGTTGTTGTCTGACATCAACTTGTTTAGAATGAAAAAATTATTTGCAAATTTCATTCATTTTGAAAAACTTTCACGACCATTTCTTTGATTTTGTATTGTGAAATACATTATAGCCTAGCAAATGATCAGCTCAGTCACGCCCCTTCATATATTGTTTTCATTTACAACCCTCGGCTTTTGTGTTATTGGATACCACAAACACTGGGCTTCTTGTGCTTGAAAGGCCACACACAGGAGAAAATTTTTCGTAATTGCCCGGTATTGTGATTCCATGTGCACCATTTTTAATGCTTTTAGAAATCCAATCCTGTTGGACTGGACTGTACCAGTATAGTAATATTTTTCTTTATGCAAAAAATTTAGCAATGCCTTTGTGGTGTACCATTTATCAGCATAGATACCAACTGAAAATATTCTCAAATAAAGTTGCACATATCTTTTTTTGCAAACCCACCATTTCTTGTTCACAAATTGAGAATGGGGTGTTTCATTACTAAAGCAGTCAAAAAGCCATAGGACATATCCTGATGACAAACAACCAGCCAAACCAAAACAAATCTTTTGATTTGATATTTTTGAGTTATTAAAATTGCTTGTATTCCCAACAGCCCTTGAATTCATTTATCATTTCATTGATTCTCATTCCCCTGGTGTTATGGTTTTATTTAAATTCTCTGCCAATAAATTCACAGTAGACTCAATTTTATACTTTTCTGCATTCACATCTTCAACAAATAGAATTAGACTTACGTAAAACACAGGTTTATATTTCGTCTCAATGGGACACGATAGACTATATCTAAAACTAGTGGGTAATGATGAGCACACAAGAAATCATAAAAATTACAATACACAAATCACATTCAACGTTTCAACCAAAGGGTCTTTATCAAGACACAAACAAAACATTAAAAGACGACGAATTGAAAATTATCACAACGGAAATATGGAAATGATATACCTGAAGGTCAGAAAGTACATAAAAATGTAAATATATGTGGAAACGAAACGAACAAAAAGATGAGTAAATGACGGAACAAAAAGAATAAAGACAAAGACCACACCAACCCAGGTGTTCAACAAATAGAACAGGATGGTGGATAGGTTCAAACCTCTACATTCAAACAATTGTGGGAGAAATAACTCTGGGCTACATCTTGCTGGAAATATAGTATGACCATTGTCCTGCTACGAGAGAGATTCATCAGGAGTTTGATAATGAATGCTGAAAACGAATGGGTAAACCAGATGTCACAGATTTCATGTCGATGGTTTAGTCCCTTCATTGTTATTGTGTGGTGTGAAGTATTCTTTCCAGAACATAGTCTTCCGTATGATTCCCCACAGTCTCTGGCAAGTTGTCCCGCCTCCTCTAGCAACAAGTGCATGCATTCCTGAATATCTACTGTCCAGCGACGTCTTGGTCGACCTTTGCCTCAACTGCTTTAATTGTTATTGCTAACAGAAGGTAATACATTTCATATTTGTTAACAGCTTTCCAGTTGTTGGTGATCATCTAACAAGGGTATTCACTGCAATATAACATCAGCTGTCATTTATTTTGGGTCAGTTTGGCAGTTTGCTGTGGTGATGTAACCTGTTCCTATGTGATTCAGACCCATTCTGTTTCATTTCCCAGAACCACACATATTTACAATCAGCAACAGCTTTACATGAGTCCTGTATTATTTGTAAACTATGTTTGTGGGGCCCGAAAGAGGAGCAAAGAATAGCAACACTGTTTACCTTCCACGCATGTCGTAAAAGGCGACTAAGGAGGTTATGGGATGGATTTGGCTGTCCCATCCCATATAGGGTCAGTGACCTAAAGCCATGCTGAAGTCACGCTAAAAGGCGCAGATATCGCAGCAATGCTGTAAACCATGACACAACACATTCCGTTCCCCGGACTACATCCTGCTAATCTGCAGGAGTTTGAGAACGAACGCAGAAGAAGAAGAAACTATGTAACATAACATAAATAGTTGAAACTGGCAATTATTTTTAAGTATTTTTGTCATCCTTTTCATATTTGCCACAAATCTCTCACTCCGGCTTCAATGGCACTAACCATCTTGGTGCCTGTGACATTCGGTCACAGCAATTAAATCTTACTCTACTAGTAATATGGCTAGTTTACCCTTGAGAATCATAGTTTAGCCTTGAGAATCAGTATATATTCTCACAGATATGGGTGATGAAAAGTACAACTTCTGCGTCTTTTGTTCTCGTTTTTTAACAGAATGTAGTCCAGAGAATGGAATGTGTTGTCATGATTTACAGCTGTGCTGTGGTATCTGCACCTTTCCCTCTGACTCATCTGACTTAAAAAAAAATGGTTTCTGTGTATCTTTATTCCTATATGGGATAGTACAGCCAATTCCACCCCATAACCACCTTAATTGCCTCTTATGACATGCATGGAAGGTAAACAGTGTTGTTATTCTTTGTTCCCCTTTTGGGCCCGCCAACACATAGGTGACTAATTTATTTGTGTTTATTTTATTTTAATTAATTAAAATAAAATTTATGACATTTCGTATTCAAATACAATTACAGGTACTGGAAAAGGAGAAGAAATCTCGCAGAAGGACTCATGAAAGTGAAGGTGAAGATAGTCAGGAAGATGATGAAACAGAAGAGAAAAGCCCACAGAGTAAAAAGAAGTAAGAGTCTTTAACTTATCATCAACTGTTACATATTTTACTATTTTGACCATTAAATTAACTATCAGACTGACCATTGTTTTAGCTGAAAATGTGTATGTGGTGCCCTTACTATGAACAGGTGGAACATGGAGTTTGGTGAAAAGCAACTCTGTACAGAATATGACAATTCCCTGGCAAAGCCCAGAAATATAGTTGTTTTTCTTCATGTCCCATTCATAGCTTGATTACACCATACATACTGACAGCTAGTGTCACGGTTAGAGCTCATCTGGTTTTCACATCAGGATTTACAATTCTGGGTACATATGGTTTCATATTGTTCTTGTGTGATTCCCAGGGTTAGAAAACAACTAAGATCCTAAAAGTACCTCCTCCGAGTGCACTTTGAAAACAAGACATACCACGGCTCGTGATATGTTAATAGCTATCATTTTTAGGAATCATGGATGTGGAGACTAGATGGAAAGAGAATTGATTGAAAAAGAAATATAATATCTCCAGCACTTAGCTGACACAGCCAGCAGCAGGAGATATTGCTTTCTAAACTGCCAAGACCAAAGAAGATAGCTACATTCACAGATTGCAGATCCCTACTGGAATCAATCCAGAGCATCAGAAATGAAAGCCTTCTGCACATCAGATAAGAGCTCTGACATATCCAAAACTCCTTAGCAATTGCCCTTCAATGGATACCGTTACACTGTGTGAGCTGTGGGAATACACTGTGAGCCATGAGAAAGCGAATGCTCTGTCAAGAACAGGTAGATAAATGTATTCAACACAAACCCACTGTCCTACAGAGAAGCAAAAATAATAACCCATAACATATACACGTCATCATAAATGGAAGTTAATACAGACATGGTGCAGTACATCACCTCCAAAGATACCAAAGGACCACACTATTTTGCCTTAGAACAGGCCACTACAGACTATTCTATCAACTTTACACTGTGGATCTTATACACGGGTAAATTTCCATGTGAATCCGGAACCCAAATTCCCGAATATATACTTCGTGACTGCCCAATATACAAAAAGTGGATCAGGCCAGAAGATAAAAATTTGAGGCAAAAGTTATGGGACATCTGCTCTGACTTGGAGAAGACAGTGGACTTCGCCCTGACAACAGGCCTGACAATATAACGTTTGCATATGCTGAAAGCAGAGTAAGCCAACGGCACTGTGACACGGGGCATTCTAGCTAGGCCAACTCTCTGCATAATAGAGGCAACCAATGACATCTAGAGTACAGATTGAATGCCTCTTTTTCTTCTTCTTTTGCATTCGTTCTCAAACTCCTGCAGATTGGCAGGATGTAGTCAGGAGAACGGAATGTGTTGTGTTATGGTTTACAGCATTGCTGCAATATCTGCGCCTTTCGGCCTGACAAATCCGACTTCACTATGGCTTTGGGTCACTGACCCCATATGGGATAGGACAGTTAAATCCATCCCACAACCTCCTTAGTCGCCTCTTTTGACATACATGGAAGGTAAACATTGTTGCTATTCTTTATTCCCCTTTCGGGCCCCAGCAACACAAGGGCAAAAATTGCTCTATAGAAAGCAACACATACTAGAGGGCAGTATCTTGTGAGGCTAAAGTGGCAACAAAGTCCCAGTTGTCCAGCAGGAGACCTGTCAGCCTAAGTGTTGATCATGGTCGATAACATACAATGGCCAAAGCGATGTGTCCAATGATAAACATCTCACCATAATAGAACCCATGCAAAGTAGGAGACATGACTCAGGTATTGGTCTCATCAACTTTAGCATGCACACCTGGATATGAATACAGTTTACCATTACACTAGAAAAGTTTCTTACAAAAATTCAGGAGCGCATGTTCAAACTCTGTTTGAAACTAAAGCAGTGTTGAGACTCGGATGCTGAAGCAGCGTAGACAGGCACATCCTTGTCTTTGAAGATGAGCCAACCCTAGTCTAACTCGACTGGTGCTGTTGCCTAACATTGCTCATACAGAGAGTTCACTGCTCAAGAGTGCATGGCCAAGAGGTTAGAGTGTTGGTCTCACACCTGTGAAGTCCAGAGTTTGATCCCCAGTAATGACTGGGTTTTCTTGTCAGAGGGTAAATTAAAAAACTCACTTTCCTGTGATCCAGGAAAAATACCAGCTAGTCTCGTAACATACACCCTCTCCGAGTATAAAGCTTCTTCAACAGTTAAACCAAAACCTCATGAGTATGAAAGAAGACTCTGAAAAACCATCCCGCTGCACATAGGAAGTAAGAGCAAGTTGCTCATAATTCCTAGAGATAGTGACACACAAACATGCACAATTCTGGGTTCTCTGAATATTGCACCACAAAGTGAAATGACAATATTGATATCACCGAATGGTTGTAAGCTTTCATGTAATTGTGTGTCTACATAAAAGTGAAGGGAAATGTGTGCTGTATAAAGACATAAACCTCTTTGTGTAAGGCTTATTACCATGCACAAAAAACACTGAATACTATTGAGAAATATAAATAACCAAATGATCGGAGGGTGTCTGACAAAGTGGAGGGTGCCGCAGTAACCGAACGAACAAATAGTTAAGCAAAATGAATTAAACTGGTTACTAAAAACACTTACCTTACTTATGAATAAAAATATATTTTAAAAAGTATATAAATACATACAATAGAACTACACAGGACAAATCTCAACGTGTCGGTCCAAATGGGACCTTTTTCAAGAGACAAATAACTTATAAACTAAACAATAATAAACAAAATAGATGACTGAAATTTTATCAAGCCATGTTTCTATGATGCAGAAATGGAAACGCAAAAGAGGAAATGCGTGCTTTCATTATAAACAAACTGGATTGTGGGAAATTAGAGGCAATAGAGATGTGGTTGGGGGTGTTAAAATAATAAAAAGAGAAACTGACCAAAATCAATAATATAAGAAAAAGACCTTTTTTGTCACTTCATGAGACAGGCAGGTTTTGAGAACATAGTCGCAACAGAGACAGAGGGGGACAACGTGAGAAAATATTAGTTTGACAACCTAGCAAGGCATGGAAAAAACAATGATCCTGATAACAATACTGTGGACAGAGAGCCATGGTCACCTACGCCAACCAGAATGGCATATGATAATGATTGATGAGTAATGATCAGGTTGTGGGTTTGGGGAAGGAACGATACAAGAAGAATCATCATTTTCGCTTTGAAATGGTCCCATTTGGACCAATATGTTGAGATTTGTCCTGTGTAGTTTTATTGTATTTTTATATACTTTTTTAAATATATTTTTATTCATAGGTATGGTAAGTGTTTTTAGTATCTTGAAACTTAGAGGTCTTTAATGAAGGGTTGGTTCTGTAGAGGGTCAAAGCGACGCTGAAGTCCGATGTGTCCTGCTGAAAAGTCACATATATCTGCAAAACTGTAAACCATGGCAGCATGTATCTATTCTGTAGGAGTTTGAGAACAAGTCTAGAAGTAGCCAAAGTGCTTGTGTTGTTTATTTTCAGGAAAACTCCACGTGGTAAGAAACAAGTACGCAACGAAGGGGAAGAGGGGTATGATCCCTATGACTTTGAAGAGATTGAACAAGAAGCAGGTATGAAACTATGATTGAATGAAAAATTGATCTACAATTAGTTAAAATATCCCTGACTCAGAAGCAATTTTTTGGCAACCACATCATTCTCATGGAGGCTATTAACACAGAATTAAGTCATTTGCATACAGTGCTACTCTAGTTCCACATGGTATTTCTTCCATTAAATCATTAATCTGAATTTTTAACAGTGGCATGACATAACAGTACCTTCTTACTTTCTTGCCATTTACACTCTGGCTATTCTTTATTTTTTTCTTAGTTTCTTTCAGGCTGTTGTTCTTCAGCATTCGCTCTCATATAACCACAACGAATATATTGTGTGATTTACGCTGGGGAGCGTGAATTGCGTTGTGCTGCAGGTTCCACAGTAAAACTGTTTTATCTGCACCTCGGTTGCCACTCAGTGGTCTGGACTTCCGAGGTCCAGCACATCCGTTTTCATCAGTCCTTTATTTCGGGTTTGGTCCCTGAGGCTGTTCTATTGCAATGAAAGGCTTTGGTCCATTTATACATATTACCATGTATCTTGTAGTTTCTTCTATTTGAAGCAATCCTTTCCATACTTTATCAAAGGCCTTCTGTAAAACAATCCATGCCAACAATACGGATTTCTTGTCTTGGAAAACATCTTCAGTTTCCTGTGAGAGGAGTGTAGAGTGATCGTCTGTGGAGTAGTTTTGTCTAAAGCCAGCCTGCTGTGGTGCAAGTAACTTTCTATTTTTTATGGTGAAATTTTAGTCTTAAGTTTATGTTGCACTCCATTGTTTTGCACAAGAAACTTGTAAGACTAATTGGTCTGTTGCTGGAGGCTGTTTTTCTATCTTTGCCAGGTTTAAACAGATGGACTATAATTGATTCCCACCAGATTTGTGGGATCATTCCTGTAGTCCAGCTAATATTTGAGATGTCCAATGGATTCCTAATTACTGTTGTCCGTATATTTGTAATCATTTTATTTTATATTTCATTAATACCTGGGGACTAATTCGCTATATATGATGAATGTATCCATAATTTCATAAGTGCTGCTTTCATTGCTGTTTCTGGTCAGCATGTTCATTTCAGTTTGTTGGTCACTGTACTTTATGCTGTTCTGGACTAATTTCAACATTGCAGTCTTGGGCGAATATCCTAGCACAATTATCTACTGCTTGTTTTTCTGTAATCACTTTTTCATCTTGTATGAGTGTTAATGTGTGCTTCTCCCTGTTTCCACATCATTTAGCTGTTTGATCAGTTTCCAGTTTTCTTCCAACCTTTTCAAAATTTAGGGATTCTGTTTTATTTTTCCAGCTTTCTTCTATCTTGGCTCTTTAGAATTTAGCCTTTGCATGTTGATGCTTGTTTAGTGTTCCTGGCGTAGATAATTTTTCACTGCCGTCCATACTTTCTAAAATTATTCTTGCAGTAGTTCTAGTTATTCTCTCCAGTACTGATTGTGATCTCCTCTTTGTATTGTTTCTTTGTCAGCTCGACAAATACATTTATTGAATGCTTTTATTGTGGTGTTTATGTCTTTACCTTCCATATCTATTTGTCCAGATAAAACACTACTACTGTGTTTTAATAACCTCCAATTTGCTTTTTAATAATTCCATCTTGGATGCAAACATTCCTTGTGGTTTCATTTTTAATACTAAAGGAATATATAGGTGACTGTTTACTGATTTTCCATCCTAGGTTTGCTGAGTACAATGCCAAGTCTGGTGTGAAAGTGGTTTACCATATTCTTGACTGGTATGATGGAGGAACTTCTTTGTCATCTTGCAAGTTTTCAAGTTCTTCTCTTTTATCCATGTGGTCATAACCCCAGCTCTGTGAGTGACTTAAAATCTCCACATACAGTGTCTTCCTCTGTATGGTATTGTGTCCATGGAAGGGGTTGGTTATTTGGACAATAGTAATTCAGTGGGTGGAAGTCTGGGTTTTTATCTTTATTTGAAGGACCTGGTATTCCCTATTTCCATGTATAGTTCAGTTTGATATGCTCTGATATTATTTTTAACTAGTTAAGTATACCTCTTTTTCTGTCTATTCTATCAGCACTAAAAATATATAATTTTAAAGGCTACATCTTTGCTGAGGTGTCTCTTGTATGCAGCAAATGCTGACCTGTTTATTAAAGGTGTTCTCAACTTCTAATTTCTTACTAAAACTGTCTTTTTTACTATTTAGACACTGCATTTCAGTGCATTATTGTAAGTGGTGTCTAATTGGTTAGTAATGTTTCTTAGTCAGTGATACCCTTGTGCCTCCTGGCTCCACAAAAAAATCGAAGAGAGTCACATGGAGTAGGCACTTTTGAGGTATATGATCCGGTGCTGCTCCTGTCTGGTGAGTCTTCATAGGAGTAGCACTATGATGGGGTAGTGTAGATATAGAATTTTATGTGCGATAATGCAATACATTGTGGTCTGTCTTCAGGTCAACTGTTCTCCTACCCGAATGTAGGATGACCCAACCTGTCTTTCCAGCCTCTGCTGGACTACGTCCAATTTCCTTGCCATGGAACTGGCATCAATGGGGCGGGGCGATCAACACTAAATACTCAGTTCATATGACATTTGTGTATACATAGTGACCTCCAATGTAAATTAGTGCACAGTGACTTTGTACACATCCTTTATTACTAAGAAGCTGTGAAGAAATATTGGGGGGGGGGGTCAGGCTGATACCTTCTGATTTTTCTAATTGTTCCTCTGACTTTCTTAATAATTTATATTTATTATTCATGTATACGGTATATATTTTTTAGATTAATTAAAATTCCATGGACAGCCAAGGAAAATAATGTAATCATCAGAGATGTTGGAGTAAAATAATTTATTGAAAAAAATTAGACGCAGACAATCAAGATTTTTAGGACATGTGATGGGAAAAGTAAAACTTGAAAATTTAGTAACCACCGGAAAGATCAAGGGGAGAAGAGACATAAAAAGACAGAGATAAATTTCTGGATGGATTGTCACTAACTGAACTTATTGACAACACAAGAGGCAGAGAGTTGTGGAGAAGCATGATCGCCTATACCACTTGGTATGGCACTTGATTGATTGATGTATTTGTTTATATTTGTATGGATATTTTCACAGCTCTGCATATCTGAATAGATCAGTTAACAAAAAAATTAAAGTTAATTAAAAAAACGTGTTCTTATTTATACTGTTTTAGAACCAGTGAGCTTAGAAGAAGAAAGACGGAAAAGGCGGGAATCTGGATCTGCACCATCAACTCCTGTTGCTGAATCCACAATAACAGATGATAGGTTTGTGCTTGATTTATTCATCAGTATTATTTTCCCTTTTTTTGGTTTGTTCTCAAACTCACATAGCAGGACAAGGGTCCTAGATTTTCAGTTAGATTTAGTCCAGCGAATAGAAATGCTGTGTTTCGTTTTTTTATATCTGCACCTTTATCAAACACATCCAACTTCTGCCTTTTTTCTTAATTTTCTATGATTCTTCGCCAATGGCGCTAAATAGCGGGGACATTTTTGGGGAATGTTTCTGCCCATGGCACACTAAAGGTTAGCCTTAAGCAATGTAACATATTTTGGACATATAAAGAGATACAATTATGTCTTGAAAGATTAATCATGGCAGGAAAGAGAACAAGAAGCAGACCAAAATTATGATGGACACAGGTTGAAGACCTTCTGAACATGACACTGTAAGAGGTTGGGCAGCTTGCACAGAACCGAGAGACTTACAGAGTGGCAGTAAGGACATGTCATATAGATAGATATATTTATACGCTAATCCCTTTTTTTGCCTTGCGTCAGGGGTAGAAGATTTTTCTGGAGATGGCTTTTGCGTGCAATATATATCACGGTACTTGTTACCTCCCCTATTTCGGTGGTCCAACGCTTACGTGGTCTAGGTCTATGGCCGTTGTATCTGTGTAGCATCACTTGTTGGGGAACACTGCTGACTTGTGAAAACCATTTGATCTGCTGTCTCTTAATGTATTCTAGTATCTGTGTAGCACCAGATTTTTTTCCTAATGTCATCGTTCTTTATTCTGTCTCTTAGCGATATTCCTCATATTCTGTGCACACATGCCATTTCGGTTGTCACAAGTTTGCTTTTGTCTTGCACTGTTGTCCATGTTTGATATTGGTAGCATAGTGTTGGAAGATGATACATTATGCTGCATTTTCCATTTTTAATTGCCAGTTTTCTAATGTATTTTTTTTAATTGAACCAGGTTGAAAACATTCCGTTCTTCATTGTACCAACTGTATAAGAAGGAACGAGCACAGTCAGTCCAGCTGTCCCAAGTTAAAACACACATGGCAGCAGAGCACAAGGATAGCCCATTCACTGAGGGAGAAATAATGGGTGCCATAGACAAAATGATGGATGATAATCAAGTCATGTTATCTGATAATATATTGTTTCTTGTGTAATCATTTCATCTTCATGTTATATAAAGCAGGGATTCTCAACTTGATAACATATGTCACAAAATGTAATTATTTGTCTTTGTTACAATGCTAATAAACATAGGCATAACATTTGTTGTGTTCTTGTCAGTAAATAATCCATGCACATTCTGCTGGTCATGCTTGTGATGGTATAAACAAGACTGAAACATTCTTCTTTAGCATTCATTCTCAAACTCCAGTTGGATCTCTCTAGTAGCAGGACAATGGTCCTACTAGATTTCCAGCAGAAAGTGGAAAATCTTTGTCTCCGTTTTATTTGCACTAATGTTCCGACATATGTCTTTGGCAGGATTGAAACATTCAATGCTAATATGTCCAATATACTTAGTCATATTAGAGTAAATTGGGAGCTGAAAATGTGTTTTGTGACTATCATCAAGTGCCGTCTAAGCATAGAAGTTTGGCTGCAAAAAATCTCAATCCTTCTGTGCCTCTTGTCTTGGTGGTGCTCACAGATAGACTATCTTGTCCATCTCATGATGTTTTCCTCCTGCCAGCATCTGCCTATCTATTGTTCGCTGCTCCTCAATCTTATCTTCTACTCTCTTATTTTCAAGTGGCAACCGGGACCTGGACTTCTAATTCAAGATGAAAAGAATAGCACCACTCTCTTTCCAGACATATTGTAGGACAGTTGGGGATGGTCTGACAACTTATCACCTGTGAACAAAATCACTGGTGCTGCATGCGCTGCTCTGATTTCTTACTTTTGCCTTCTCTCAAAAGGTCCCCATGGATGACTGAGATATGCAGACTAGCACACATTGCATCTTTGTCCTTTTGTCGCAGACTCCTTGACGGAAATGCTCTGTCAATAGATCTGGCGGAAGAATAATTAAATAGGTGTGAATCCACAATAGGGCAAAGGTACAATCGCTGGCCTGTATATCTGTCATCCATTTGATAGAAGACGAAAGAAAGTATTTAAAAAATTAGGCAAGACATGAATTTTTCTCTTCATTTGCAGTTTAGTACGTCTACAAAAGTCATGTTTTCTTGATAAAAGCAGTATTTCAATGCTCCTCACACAGATTTCTGTGAGCATCTGTCTGTGATGCGGTGACAGTTATATAGGCTGATAGATTGAGCTTATATCCCAACTTTCATTGGTTGTCTCCTGGAAAGAAGACTAGTCCTATTCTTTGCAGCCTAAACAAACCAATGTTGCCACATGGGTCTGAAATCTGATAATAAACATTTTCCTCTGATTCTTCAAATGTTTGCTGTTGACTTTTGTATGCCATGGTTATTGTTTGTTGAATTTTAGGCATACCTCTGATTTATAAATCAGGACCCTAATTTGTAATCTCATCTGTTGTTAATGCAAGATCTATTACAACACAAATGTGTTAGTTGTCAGACCTTCATCATAGCACACCAGACACATCCATAGGTGCCCCGATCTCATATTCAATTTTATGTTTGATAACTCTACTTGTGATTCCAATATATCACTAATATCTTGCAAGACCTTGCTTCACTCCCATGTCCTGTATTCTAGCCATACATGGACAAAGAAATACCTCATATCACCCAATTGGTCTAACTCTTTGATTGCATTCAAAATATGAATGTTACAATAACAAATGTGTATGAACTGCTATGTATATATTAGTTGTTTTTCAACACAGTGTATTATTTGTTATTACGAATGAAATAAATGTCTTGTCATTGATTCTTTCTACTATCAATATTTGCTGAATAAATAAATGTCATGACAAAACATTGCATTGAATACAGTATTCTTGTGTGTTCATTCTCAAACTTAGATCTAATAAGTTATAGTCATGAGAGCAACATGTGTTTAGTTAGTATACAGCTTGGCTGCAATTTCTGCACCTTTTGGCCGGACATATCTGACTTCAGCATGGCTACGGGGTCACTAAAACTGCCTTTTATAGCAGGTACAGAGACACTATTCTTTTCTCCCATTTCAGGGAACTGGTAACACGTGGATGAATAATAGTAATCTTCAGTAAAAAGTATTTTATATGATAAGGTCTGTCACCCATCCTGCTATCCAGTTATGCCCAATCTGCATTCATACCAGTATCCAAAATCTGGCTCATTGGTAAGGCAATCCTGTCTGTGTTCGTCCATCACAAGTGATGATGACCATTTGTTAAATCCACTTTTGAAAATTCAGTTAGAATTATGTCCATGCCTAATAGTTCGGAGTTGGCTAATAAGCCCTATTCAAGCTTTAAATGTCCTTAGACAGTTCAGGCATGGAATGACCACTGCAGACTGATTTTGGTCTGTGGCTTTCTAGCTAATCTTCGCTGCTGCATTTTTCTTTTTACAAGATGTGCCCTTTTTGACTGTAAGAACACCATGTAGATCTATTTTGTGTACGTTCTTCCTATGTATTTTGGTCTATTTCAAAGGCTTTCAGTGAGGTCTTTAATGAGTCCTTGTAGCGATTCTTTTGACCAACTTGAGATTGTGTACCCTTCTTCGGCTCATTATAGAGAATATCTTTGGCAGGCGATGGTCTGACATATATACCAAATGACCTGCCCAACAAATTATTAGTCTATTAGATACCAGATCTGTATATATATTTTATCATCACTTGTGATGGATGAACACATACCAGATCTGTCAAGGACAGTGGTATATGGCATCTTGTCTTGCCATCTGATGTTCATAACGTTTCTGAGACAAGTTGTGTGAAAGTGGTTGAGTTTCCTCATATGATATAACAACACATACAGTCTATACAGTGTCCATATTTCACTAACTGTATTAAGTTCGTTGAGGAGTGTACATACATTCCATGCTCCTAGAGTCAGTGAAAAAACCTTTTCCCTGTGGGTGAACTTTCATGGATGTGAAAATGACTTGTACTGGGGATTTTGATTTAAGTGAGGGGTTGTGCAAAGGTTCTACCTCACACTCTTCTACCTCACACTCATGTCGGACCTCGTTTGAAACCAGTGTCGAGACAACTGAAAGTGAAGTTCATTTCAGTGGATGGCCATGGTTTTCTACATGTCTCACCATGGCCAATTCGGTCCAGACTGCGTTGCTGGCATTCGCCTACAGTACCCCGAGGACTGATAAACTATCATACCTCATATGCGTAAATTTTCCAAATATCAGACTTGCGTGGAGTGGTTGGCAAGACCGGCATGCTTTTTAAAAAAGTATCACTTACTTTATGACATTTTAACAATCAAGCATGGAGCCAGAACACGCCTCAAGCAGTCCACTGGTGATGTATTCACGCGACACGTTATAACTGCTGTAGCTACATGGTGAACGATTCAATATGTTGTTATCATCATGTGACATATTCTTTCCAGAACATGGTCTTCCTTATGGATTCTCTGAACACTGCGATTCTGGGTTAGTTAACCTGCCGCAGCCATAGGCATATTTAAGAAATCTGATATATCTCTGCACCATAGTCATCTTGGTCGCCCCCTTTCCCTGTTGTCGTTAACTCTTCCTTCATCTATTAATCTTTCCATGCTGTTATGTCTCTTCATAGGAGGAAAAAAACACAGCTTTCTTGTTAGGGTGTTATTAAGAAGCCAGCCCTCTTCTGCGTTTATCTTAACACCTCTTGATTTGTCTTTTTAGTTGTCCATGATATACGTAAAATTCTTCTGTAGCAACTCATTTTGAAAGCAGCAGTTCTCTTTGCTATTGTTTTATTTAGTGTCCATGCCTCAGAACCGTATATTGCCACTGGAAATACGCTTATCCTGATTATACATAGTTTAGCTATGCTGCTGGTACCTTACAAATGATTTTTCATTTGCGCAAGTTTCAATGTCGCCATTGCAATTCATCTCTGGATTTCAACAGTGCATTCTCCTGAGCTATTTATTATCCTTGGTTGTAATTTCAATATATCCAAAATATAATTGCTAGGCACATTACTCCTTTAGTTTGCTATTGCTTTCTAAGTGAATATCTCAATGTGTTGTTGGTATTGAAGCAAGTTAGGTCATCACATAAACTTCAAAATTATTATATAGAATCACTCTTTATTATAATCTAACAAATACATCCACTAGACAGTCTCAACTGGTCTATTAAACACACTTAATATTATGATATTAACACAAACTTTGAAAACACAGTAGCCCAAACGACACAAGAAAAAAATATGCTATATTGACATGACCTAGAACATCCTAGCTATGGATGGTGTATGACCGTTGTTTAGTGGGTCCTGTTGCCTCGTCAACAATGGGTTTGTTATACTATAAAAATGTATGTTGCCACTGTGGTTTGCAGTATTATAGATCTACCAACAAGACCAGATGCAGACTGGTCTGATTAGTTGCAGCCCCGTCTCCCCAGAGGTTCCTTTTGATATTTGTGTATAGGTGTTATCAGAAGATAATTTTTTTACCTTTAATGATGCAAAAGCCTTGCATGTCGTAAAAGATGACTTAAGATGGAGTTAGCTGTCTCATAAGCCATGATGAAATTAGATGTATTGGGCAGAAATCACAGCCAAGCTGTAAACCATGCAGCTAATTGCAGGAGCTTGAGAATAAACTTGTTCAGTTCGAGAACAATTGGGTGGATATTCTACATTTGCACTAGAACCACGTGAAAGGGGTAGGCTACATCATCGTTGAGTGCCGTATCTGCAACAAGGGTTGGCTGCAATAGACATCCAACATCCCATCTCAAGTCTTGATGATGCTCTCTGCTACACTGTAACCTGTACATCTTGTGATGTTACTCTCCCATTTGTATCTCTGCCTACCTCTTGCTCGCTTCCATTCGACTTTACCCTCAAGTAAGGTCTTCAATAAGGTGTCATATCTTTTAATGTGTCCAAAATATTTTATTTGCCTGATCTTTATTTCTCTTAATTATTTCTTCATATTAAGTGTTGTTAGAACCTCTTAGTTTGTTTTCTTCTCTTTCCATGATATTCTTTCTCCCTATTCTATAAATCCACATCTCAAAGGCATCAATTCTGTCTTCTGTTTGTTTAATGACCATGTTTCTGAACCTTACATTCATATAGAATTGAGGTAGACTACAGCAAATATAAACATTTCAGTACTTTCCAACTTTGTGTTTTTATGTAACAACGGTCATACTTTTAGATAGACCATAAACACTTCACTGCCACACCATTATTTTTTTAGGGTTTGTTTAGTTTTATTTATTTTAAGAAATTATTTTTCAAATAACAATAATGTTCTGACACTGAAACTTTCAGAAGACACTTAGACTGGAAGAAACTTTCAGATTTGAAGAAATTTTTATCTCAAAGTTTCAATTCCATTTATTTTATTAATGATTTTGTATAACAGTTCACATCCCAGTTTTTGAAGTGGGTGTCCACAAGAATCCTGGACGCATAGAATTATCTTTTATAAACTTATGATTGTCATTTACTTGAATCATAGTCAAAAGTCCATTTTTATCACTATTGCTACTTTAGGTGAAGTATTATCATCCATTTTACCATGATTGCTCACTAGTCAGAATAAGAGTCACTTTAGGTGAAGTATTATCATCCATAAATAAGACTATGACAGACCTAGCGAGTCTGTAGATGATTTATCCTGTTCATATCAAATAATTTGCTAAAATAAATTTCAAGTGAAGAACATTCCAACAATGGCAAGCAGCAATCGAGTTACCAACAG
The DNA here is from genome assembly GCA_034231615.1 of Meghimatium bilineatum. Classification (NCBI taxonomy): domain Eukaryota; kingdom Metazoa; phylum Mollusca; class Gastropoda; order Stylommatophora; family Philomycidae; genus Meghimatium; species Meghimatium bilineatum. The sequence continues at coordinate 9,572,654 of CM067306.1, forward strand.
ATGCCAGAGCAATATTCTCTTCAGATGGCAAGATGGACAACGAAATAGACATTTGTAGCAAAGTGAATCAAATATTGGGACAATTATCCCATTTATTAGAACACAAAATACTTTTAGGAGTGATAAAATCCATTTTACCACGATTGCTTACTAGCCAGTTATTTTAGGCATGGCATAACCCATTTTGAAGTGTTCATGGGAAAAATGCATAAACGTTAAATTTTGAATATATGTGCTCAATATTCCAATAACTTGTGCCACATTGGGATGACATTTGTGATGGTTGGTTGCTGAACCAGCGGTCCATGAGCTCATGCCTTTTGACCTAATGCTATTGTGTGATATGTGTTTGTGAGAAGTTCCATATAAGGTGTTCAATTTATCTAGCCTTGGAAAGAGAAGAATTTTTCCTGACATGATCCAGCACTTATCATTCAAAAGATGGTGACCAACAGTTTCGTAGGGATGGGTGCACTATGGGGTGTGTTGTGGTTGTATTCTGTGCAGGTGATTGTTAATCATGTGTGCAAAGTAGGAAGATAATACTCTGGTCTTTTCATGAGGTTGATGTTTTCTTTGGGCTGGTCATATATTTGTAGATTCTGTGTTTTCCCAGAATTCATGCACTTAAAATCAATGTAGAGCCAGTAAAATAACCCCACAAAAATGTCAGCGGAAGCTATGAAAGGAAATTTTTGCTTTGACAACTAAAATAGAAACCTGGTCTGGATCCATTAAATATTTATGAAATAACAAATTCGCTATCAACAGTACAAACAATAAAGAGTGAATATGATTGGGATTTTGAAAAGTTTTAAATGGGGAAATTTGTTAAAAGATAAGCGGAACAGAGAGATTCTGCAGTATAACAATTGAACTAATAAACAAGTCAAGTAGCAACTGTAATTTATTGATTTGAAAATGCTTGATTACAGTAATTGTACATTTTTTTTTTAAATTGTGTGAATAGAATATGCTGCTATATTAACAATATTTTTGTAAAGTATTTACAAACAATAAACTGCTGCTCATGAAAACTGGTAGGCACAAAGTGTATGATACATTTATTTCTTTATAATACAAATTTGGTTACACGTTATCAATGCAGGCACTTTTACTTACTGGTAGCTATCTCCAAATACTTCTATACAATGGATGTTAATTTTATATTTCCATATCAAAAGAAATATTATTGCATTCATTGTTCCAGGTTTAGAATTATGCTTGATGAATATAACAAGGAAGTCAGTTCTGTACAGGTAGGTTTCTATACAAAGATAAATGTTGTAGGAAGTGAGGAGATAAACTAAATAAAGGTGCTTGTTTTTAGGACAGTTGCCCAAATACTTCTGTATTGGAGGAAACTATTTCTGAATGGTCCAGTAGAGAACGTTGCAAGTCCACTGCTAGGTAATTAAAAAAAAAATGTTGTACACTATTAGTTAATAAAGAACATTGACAGTCCAATGTGATAGTGTCCACAGCAATGCTTATCTTCTTCTTTTTCAGCGTTCATTCTCAAACTCCCACTGAATCTCTCTTGTAGCAGGACCATGGTCCTATTAGATTTCCAGCAGGATGTAGTCCAGAGAATGAAATGCGTTATGTCGCCGTTTTAGTTGCGCCAATGGCCCGACACATCCGTCTTCGACGGGAGCAATGCATATAAAGGAATGGTATCGAAGGACACACACAAATATAGATGTGAGACATCTATTATGACATCTACACAAGTTAAAGCATCACAATTGTGCTCAAATGAAAGAAGTAATCTATGTGTCGCTGGGACCACAAGTGAAAAGAAGAATAACTGTGACCTGTCATGCATGTCGTAATAAACAACAAAGATCCTAGGTTGTTAGAAGCTTGTTGCATCCAAAGTGACCCAGAAGCCACGTTTTAGTTGCATTAATTATGACAAAACATTCTGAACAATGCACATATCGATCTACAAAATATAATCGGTTGTTTTTAAAAATCAAACATGAGAACCTAAATCAGTCATAGTTTTCTTTTTTCAACTGAGAAACATTTCATGTCAGAAACAAGTCATTACAGTAGCAACATTTTCATCTCCAATGTAGAAGAGGCGTGCATGTTGCTGGGTAAACAGATTAGATATTTTTTGCCCTTAGAAAGAATAAGACATACTGTTTTTGTGGAACCCCAGAATTCAACCACTAATTTGACTAATGAAAACATGGAGTCATATTGACTGTGTGGCCAAAAAATTTTCAGCATTGATACCACCATAAACTCAATATGTGCTTGTGAGATACACATCGCTGTAAATCCGTGCTAGTTGACACCTATGATATTATTCTCAACAAAGGACACTATATAACATTGCCTACCACAATACCCATATTTAATTACATTTGTTACACTGCACAAAATTAAAAAGATTCAAATAATATTTCCGCAAGTAAAAACTAAAGGCATGGAGACAAAATGGAATGTTCTGTCTGCACTGAAGGAATGTTATCATTTGTAAACAGAAATATTAATGGCTATACTTATAGCTTGCCATAGGTCAATCATAATAATAATAATAAAGATTTATATACACATTATGCTTCCAGTTCCAATTTTGATATCAGCAATGGAATCATCATCAGGAGTGGCGTAGGGAATCGTCGATTTCAACAGCTTTATTTCTTGTATTGAGACCGTTGTTGACTGCCATGCCACTTGTGTTGTGTCTATATAAAGGGTGTTAGTGATGGAGAGGTTTGGTGGCAACAGTTGTCTTTGTAGGTCTTGTAGCTCAAGGCATTCAATAAGGTGGTGTTTTACTGTATCTTCCTCTTGTCTGTTGCAGTATGATTTGTGGTAATCCTTTGTAGGTGTTTGTTAAGTTGTACATGTTATCCGCAGTCTAAATATTGTGGTTTGATCCTTGCTGTGTAGCCTATTTATGCTATCATGTTCATTTGTGCCACAATGTTACACTAATATTTTCTCACACTGCCATCTTCAGTATCTCTTGACTGTTGTAACTATGTTCTCGAGATCTGTCTCATAATGTGTACAAAAATATGATTGTCTCTTTTTATCAATGAAAAATCAAGATTAATTTCTTGATAACTGACTCATCCATTTTGTGTCCACCAGTGACCTTCAGGAATGAAGCATCAGCTGTGATGTTCTTGCAGAAGGAAGGGAAGGATAATAGGGACAATCTCTGCTACTAATGAGATATCACCAAAGAGTAATGATGATGATTCATAACTATCAAGTGACCAAATTTACTATAATCTCCAGCAATGGGGAAGAATGCCTCTTAAAAAAGCAGAAGAAGAATTCACTTGTAAATAATTATAACATTTTCTAATTATAAATCTTGTTTGAAAAAAAAAGTTTTTTGAAGCAGTGAAATTGCAATTCTCAATTTCTATGTGAACCAATTGAAACCAATAGAGACCGAAACACAGGTCTTCGTGGGTGAGATTTCAAGACAAACTTACTGACTACTTCACTCCTTTTGTCATGAATATTTCCATGTTTTTCATTGGTCACTGTAATGTGTTGTCTTCACAGTGACCAATGAAAAGTACAGATATATTCAGGTATGACAAGAGTAACAATGAATAAAATTTAATAGAAAATAACCTGCTTACTAAAGTTTAGCAACACTTGGTGCTAAAACATCAAAAGAATTTGTTGATGTGCAAAGTCTATAGCATCTATGGGTTAAATTAAGTGTCATTGATACTTGAAAGTTGCAATTCCAAAATCTCTGCTAACAGGTAGTTTCAGGGAAAAAACGCTTCTGACTATGTTTATGAATTAGTAAAAAAAAACTAAAGCATATGCTATTAAGGACAGAGCAATCAACCAACATTTTTTGGGGCGGTGGTGATTTTCTAGGTAATATAAATATGTTCAGTAGGTTTCTTCCACTGCTTTCTGGACAGTTAAAAGTTTCCTGCAGCCTCGGTTCGAATCTGACACCTTAGCCATCCAAGACAGGCACTGCATCACTCTACCAAGTCGGAAACAGTACATCATATCATTCATCCATGTCAGATACAGTACAACATACCACTCCATCAAGTCAGATACAGAACAACGTACCACTCCATCAAGTCAGATACAGAACGCTCGTCGTAAAAGGGGACTAAGGAGGTTATGGGATGGAATTGGCTGTCCCATCCCATATATGAGCAGTGACCCAAAGCCATGCTGAAGTCGGATGTGCCAGGCCGAAAGGCGCAGATATCGCAGCAATGCTGTAAACCATGACACAACGCATTCCGTTCTCCGGACTACATCCTGCTAATCTGCAGGAGTTTGAGAACGAACGCAGAAGAAGAAGATACAGAACAATCTACCACTCCACCAAGCCAGATACAGTACAACGTACCACTCCACCAAGCCAGATACAGTACAACATACCACTCCATCAAGCCAGATACAGTACAACGTACCACTCCACCAAGCCAGATACAGTACAACGTACCACTCCATCAAGCCAGATACAGTATAGTGTAGATACTCAAATTACACACAGAAAAGTGGGAACAGTTAACTTGAGCTTTTATAAAGATGTCCATATGTTGGGAAATGGCTGAGTACTTCTTATTCCTCATTGAAGTCAGATGTTGATATAGATGTGATCTTCTGTTGAGTTCTTCCTCTTACGGAACCAGGCTAGCGGATGAGAAATGGTTCAGTACCCGATGGGCACAGGCACAGTACGTCCAATTACACGAGGCAAGTTCATAGACGGTGGGACACCTCATGCGAGATAGACGTGAAAGACAATCCTCTTGGCAAAGAGTCACCACACACCCGCATGCCCGGTAACAGATAGGCAGGCTGTCACGGACTAGGGAAGCCTACTACCCAAATTAAAGGCATGACGAAAACGGATGTGCTGGATCTCTGACGTCCAGACCACAGAGTGGTCAACCGAGATGCAAATAACAGTTTCACTGTGGAACCTGCAGCACAACATACTTCACACTCCCCGTCGGAAATCACACGATATATTCGTTGTGGTTATATGAGAGTGAACACAGAAGAAGAGAATGAGCGCAGAGTAAATAGAAAGGACTGGATTTTTTTCCATCTTATATGAGAAAAATTAAAAGTCCACCAAGTACATGTGGCAACTGCTATGCCTAAAGTGCCTTTTTTCCACATCGTAAAAAAATTCTTCCCTTACAGACAAACATACAGTAACAAAAATATGTTTAAATAAGTTCACCACTTATTTCATATCAAAGCAAATATCTTTCCTTGCATGGAAGACCTTAAATGTATTCTGGGAAATCAAATCTTGCATGAAATCAAATATAACTGGTTACATCATAATAAATCTGACCATATCACTTTTGTACAGATTCTTTCCCAAAATGTATGTCATGGCGATGAAATATGAAAATATTATGTTTAAACCAATAATACTCAACAATTTTCATAGACATCTGGCAGCAACGATCCTCTAAAATGCATGGTCTCATCAGAAATTACTGAGAACAGAATTTAACTATCCACGCACAAAATTTAGAACTGTAGATCTAAAACGCCTTGAATGGTGATTTGCTATGCGGTTTTGTAGCTGCCCACACCACCATCTGATCCACGCAAGGAGAGGGAGCACAGTATGGCAGATAAGTTCACATATGAGCTGTCAGTCTACATTCTTTAAATTTAAAATGGTATGCATAAAATGTTCAAATATGATAATAGATACAAAATTTTAACTGATATGTACTGTGTAGGCAGCCATACATTGATCCAACCATATCTTTATGGCTAATGATAATATCAATGCATTTACTGTCTATAATATAGATTTATACTTGTTATGCATAATATTTATACAGTGATTGGTTTGTTGAGAACTGGATCACCAACCGCTGATGTAATAGCACATTTGTAAATCACTTTTGTCATTTTAGCCCTTTCCTTTTTAATGTGGCACAAGACTAGTGCTTTTTTACATTATTTTTTTTTTTTGAACATCTAATATGAGGATGAAGGTTGAGGCAGCCAATGCAGTCTTCCAATGGATCTTGGAGATTCCATTAAGACAATAATAGTGTTTGATTCTAAGTCTTCAAAAGAGCTGATGGCTGGTACAGATATCAGTTGATGGCATCTATAGATGCTTCCAAACCTCCAGGTAACTTAAGTCAAATTGATCTACTGCTATGACACTCTGGTGTTTACAGTAACAAGGCAGCAGCAGTCTTGCATTCAATGCATCTCATCAGTGATGAAAATGAAGGACATGCTGAAGTTTCTTGGTAAATTTGGTATTAACCTTATGGGATCCATAGAAGTCAATAGTAGCCGACTTCATTACGTAACTAGGGCCTGTACTCCACCCCGTTTCAATGCCCTGATTCATTAGTATGAAATCACATGAAGTTAAGCTCATACGACTTAGAATACCCGCCACACAAAGCTAGGAATATGTCACAGAATAAAGGTCAAATTCCTTTACACATGATTGTGTCAATAAATTTATGGAACTACTTTGTCCAGTTTCGACGCCATATTTTACTATCAAAATTAGTACTGCATGACATGTTAAGTGATTGTCATTGAAAGTAATTACTTTTTTGAAGTGTTGTTATAAGAATGTTTGTTTATTCATTGAATAACACACAAACAATATGTATCAGGGGTGCCACGTGTCAGCATGGATAATAGTTACATTGTATGTTGGTCTAGACCTAGTGTTGGGTTGGACAGATGGACTTTGTATGCAATTTCTTCACACTTTATTAGTTTGTTCAGTCCATATTATATTAGTTTGAATATGAAAAAACATATATACAACAGGAATAGGAATTTAGGAGGATTTTATCAGTGTTGTCACACACTGCTCATGTTATTAGGGTCATCAAGAAATTATATTTGTTATTTTTAAATGGCGTTTTGATATTTTTTTCCAACTTTTCAACTTCAAAATTTGCTCACAGCAGTCATATCACACATGCAACAACACAAAAAAAACATGATTATATGCATTATTCTCTCCTTTATTTACATGTGTAAAAATTATTTTGATATCTTTACAAACAAAAAAGTTATAGCGCTTACCAAATACCAAAAAAAGAATCTGGGCCCTGGGGAGAAATTGCATTATATTAATCTGGGGTCCTAAAGGTTAATTATGGCACATGTAGGACTGCTGAGCCATGTCTAAAAGGATGTCATAGACAAATGGATATCTGTGGATCTGGAATTTAAACACCAGAACATATACTTTGCCCAAGAATACAAAGAGCAACGATGATGGATCAGCCCAGAAGATACAAAGTTGAGGAAAAAGTTATGAAGTAGCTGCTCTGATGACAGGATTGATAATCCTGAAACCTGAATTCAGAACATCAATACTTCAGTGCAGTTTCACAGCAAGGTGCCCAATTACAGTATTTAATTAATGTCTACCCAGATTTTTAGGCTACACTGAAGTCATGTGGGCTGCATAGCCGACATTGACACTCCCAAATGGTTGCAGGCTTTCATGTGATTCATTGTGTATATACACAGAGACCCTAATGAGCATGCTCCTATTCAAAGCATTGCATACCACTAAGTCTTCTGGGTATGAAAGGAATCTTTAGAGGTAACACTCCCATTGCACATAGGAAATGAGCTCATAATTCCTGATCAATAAAAACCCAGATTTTATATAACAATCAATATGTATATGGAATATACTTAGCTAGCAAATATTCCTACGGTTTTCCCACTTTCCTGTTTGTTCATTGTCCAAGACTCGCAGTCATTGTTAGTATAGGTGTTATGTATCACTTCAGTGCTCTCTTCCTCACCTCTAATCCTACTTATCTAGCAAATTCTCATTTTATTATATACTTATCCAGCACATTCCTATTGTTGCTTTATTATTTACTTACCCAGCACATTCCTACAGTTTGTTTATTATAGGCTACTTATCTAGCATTTTTCACTTTTATTTATTATATACTTATCTGGTATTTCTCACTGTTTGTTTATTTGTTTTGATCCCTTGGAGAATTTTTTGTATCCTTTTGTGTAACGAGAAGGTTTCTCCTGAGCTTTATTTCATACCCAGATTCCTCTTACTCAGAAAGGGCAAGACATTCCCTCTAGAATATTCTATTTCTGCTAAGATGTTTAGTCATTGGGTCATGTAAATGTGCCATTACATCATACGTGGTTCCATTTGCAAATAAACAAAATTGTGCAATTAAATATTTCTCTTGAAGTCAAGTATTTCTAAAGCAAGAGCGCCTACAGAAGCCGCTACAGCAAATATCTCAAAAATAAAACAGAAATGGAATTCAAATGGATCATCATCATAATCTTGGTCGAGGTATGGAATGGGGAACCGATCTCTCCTTGGGTGTCCAGCAGCAAACACAATGACCATAACCAACGGAAGGAGTCCTAGAATAAAGAGACAAATATGTTACATCTGAATTCACATGAATTATCCTTCTGTTTGTTCTCAAACTCCTGAAGATTAGCAGGATGTAGTCCGAAGAACGGAATGTGTTGTGTTATGATTTACAGCACTACTGTGATATCTGCGCTTTTCGGTCTGACACATCAGATTTCAATATGGCTTTGGGTCACTGACCTTATATGGGATGGGACAGCCAACTCGATCACATAACCTCCTTAGTCGCCTCTTACAACATGCATGAAAGATAAACAGTGTTGCTATTCTTGCTCCTCTCTCGGCATGGCAACACCTGGGCGACATGAATTCGTAACAATATATTAATAGTGGGAAATCAATAGTCTGCCAAGCAATTTTGCCATCATCAGTGACACAGTTATATTACACAATATATTTTTCTTCCTTAGTAACCTCAAAGAACATGTATGCCAGGTCACAGTGCTAGTATTCTACTACATTCATTCTCAAACTTGTGCAGAGTAGTGGGATGTAGTCCGGAGAATGAAATTGCAATGTGTCAAGGTTTACAGTTGGCTCCAATTTTTGCTCCTTTTGGCCCGATACATCCAACTTCATCGTAGCAGTGCTACAATTCTTTGCCATTATTTCAGACTCTAGCAATACACAGGCAACTTGCAATTGATAATATGAAACTGACCATTGATACAAATAAAATCTACTTACAATTATAAGATTAAGAATAAAAATATACAATTAAGATTATGAGATTTTAAAACCACTTAAATGGGCAAATAAGGTTGTGAGACTTCAGCAATGGAAAAGAAAATATTGACATTTGAAATTAAATGCTGTAGAGAGGTCATAAGAATATCATAGATAGACAATCAACATGGACGTAAGTAAAGAATGTCTTCTTCCTCAAACTCCTGTATATTAGCAGGTTGTGTGTCAGGCCAAAAGGTGCAGATATCGCAGCAGTGCTGTAAACCATGACACAACGCATTCCGTTCTCCGGACTACATCCTGCTGATCTGCAGGAATTTGAGAATGAACGCAGAAGAAGACGCAGGATGTAGTTCAAGGCACAGAATGGACTATGTCATGACTAACAGCTGACCTAGATTTCAGCCCATTTTGCTCCAACACATCCAACCTCAGGACAATGATCTTACTAGATTTCCAGCAGGATGTAGTCCAGAGAATGAAAATGTGTTGTGTCACCGTTTTATTTGTGACAATGGGCTCGGCACATCCGTCTTCGGTGGGGAGCTTCAAAGCATTGGATATAGAAAACACAGTTTCACTGTTCTAATTCCTGGAGATCCAAACAAACCATTGCTTATTCTTGTTTTGCGTTCGTTAAGCTTATTCTAGTTTCATTTGCATCGAATGTGTCTAGATCTCAAGTTTTGTCTCTTTTATAAACTTGACCAAACCAAACAGTTTCACAACTTACCATTGATGTTGTTGTTGATATCCAAATTCTAATGAGTAATGCTACCACTTACCACTGATAAAAGTGAGTACATAATTAAACCACATGAGTCCTCTGAACATAGCATCTTTCGGGTGCATAGTGTAGCAAAAGTTAATGATCAGACCAGGCAGAAACACAACAATGGACATTAGCCCCATGGCCTGGACTGCTTCGTACCACACTGAAAAAAAAAGAGAAAGATGATACTTGTGAACAAATTTATTCAAGACAAAACATTATTTATACTTCAATAGAGATTCCTTCTTCTTCAGCATACATTCTCAAACTCTGCTGAATTTCTCTTGTAGCAGGATGTAGTCCAGAGAGTGGAAATGTGTTGTGTTGCGTCTTATTTGCGCCAATAACCCGACACACCCTTTCGACGGTGTTGTCACATCTTCTTATCTCAAATTACACGACCCAAACAAATGATAGTTACTAACAATGTAGACTTTGCAGAATAAATCAATGGCTTATCTTTCGGGTTCAAACAAAACATGCCATAGTCAATAAGCTGTATCAACCCACAGAACATACATGTGTAGACACAACTCTTCAAAAAATAGCTCATTGACTACCTTTCCTTACTTTACAGAAATCAAAAATTGATGTACTGCAAACTACTGCAGTGCCCAAAACTAACAGACATCCAACAAGAACTATTACCGCTGCTTCCAGCTATACACAACACACTCTACACAACTGCGGAAAACCTGTGCATTCACCAGAAGGGCTATGGGCTGTCAAGAGCTTCCTGCTCACAGCGAAAGGGATTGAATCATCATCATCATCCGGACTGCATCCTGCCAATCTGCAGGAGTATGAATGCAGAAGTCAACTTCTGAAGACTTGCATTGTTTTGAGATTGCGATTGAGTGAGTTAGAGTAGATTCAACTCAGCAGCAATTGTTATCAGTCAGTTCTCTGGGTACTTATCGTGAGCACACTTTCCTGAGTTTCCATTGGTCATGCATTATACTGTAGGTTGAAGCATGCAAACAGAATAGGAGAGATCTGACCTCTGCCCTATGCGCTAACTTCAGTGCAAAAGGAAAATGAAACTTACTAGGCACTCCAGGTCTTGGGTTAGTGTAATCATAAGCTCCACAAATCCATTTATTTTCTAGTTCTTTTCGGTAGCATGTCATCCAGACCCCTTCATGCCAGGACATCTTGCTTCGTCTCCAACCTGCAGCCCAGTAAGGAGCACCCACAGCTATGACCTATTAAATGTATTTAGTATTATCAATAATCATTGAAAATTATATCACACAAGCTCAAATGTCTTCACATCACACAAGTTCAAGTAAAGTGTCTTTGTATCACAAAAGCTTAAGTAAAGTGTCTTTGTATCACACAAGCTTAAGTAAAGTGTCTTCATGCCACACAAGCTCAAGCAAAGTGTCTTCGTATTTTTTTAATTTCAGGGTTTCTTTTTACAATGTTCACTTCCATTAAAAACAAATCAAATACTGGTAGTCTTTTTGTTCAGTGTTCTCTATTATTCAATGAAAATATGTTTTTGCAACGTGTTCTCTTCTCAGAAAAGAGTTGTTTTTACTATATTCTATGTTCCCTGCTATTGACTGAAAATTTATATTTTGCCAGTGTTCTTTTTACTTTCAAAATATTGACATTCTTTACCAATTCCCTTCTATTCACAAGAAATAATGTGTGTGCAATATACAATATTCGAACCTTCAGCAGCTGTGTTTGTACTCAAACTCCTGCAGATTAGCAGGTGTGGTCTGGAGAAAAGCATATGTTGTGTCATGGTTTACAGCTTAGCTGTGATATTCATTCAGCCTGACACATCTGATTCAGCATGGTTTTTGGGTCACTTTAACCCTATATCAGATGAGACAGCACACTCCACCCCAAAACCTCCTTCGTCACCTTATAGGATATGCATGGAAGGTAAACATTGTTGCTATTCCTTGCTTCCTTTTCAGGACTAGCAAACACAGGTGATCATTATGCTTATCTGTAGCCATGGCGCAGAAGGAGAGCAAATAATAGAAAAACTGTGACCTGCCATAGGATGTAACTAAGGAGTTTTGGGGTGTACCAGACCAAAAGGCACAGATATAGCCAAGCTATAAACCATGACACTGTGTATTTCAGTCTACAGACTACATCCGGCTAACAAGCAGGAGTTTGAGAACAAACACAGAAGTCATGAAGTGCAGGACATAAAAATGAGCACACTTTACCTGCCAAAGATGGATATATCGAGCCATTGGCACAAATAAAATGGCGACATAACGCATTTCTATTTTCTGGACTACATCCTGTCAGAATCTAGTAGGACCGTTGTCCTGTAACAAGAGAGATCCAGTGGGAGTTTGAGAATGAGCGCTGAAGAAGAACACACCAATGTGTTCGAAATGGAAGCATAGAATTACAACATGGATGTCCTAAAAGGCTACAGGGAGGTTTTGGGAGTGGTGTTTGCTGTCCCATCACATGACCAAAGTGACCTAGAAGCCATGCTGAAGTCTGGCTGAAATGTTCAGATATTCCAGCTAAAATAAAAATGTAAACCATAACACAACGTATACCGTTTTCTGAACTGCATCCTGCTAATTTACAGGAGCTTGAGAATGGAAATTGACGAAGTTATTACAATGTCCCTTCTATTGACAAATAATATTGGTTATTTTTACAGTGCCCCTCACATTCTATTAGCAGTTAAAAATATGTACACTATGACTTTCTGTGATGGAACAGCCAACTTCACACCCAAAACCTTATTTTCCTCCTATGACATGCATGGCAAGTAACAGTGTTGATATTTTTTGTTCCCTTTTTGGGTCCCATCAACACACCAGTACAATAAGATAATCAGTTGTCAGGAAGATACCAACAGACCACACTATCTCACCTTAGAACAGGTCACTGCAGGCCGTTGGGTCATTTTTACCAATTGAGGATATACACAGATGAATATCCAAGTGGATCTGCAACCTAGACTCATGAACACATACTTCTGGATTGCCCAACATACAAAGAGCAGAGACAGCAGATCTGGCCAGAAGATACAGACTTGAGGCAAAAGCTATGGAGCAGCCACTCTGACCTGGAGAAGACAGTGGACTTCGCCCTGACAATATAGCATGACCACAGATGCTGAACACAGAAGACAAATAGTCTTGAATATTTAAAATCTTAATTATTCCTCCATCCCATGATGATGATGCACTTTTGAAATTCAGTTAGAGTAATGTCCTTGACTATGAGTTCATAGATGGCTAATAATACTAATCTGGCAGAAAATGTCCTTGGGCAGTTCGGGCATGGAATGACCAATGCAGATGGTTTTTGAATGAGCTATTCTCCGCCTTTGAGTTTATATTTCTCCTCTTTTCACAAGATGAGGTGCCTTTTTTTGACTTGAGAGTGTCATGTAGTTCTATTTTGTGCAAGTTCTTCCCATGTAAAATCTTAATTACTGAATAGAACGCATACAACACATTAACTTACCTGCAATAGGAAACTAACAAACATCAGTACTGAAGACAACTTGAGGAACAGACTTCCGTTTACACAAGAGTAGCTAATTTTTGTCTCATCTGTAAAATTATAGGAAGATTGGGGTTTTCTCCTTATGTCGGTGGGTCCGACACTGTACCCTTTGGGAATATCAGAGACCCCAGATGATGCCATCTTTCTACTTCTTTAAATCTGTTCTCTGAAACCAGTTTTTGTTGCCAAGTAAGTCTAATTTTCTTAGACTGCGCCTAGATTGTTCAATTTAGTAATGACTTATTTATTGAATCCTCATGAAACATTGATTGACATCAGATTTCAAAAAATGTCCCTGAAAAACACAATTTAAAAAAATAAATAACCAAAGTGTAAAAAGATTTTGTAGTAATAACATGCAGTCTGAAAATCAGAGATTTTTATTTTTATTAGCTCTTCTCCTTCTTCGTTCATTCTCAAACTCCTGCAGATTAGCAGGATGTAGTCCAGAGAATGGAATATGTTGCGTCATGGTTTACAGCAGTGCTGCAATGTGTACAACTTCTGCATGGCTTTGGGTCACTGGCCTTATATGGGATGAAACCCCGCCGAAGACGGATGTGTCGGGCCATTGGCGCAAATCAAACGGCGACACAACGCATTTCCATTCTCTGGACTACATCCTTCTGGAAATCTAATAGGACCATGGTCCTGATACAAGAGATATCCAGTAGGAGTTTGAGAATGAACGCCGAAGAAGAAGATATGGGATGAAACAACCACCATAACCACAAAAATTTCATGGCCTTCCTCTTGACGTTGTGTGTTCCAGGACAATGCCTGTCTTACATTACTTTACATTGGTATTCTTAATGTATATCTTATCCATCTCCATCACTGTTTGCTTAGTTCTTCCCCCACTGAAACATGCTTAGTTCTTCCCCCACTGAAACATGCTTAGTTCTTCCCCCCCCCACTGAACATGTTTAGTTCTTCCCCCCACTGAAACATGCTTAGTTCTTCCCCCACTGAAACATGCTTAATTCTTCCCCCACTGAAACATGCTTAGTTCTTCCCCCCCCCCACTGAAACATGCTTAGTTCTCCCCCACCCACTGAAACATGCTTAGTTCTTCCCCCACTGAAACATGCTTAGTTCTTCCCCCACTGAAACATGCTTAGTTCTTCCCCCACTGAAACATGCTTAGTTCTTTCCCCCACTGAAACATGCTTAGTTCTTACCCCACTGAAACATGCTTAGTTCTTTCCCCCACTGAAACATGTTTAGTTCCCCCACTGAAACATGCTTAGTTCTTTCCCCCACTGAAACATGTTTAGTTCCCCCACTGAAACATGCTTAGTTCTTCCCCCCACTGAAACATGCTTAGTTCTTCCCCCCACTGAAACATGTTTAGTTCTTTTCATGGTTTCCTCATTAGTGATATAATACTTCACAAACTAGAATTGGTGTTGCCTAGCAGGTGTTTCCTAGAATAACATACCTAGCAGGTAAGTGTTGCCTAGCAGGTGTTTCCTAGTATGGCATGCCTAGCAGGTAAGTGTTGCCTAGTATGACATGTCTGGCAGGTAAGTGTTGTCTAGCATAGCATGCCTAGCAGGTAAGTGTTGCCTAGCATGACATGTCTAGCAGGTAAGTGTTGCCTAGTATCACATGTCTGGCAGGTAAGTGTCATCTAGCTTAGCATGCCTAGCAGGTAAGTGTTTCCTAGTATGGCATGCCTACCAGGTAAGTGTTGCCTAGCAGGTTAGTGTTGCCTAGTATGGCATGCCTAGCAGGTAAGTGTTGCCTAGCAGGTCTAAGTGTTGCCTAACATGTGATCATGACATGACTAGCAGGTAAGTGTTTGTATTTGCTCCTTTTGGGACCCATCATCATACAGGTGAGTCCCATCATATACAGGTGAGTACCATCATCATACTGGTGAGTTTGATTATAAGATGAAGTGCTTTAGACGTAAGTTAGTTTAGAAGAAGCCTCTATTCATTGTGTATATGTAGCCTGTAGGCTATAATAGGGCCCTTAATTATATTTTATTCGGATCTAGGCCTAAGATATAGTAGGTTTATGGCATATAGGTCTAATAACTTTAATAGTCCTAGGTCACTGGCCATGGTGTAAATAAATCATAGTAAATGTCATTTGTTATTTGAATTGTCGTGATTGGTCAGGTGGGACATTCAGATTTACCTATAATTTTTATTCATATGATATGTCACATGTGAATTATGACAAGTATGTTCAACATAATGTTGGTAGCAATGACTTAATTCAATTAGAATATTTATGAATTATGAATGGCCAAGTTTAACAAAAAATAAAATGTAGATCTAGGACGTAAGCCCCAAGAGGCGTCTAAGAAACTGGAAAAGTTCCATTTAAAAGAGCTTATAAATACAATAACAGATAATGATCTTATTAACTCAACAAGTTTGCCACAAACTCAAAACTTTGTTGTTTACTTTAAATTTTACTTCCTTGACATCATCAACTCAAGTAATAAGCCCACTAACCAGGTCTAACTAAGATAAGACAACACAAACAGATCATTAATTCGTAATCAATTCAATATTTATAGCATACACTACATGCGTAAACCACACTCTAATTATTTCATTATATAAACTCGAGTGAAAAGAGTAAATAAATTTTAAAAATTAGGCCACTAAATTGTTTAGTTAGCACTGCTGTCACTTAGCTATATATATATATATATTAATAATAATATCCAACTGTCAAACACTGCCTAGTTGTTATATAGCACTTCTGATAAATACCGTACTCATTTTCATCAAACAAAACTGAGTCAAAATGAATCCACCAACACCAAATCACACCTGAGTATACCATGCAGGTATTTAGTCGCCATTAAGACAAGCGTCGTTTCCTGGTTCTTCCTACCTGTAGTTTACGTTGCCACTAACGTTTTATTAATCACAGTTTGTCTTAGAAAAAAACCAGACCCCCCCCCCCCCCCTCTCTTTCCAGCTTATTTTTATGCAATACAATCTGTCTATTGACTTTTCCCAGGTGGTTTGTTATCCACTCTTGCCGTTAAGCGTAGGGGTGATTGGAGTTCGAGCCTGCGTTCTAAAGCCAGATGTGTGGCTTCGGCTGTGCTATGACTGTGTCCGTTCAGGATTTCCCTGACGTTTTCTATCCAGCTTTTCCGTGGTCTTCCTCCTGCTTTGTACCCTGATCTCATTTTGTTATACGCCTGTAAGGCAACTTGTCGTTATGCATTCTCATAATGTGGCCAAACCACTTAATCTGCTGTCTTTCTGTATAATCTGTACACGGTGTTATACTTATTCTTTCCCTGATATCTTCATTTCTTAATATATCGAGCCTGGTGACATCTGCAACTTTCCTCAAGCATCTCATCTCACATGTCACTCACTATCTTTCTATAATGTGAAGATGAGAGAGACAGGTTTGACACTATTAGCACAGTGTTGGTATGAATATACTGTAGATCGTTTTTTTTTATACTCCTAGATCACTTTTAACTGCAATCTCGATCTTGGGATGAAGAAGCAGTTGTGACAGTTGGTGACAATAAAACCACATATTTTTAGACTTCGTACAGAACATTGCAGACTACAAACACATCTCCATAAAATTAAGGCTGTCCAAACTGATCAATGCCCATGTCAAAAGGGTCCCCAGACTCCAGAACACATTCTGCAGACGTGCCCACTTTTTGATGACGTGAGAACTAAAATATGGCCCCAAGAGACAGATCTAAATGTAAAGCTGTTTGGCAACCGTGAGGACCTCCTGTTGACGACTGAATTCGTGGAGGCGGCCCACATTCCTGTATAGACTTATGAGCATAGGAAACTGATCACAGAAGAAGAAGAAGAAACAAAACGCGAAGGATATATACATCGGCCAATGCAATAATTCGAAGGAACGGGATTCTTATGTTACACACAGTGTGATGATTCAACTCCAGAGTTGGGACATAATAGCGAATTTATAATGGTATTGAGGATGGTTGATTGAATCAATTTATTCCATATCCTGCTAATCTGCAGGAGTTTGAGAATGAACGCAAAAGAAGAAGAATTTCATCTACAGCCTCCACATTCAGGAACATGATCCCTAAGAATGTTGGTCAGAAACCGTACGAGCCTCTGTATCTAGGGTGCACCACGGGAAGGTATCTTGCTAACCATGCGCCCGAACGAGAGCAATGCTGTACTATTTACACCACACCATAGGATGTAAGTATTATGTAGCTCAAAGTATATTATCTATTACTTTTTTCTACTGTCGGATTACATATTTTCAAAGATTTGTAGGGCAATCTGTGAATATGGCTAAGTTTTTTTTAGGTGTTTTACATCATTTTTACTTACGTCATTGATACGCATAACGGTTATAAAGCCAGAGGCAGACCATGTAAAAGATGGATCACAGAAATCAAAGAAGCCACAGGAACAAGCTTACAAACATCGCACAAGAAGGCCATCTCCAGAGAACTCTTCCACCCCTGACGCTGCAAGGCAAACAAGGGACACAGCGTATAGATATAGAGATTGATATGTAGCTTGATTTACATTTCACCAAAGTAAAACTTAAACTACACCGAAGACTCAATTGTCGGGCCATTGGTGCAAAAAAACAGCAAAAGAGCGCATTCCCATTCTCTGGGCTACAACCTGCTGGGCACTCTAGTAGGACCAGTGTTCTGCTACAAGTCAGATTCAGAGGGAGTTTGAGAATGTACGATGACGATAAGGAAATTTGAAACTTATAACATTGTACATTTAATTATAATGTAACACAATATATAGAGGCCTATATAGTGCAATTTTTTAAAACTAATTGGCAATGCTTTTTTGTTTAATTGGCCACACAGGCGCACGCAAACAAGCACCCGGACCAAAATCATCAGATGTTTTAGAAAAAAACTCCAGATGTGGCATCACTGTAGTTCTATGTTATGTTGATATTGTCCTCCAGGGAAATAGCGGCGCATAGGGCAGAAACCATAGTTTTCCATTTCTGTCTTTGTGTTGCCAGGTCTTTCAATTGTTGCGTGTTGTTTAGGTTCATTGACATGCCTTCTCTTTTAATGGTTCTTAGTAGAGTTTCTCTAGGTCTCCCTCTTCTTCTTACTCCAGGTGGCCATTAAAAATACAGTAGTTCTATGCTGTCCTCAAAATACATTCAAATATGGCATGTTCGATTGTGCAAAGGAAGTCGATTTAATCTTAAACACGATACTTTACATTGTTTATGTTTAAATCTCTACATTAATCTACATCATGCAAATGTAACCTTTAGTTTTATAAAGTACAGACAATATTGTGCATTTTCAGTCCGTTATTATAATTAGTAGCAGGTTTCATAATGTAGTATAATTTATCTCTGACATGTAAACGTTCGTCACTTCCCTGTCATAATCGATACTGGCAAAGGTAGCAATAGTTACCTAACGCAGTGGTTCTCAACATTTTTTTTGGGGGGGGGGGGGTGGCCCCAATTTTGAGACGATTTTTTTCTTCACTGACCTCCCAGAGCTTTAAAAAAATATTGCTAATTTTCTACGGTACTTATTAATGTATATCTCATTAAATATCGTTCAAATATTGTTATTAAATAACAAGTGATGATGACCATTTGTTACATTCACTTTTGAAACTCAGTTATGTCCTTGAAGATGAGTTCGTCGATGGCTAATAAGCCATATTCTGGCCGAAAAAATCAATAATATGTACTTCTGTCTTACTGCGCATAACTGAAATCCAACAGGTAGATCCAAGAATATGGTAATAAAGTTTTGCTAATATTTATTAACACACATAAATCGACGTTTCGACCAAAAGGACTTTATCAAGACAAACAATTGAAACAAAATTAAAACATATAACAGAAAGCGAACAGTAATGACATCTACGGTCACATTAGTATGAGCAATGGATTGACCGGAAGAGACGAAATGACACTGGACAAGGAAAATACAAAAATGACAACAAACATGTGACACGAAACAAACAGAAACTATGGATCGACAAAAGTCATACACGAAACAGGCGCTCATTAATGACGTCGGGTTTAAGAGTGCCATATTGGTAAATGTAGCGGTTCTGAAGCGCCAGATGGGCCCGGTCGTCAGAGAAGTACGACTTAATGGCCGTAACCTGAATGTCCGATGCGCCCCGATGGCCCGTGCCATTGAAGTGGACGTCAACAGGCAAACCCGAATTGTTTTTTATGCTATACAGATGTTCGTAGAATCGGTCTGAGGGCCTCCTTCCAGTTTCATATATACATGTTATGGCGCAAAGCTTGTTTATGATGGCATAGATGACGTTGCGGGACACACATGTGAAGCTTTCCTCAATGGTGAAGGTGGCTTTAGGGAATATGACAGACCGGGTCTAAGTGACATAGGCACACGTGTAGCATTTGCTGCGTTTGCATCTGATGGTGCCAAAACTATTAGGGACGTCAGGCTGGAGGTGACTCCGGACCAGTAGATTCCTGAGGTTCTTGTCACGTCATTAGACTGAGAAAATCTACGGCATGCCCCTGTACCTATCTTCAATAATGCGGATGAGTGAGGGATAACCCTGACATTCCTTGATGTTTTATGTCCATGATTGTTTTCTTATTCTCATTTGCTTCTTTTACCTTCCACACTGTACTTTCGTTTTTGATAATGAACCATGTTCAAAGCATTCGTGTTACTGTTGGAAGTAATAGTTCTTGTGGACCTGTATGGTTGGTTGGTTGCTGATCCAGCGGTCCATGGGCTCATGCCCTTTGACCCAATGCCATTGTGTGATATATGCATGTGTTTGTGAGTTGTTGTTTTGTATGGACCTGTATAGATCCATATTGTATTTATTGCGTACACACTTGTCTCTCATCGAAGACTGATGTGTCGGGCCATTGGAGCACATAAAACGGCGACACAACGCATTTCCATTCTCTGGACTATATCCTGCTGGAAATCTAGTAGGACCATGGTCCTGCTACAAGGGAGATCCAGCGGGAGTTTGAAAATGAACGCTGAAGAAAAAGTACACACTTGTCTTATTCTCTGTATATTCTTCTTATTCTTCAGCGTTCATTCTCAAACTCCCGCAGGTTTACTCTTGTAACAGGACAATGGTCCTACAAGATTTCCAGTTGAATGTAGTCCAGATAATGGAAATGCATTGTGTTGTCGTTTTATTTGCGCCAATGGCCCACAACATCCGTCTTCGGCGGGCTCTGTATATGATATGAGAAGAATTCTCCTGTGGCACCAGGCTCGTAGATAGGGAAGGGGAGTTGGAGTGCTCAACCCCCCCCTTTCCCCTAACAAATGGGAACATGATTTTCAGTACTAAGAACTTGGCCAAAATGTGAGCAAAAGTCACACAAAAAAAACCCTTAGTGTATTTTCACAAAAATGTAACAACATTTTAATTAAAAAAGTCACGTTGACAAATAAAAAAAATCACGAGTGACCTTTTTTTCCTAGGTAACCGGTCCCTCTCCCTCCTTGTTATTTCATATCTACGGCCCTCTGTGGCACAGAAAATATCGTGCATAGAGAAAGTAACATGAGTATTGGCTAATAACAGGTAACAATTATAGGTAGTAAGCGAGAGGTATCTGCTCTATATTGCAGCAGCTATCATATCTTTAGTGCATTGGGTACATGGTCATAGATATAATTGCCATAAGGAGGGGATTTTACCTATACAAATTATTTTTAATATATGAACAAATGGCACTCGACCGTTTTCGTGTTTGTATATATATTCATGTTTTGATGGATACTTTTCTTTGCAAACAATTGTTAAGGGAGGGTTTTTTTAATCGACCTTGTGGTTAAGTTCCCAGTGCTAAATAATATATTTCATTTGCTAAGGGGTGTGGATTTTAAACACTGCAAACCAACCCCCCCCCCCCCCCCCCCCCCCCCGTCTACAGACCTGGTTGGGTAGTTGCCTAACGCTGAAGATTTATTCACTTCTACGCCCACAGTAGTGTTAATTTGATCTGAACATGAGAAAAGTTTGTTAATGTTTCTTGTAAGTTTAAAATGTCCGAACGACCCAGTGCAAGACATACATTAAATATGGCTGCTATTGCACGGTTAAAATGTTAAATATAATGTGGAAAAAATAAGATCAGTATTACAGTCAATCTATTCTTCTTCTTCAGCGTTCATTCTCAAACTCCCGCTGGATCTCCTTTGTAGCAGGACCATGGTGACATAGTCCTACTAGATTTTCAGCAAGATGTAGTCCAGAGAATAGAAATGCGTTGTGTCGCCTTTTTATTTGCGCCAATGGCCCGACACATCCGTTTTCGGCGGGAGTCAATCTATTCAGACCGCTAGTGCTACTGCTAAGTATACTTTTATACGGGTGTGAAAGTTGGACACTTAATTCAGACACGGAAAGAAGGATTCAGGCTGTTGAAAACCAGCGCTACAGACACTTGTTAAGAATTAGCTTTATAGAACACAAGACAAATATATTTATCTGGCATAAAATAAATAAAGAGTGGGTATCATATCAATTCTACAATACATACAAAATCAACAGATACAATGGTTTGGTCATCTGGAAAGAATGCCGTGTGATTCATTAGTTTATAAAGCATATATGAAGAGAGGAGAAGCAGAAAGAAGAGCCAAGGGTAGACCTAGAGTACGCTGGATCGGCAACATCGAAGAGACATTACACGAACACCAAATAACATCTGAAGCTACCAGAAAAGCGAGACATTTATCTCCCTCGACACCCGTAAAGAGTAAGGAAAGAAGAAGAAGATAAAATAAACAACCTTGTAGGTTATCAAGGACCACTTTTGGCAGTAGTGAAAAGGGCTAAATATGTTTGCTTTAGCATTGATGTAGATTTTCTTACGGATGGTGGTTTATCTATTTAAAAAAATAAATTTTAAGGACATTCTTCCGTTTTCTTGGATACAATTCACTTTTCAAAAGAGATATTGAAGACTTTTTTGTAAAAAAAAATCGCTTGGAGGGCCACTATTCTACGGCATGTACTTAGACTTGTAACGGGACACAACTCGCTTTCTAAAACTATTTTACAATAAAAAGTCGAGGGTGGAAAGAGGAGGCTAGAGAAAATCCTGGATTGAAAACATTAAGTTATGGTCTGGGTGTGATTTTTCTATTCCTCCAAATGGCTGAGGGTAGATTTGTTTAGAGTTTTTGTGTGCGGATGTATACAGTGTGACACCGCTATGACCCTAATGGGTTATACATCTTATTATTATTATATATTAACCATTACCCGTAGAAGAAACGGCCTGCTATAACCAAAATAGACTTCTGTCTTAGGTTGAAAGGGTCGTGCCTCGGCTAAGAGGCTTAATCCCCCATTTAACAAACAAAACCCGTAGAAGACCTATTCGCTAAATTAAATTGGATCCAGTTCGCTACGTGTTTTGATTATTGTTTGCCGTATAGTTGGTTACTATTTATATACTTGGAATCGTCTTGGCTACTTTTGGTCCATAATACAAACACACATCCATAGTTGCTCCGATCTTTCCTCGAGTGTATCCGCCATTACACGTTTGTTGACAGTACGGATCCTATGCTGGTTGACCATCATTCTTCTCCTCCCTCCAAAATGTTCACTTCTTTGCAACACCGTATTTCAAAACCTGATCTTTAATCCTGGCCATTGAAAAGGAAACATCATCCACACTAGCCTCACTCTCGCGTGCTATGTCTCTTAAGGAGTTCAAAACGTCAGCTCGATCCATTGTCCCACTTAGTAACCACTTTCAGTATTGCATTTCTCAAGACCTCAGTCCACTGTTCGCGAATGAGACCTGTGTTACTTTCTGTGTGCCTACTCACTCAAATGCCCTGGTCACCGCCATAATCTCCATGGTCATGCTACTCGTAGTAACAGCAAATTCCCCACTCTCCTCCCTGATCGTTTTACCTGCGCACTGAGCTGTGAAGGCACAATCACTGCGAACATATCTACTCATAGATCTATCAGTGTATTTTGTTTGTTTTGCGTTCGCTCCATTGTAACCATCACGGATATCCGTGCGATTTCCGCCGGGAGCGTGATTACGTTGTGCCACCGTTATGCGCCTTGTAGGCCTAGCACATCAGATTTCGGCATGCCTTGACAATTCGGGTGGGCTACCCTTAGCCTGTGACAGCCTCTATATCTGTCTCCAGGCACGCGTAGTGGCGACTCTTCGCCCAGACGATTTTTGCTCACGTCTGACTCGCACGAGGTGTTCCACTGTCTATGAACTTGCCTCGTGTAATTGGACGTGCTGTGCCTGTGCCCATTGGGTACTGAACCGTTTCTCATCCGTGAGCCTGGTTCCTTAAAGGGAAGAACTCAACAGAGGAGTTGGGTCCTGGCTCTTTCGCCCTCTTAGCCGAGGTTTCGTTCACTGACATCGTGTACCCCTTGTCCAAGTTCGAGTCTCACACCACGCGTTTGAGAGCAAGGCGTTCTCGAGCTGAGCGCCCTTGTCCCAATAGCACCTGAGCCCATCAGGTACTTTCTCTCTTCAAGTGTATTTCCGGTGTAGGAAAACCTGACAGTAGAGTTGGGCAAAAGAGCGCATTCCCATTCTCTGGGCTACATCCTGCTGGGCACTCTAGTAGGACCAGTGTTCTGCTACAAGTCAGATTCAGAGGGAGTTTGAGAATGTACGATGACGATAAGGAAATTTGAAACTTATAACATTGTACATTTAATTATAATGTAACACAATATATAGAGGCCTATATAGTGCAATTTTTTAAAACTAATTGGCAATGCTTTTTTGTTTAATTGGTCACACACGCGCACGCAAACAAGCACCCGGACCAAAATCATCAGATGTTTTAGAAAAAAACTCCAGATGTGGCATCACTGTAGTTCTATGTTATGTTGATATTGTCCTCCAGGGAAATAGGCGGCGCATAGGGCAGAAACCATAGCTTTCCATTTCTGTCTTTGTGTTGCCAGGTCTTTCAATTGTTGCGTGTTGTTTAGGTTCATTGACATGCCTTCTCTTTTAATGGTTCTTAGTAGAGTTTCTCTAGGTCTCCCTCTTCTTCTTTCTCCAGGTGGCCATTAAAAATACAGTAGTTCTATGCTGTCCTCAAAATACATTCAAATATGGCATGTTCGATTGTGCAAAGGAAGTCGATTTAATCTTAAACACGATACTTTACATTGTTTATGTTTAAATCTCTACATTAATCTACATCATGCAAATGTAACCTTTAGTTTTATAAAGTACAGACAATATTGTGCATTTTTCAGTCCGTTATTATAATTAGTAGCAGGTTTCATAATGTAGTATAATTTAGCTCTGACATGTAAACGTTCGTCACTTCCCTGTCATAATCGATACTGGCAAAGGTAGCAATAGTTACCTAACGCAGTGGTTCTCAACATTATTTTTGGGGGTGGCTCCAATTTTGAGACGATTTTTTTCTTCACTGACCTCCCAGAGCTTTAAATAAATATTGCTAATTTTCTACGGTACTTATTAATGTATATCTCATTAAATATCGTTCAAATATTGCTATTAAATAACAAGTGATGATGATCATTTGTTACATTCACTTTTGAAACTCAGTTATGTCCTTGAAGATGAGTTCGTCGATGGCTAATAAGCCATATTCTGGCCGAAAAAAATCAATAATATGTACTTCTGTCTTACTGCGCATAACTGAAATCCAACAGGTAGATCCAAGAATATGGTAATAAATTTTTGCTAATATTTATTAACACACATAAATCGACGTTTCGACCAAAAGGACTTTATCAAGACAAACAATTGAAACAAAATTAAAACATATAACAGAAAGCGAACAGTAATGACATCTACGGTCACATTGGTATGAGCAATGGATTGACCGGAAGAGACGAAATGATACTGGACAAGGAAAATACAAAAATGACAACAAACATGTGACACGAAACAAACAGAAACTATGGATCGACAAAAGTCATACACGAAACAGGCGCTCATTAATGACGTCGGGTTTAAGAGTGCCATATTGGTAAATGTAGCGGTTCTGAAGCGCCAGATGGGCCCGGTCGTCAGAGAAGTACGACTTAATGGCCGTTACCTGAATGTCCGATGGTCCCCGATGGCCCGTGCCATTGAAGTGGACGTCAACAGGCAAACCCGAATGGTTTTTTATGCTATACAGATGTTCGTAGAATCGGTCTGAGGGCCTCCTTCCAGTTTCATATATACATGTTATGGCGCAAAGCTTGTTTATGATGGCATAGATGACGTTGCGGGACACACATGTGAAGCTCTCCTCAATGGTGAAGGTGGCTTTGGGGAATATGACAGACCGGGTCTAAGTGACATAGGCACACGTGTAGGATTTGCTGCGTTTGCATCTGATGGTGCCAAAACTATTAGGGACGTCAGGCTGGAGGTGACTCCGGACCAGTAGATTCCCGAGGTTCTTGTCACGTCATTAGACTGAGAAAATCTACGGCATGCCCCTGTTCCTATCTTCAATAATGCGGATGAGTGAGGGATAACCCTGACATTCCTTGATGTTTTATGTCCATGATTGTTTTCTTATTCTCATTTGCTTCTTTTACCTTCCACACTGTACTTTCGTTTTTGCTAATGAACCATGTTCAAAGCATTCGTGTTACTGTTGGAAGTAATAGTTCTTGTGGACCTGTATAGATCCCTATAGTATTTATTGCGTACACACTTGTCTCTCATCGAAGACTGATGTGTCGGGCCATTGGAGCAAATAAAACGGCGACACAACGCATTTCCATTCTCTGGACTATATCCTGCTGGAAATCTAATAGGACCATGGTCCTGCTACAAGAGAGATCCAGCGGGAGTTTGAAAATGAACGCTGAAGAAGAAGTACACACTTGTCTTATTCTCTGTATATTCTTCTTATTCTGCAGCGTTCATTCTCAAACTCCCGCAGGTTTACTCTTGTAACAGGACAATGGTCCTACAAGATTTTCCAGTTGAATGTAGTCCAGATAATGGAAATGCATTGTGTTGCCGTTTTATTTGCGTCAATGGCCCACAACATCCGTCTTCGGCGGGCTCTGTATATGATATGAGAAGAATTCTCCTGTGGCACCAGGCTCGTAGATAGGGAAGGGGAGTTGTTGTGCTCAACCCCCCCCCTTTCCCCTAACAAATGGGAACATGATTTTCAGTACTAAGAACTTGGCCAAAATGTGAGCAAAAGTCACACACAAAAAACCCTTGGTGATTTTTCACAAAAATGTAACAACATTTTAATATAAAAAGTCACGTTGACAAATAAAAAAAAGCACGAGTGACCTTTTTTTCCTAGGTAACCGGTCCCCCTCCCTCCTTGTTGAGATCATATCTACGGCCCTCGGTGGCACAGAAAATATCGTGCATAGAGAAAGTAACATGAGTATTGGCTAATAACGGGTAACAATTATAGGTAGTAAGCGAGAGGTATCTGCTCTATATTGCACCAGCTCTCATATCTTTAGTGCATTGGGTACATGGTCATAGATATAATTGCCATAAGGAGGGGATTTTACCTATACAAATTATTTTTAATATATGAACAAATGGCACTCGACCGTTTTCGTGTTTGTATATATATTCATGTTTTGAGGGATACTTTTTTTTGCAAACAATTGTTAAGGGAGGGTTTTTTTTAATCGACCTTGTGGTTAAGTTCCCAGTGCTAAATAATATATTTCTTTTGCTAAGGGGTGTGGGTTTTAAACACTGCAAACCAAA
Organism: Meghimatium bilineatum; assembly: GCA_034231615.1. Classification (NCBI taxonomy): domain Eukaryota; kingdom Metazoa; phylum Mollusca; class Gastropoda; order Stylommatophora; family Philomycidae; genus Meghimatium; species Meghimatium bilineatum. The sequence continues at coordinate 9,599,722 of CM067306.1, forward strand.
CCCCTCCCCACCCCCGTCTACAGTCCTGGTTGGGTAGTTGCCTAATGCTGAAGATTTATTAACTTCTACGCCCACAGTAGTGTTAATTTGATCTGAACATGAGAAAAGTTTGTTAATGTTTCTTGTAAGTTTAAAATGTCCGAACGACCCAGTGCAAGACATACATTAAATATGGCTGCTATTGCACGGTTAAAATGTTAAATATAATGTGGAAAAAATAAGATCAGTATTACAGTCAATCTATTCTTCTTCTTCAGCGTTCATTCTCAAACTCCCACTGGATCTCCTTTGTAGCAGGACCATGGTGACATAGTCCTACTAGATTTCCTGCAGGATGTAGTCCAGAGAATAGAAATGCGTTGGCTCGCCTTTTTATTTGCGCCAATGACCCGACACATCCGTTTTCGGTGGGAGTCAATCTATTCATACCGCTAGTGCTACTGCTAAGTATACCTTTATACGGGTGTGAAAGTTGAACACTTAATTCAGACACGGAAAGAAGGATTCAGGTTGTTGAAAACCAGCGCTACAGAAGTTTGTTAAGAATTAGCTTTATAGAACACAAGACAAATATATTTATCTGGCATAAAATAAATAAAGAGTGGGTGTCATATCAATTCTACAATACATACAAAATCAACAGATACAATGGTTTGGTCATCTGGAAAGAATGCCGTGTGATTCATTAGTTTATAAAGCATATATGAAGAGAGGAGAAGCAGAAAGAAGAGCCAAGGGTAGACCTAGAGTACGCTGGATCGGCAACATCGAAGAGACATTACACGAACACCAAATAACATCTGAAGCTGCCAGAAAAGGGAGACATTTATCTCCCTCGACACCCGGAAAGAGTAAAAGAGGAAGGAAAGAAGAAGAAGATAAAATAAACAACCTTGTAGGTTATCAAGAACCACTTTTGGCAGTAGTGAAATGGGCTAAATATGTTTGCTTTAGCATTGCTGTAGATTTTCTTACGGAGGGGGGTTTATCTATTTAAAAAAAATTGTTTTAAGGACATTCTTCCGTTTTCTTGGATACAATTCACTTTTCAAAAGAGATATTGAAGACTTTTTTGTAAAAAAAAATCGCTACAGGAGGGGTTTTTACTGATCCATACGTCAGTAGAAACGTGTTACTAGTACTAAAAGTCATTTGTGATTTGCTAAGGGCCACTATTCTACGGGCATGTACTTAGACTTGTAACGGGACACGACTCGCTTTCTAAAACTATTTTACAAGAAAAAGTCGAGGGTAGAAAGAGGAGGCTAGAGAAAATCCTGGATTGAAAACATTAAGTTATGGTCTGGGTGTGATTTTTCTATGCCTCCGAATGGCTGAGGGTAGATTTGTTTAGAGTTTTTGTGTGCGGAGGTATACAGTGTGACACCGCTATGACCCTAATGGGTTATCTTATTATTATTATATATTAACCATTACGTGTAGAAGACCTATTTGCTAAATTAAGTTGGATCCTGTTCGCTACGTGTTTTGATTATTGTTTGCCTTATAGTTAGTTACTATTTATATACTTGGAATCGTCTTGGCTACTTTTGGTCTATAATACAAACACGTTCATAGTTGCTCCGATCTTTCCTCGAGTGTATCCGCCATTACACGTTTGCTGACAGTACGGATCCTATGCTGGATGACCATCATTCTTCTCCGCCCTCCAAAATGTTCACATCTTTGCAACACCGTATTTCAAAACCTGATCTTGAATCCTGGCCATTGAAAAGGAAACATCATCCACACTAGCCTCACTCTCGCGTGCTATGTGTCTTAAGGAGTTCAAAACGTCAGCTCGATCCATTGTCCCACTTAGTAACCACTTTCAGTATTGCATTTCTCAAGGCCTCAATGCACTGTTCGCGAATGAGACCTGCGTTACTTTCTGTGTGCCTACTCACTCAAAGCCCTGATCACCGCCATAATCTCCATGGTCATGCTACTCGTAGTAACAGCAAATTCCCCACTCTCCTCCCTGATCGTTTTACCTGCGCACTGAGCTGTGAAGGCACAATCACTGCGAACATATCTACTCATAGATCTATCAGTGTATTTTGTTTGTTTTGCGTTCGCTCCATTGTAACCATCACGGATATCCGTGCGATTTCCGCCGGGAGCGTGATTACGTTGTGCCACCGTTATGCGCCTTGTAGGCCTAGCACATCAGATTTCGGCATGACTTGACAATTCGGGTGGGCTACCCTTAGCCTGTGACAGCCTCTATATCTGTCTCCAGGCACGCGTAGTGGCGACTCTTCGCCCAGACGATTTTTGCTCACGTCTGACTCGCACGAGGTGTTCCACTGTCTATGAACTTGCCTCGTGTAATTGGACGTGCTGTGCCTGTGCCCATTGGGTACTGAACCGTTTCTCATCCGTGAGCCTGGTTCCTTAAGGGAAAGAACTCAACAGAGGAGTTGGGCCCTGGCTCTTTCGCCCTCTTAGCCGAGGTGTCGTTCACCGACATCGTGTACCCCTTGTCCAAGTTCGAGTCTCACACCACGCGTTTGAGAGCAAGGCGTTCTCGAGCTGAGCGCCTTTGTCCCAATAGCGCCTGAGCCCATCAGGTACTTTCTCTCTTCAAGTGTACTTCCGGTATAGGAAACATTGACAGTAGAGTTGGACCAGTACTACCATCGTTGTCCCTTTCTTGCCTAAGCCTATCGGGTACAGAACCCTTTCTCTTCGCGAGCATATTTCCGGTTTAGGAAGGCTCGATATTAGAGTTGGATTAGGTCTTCTTGCTTTACCAAACGCCAGTGGATGGGTCTGGGTCTCTGCCTGCAAGGAACTCAGGTAACTAGAAGCCCGTCTCGAGCTGACGGAGCTTGTAGCTCCCCCTTTCCTAGGGACTTTTCACTTTCTATTTGCAGTTCGCGCTGCCCTCTAGCGCTGTTCTGCCCTTTCATTGTTTCATTGTACTCGGTATGAAATCTGTGTCTCTCGCCATGTATCTACCTTTACGTGCATTTTACATTGGCCGCCCCTCCAATGTTCGGACTGGACTGACTAGCTTCACTGTATGTCGACAGTGTCGCTATATGTGGTGATGCTGGTGGTGTCGGAGATATTGTCTGTCTCTTGTGCAGTCAAATCTCTTTCCATCTGCTACCTCCACATTCTCGGACACGATCCCCAAATGATTTGGCCAGAATCAGCTCGAGCTGCTATATTTCTGTTTCCAAAGTGCACCGCGTGGAGGTACATTTGGGATCTTGGTTATCTGCTAACCCTAGGTCCGCCTAGAGCAATGCGTTCCCTTTGCACCCCTATCAGTGTATAAACACAACCCCCTTTTTTTGGCATTCTCACTGAGCAACGCCTGCACTTCTTTCTCCACTGCTATGGGACATCATTCTCTGCTAAGTGATATTACTATTCTGAAACAAGTATCGAAATCTGTGGAAAAAAACCTTTCGAAACAAGTTTTTAAACCTATCCACTTAAAGTTAGTTTATGATTTGATGTCGAAACAAGTCTTGATACTGTTATTCATCATCATCATGTGCCACGCCGGCTGGCGGTTCTCTATAGCTGTCTGTCGCTCATGGTTCTCTATAGCTCTCTGTCTCCAGTATCACAATCGTTGTTTCTCTGCCGTGTCAGGTTGCTAAACTGTCTAATATTTTCTCACGTTGTCTCAATATTTTCTGTCTCTATTGCCCTTAATCTTGCATGTTGTGATTTTGTTCTCCAAATCTCCTTGATGACCCCCTTAAATATGACGTATTTCTTTCTGAAATATAACGTCAATAAAAAATGAAGATTGTCTTTTTCTTATATCATTGAACAAGCTCCGTCTCGCATGTGACCCATGGCATTCTTCTGTAGAACCACATTTCAACTGCTTCTAATTTCCAATATTGTTAATTTCCCGTTTGTTTATTGTCCTAGAATCGCGCAAAGGAGTTATATAGCATTGTAGAGCTCTTTCCCTCACAACTAATGACAAGGTCATATTTTACCTTTTTCGTAAAGTTGTTTTTTTTTAGTAATAAGAAATAATAAGACATTATATACTACTATTTTATATGGGGATCAAATACTACTGTTATATAATTATAAGATCATTATAACACTATTATAAGAAATAATACATCCAACAAAAAATAAAAATTAGGGGACACCCGGGTTTGAACCGGGGACCTCTCGATCTGCAGTCGAATGCTCTACCACTGAGCTATATCCCCCTCTATAATCCATAGTTTAGTGTAGCTAGTCATTTGTAAATTAAGAGGAATGCTGGTTGTTAACAAAAACCTGGACCTGGTTCTCATAAAACCGTGACCTTTGTATTCGCGTGTAATCCTCTTGACAACGGCTGCTTGCATTTTGTAGTCACCTTTAAATGGAATGGGAAGAGGAACTTTATTTTGCTTTTATTTGTTATTCATCAGTAATTTGGAATCATTAGACCGTTATTCACTCACAAAAGTTGTTTTCAACCTTTTTTTTTTTGACATGGCTCCTTTTGATAAATGTTTCTTCAGAGGCCCTCTCTTCCCCTTCCGTCTGGTACATAAAAAATGCTAGTTGACTTTCTTATTAGATCGCCAATGCCATTTAAAGTCTACATCTCGTTATTTATCGTTCACAGAACTACCTGTACCCTACATAGACAGGTATGTGGTCTTAGGTTTAACAAAATATATGGGGGAAGAGGGGCTTAGATTCTTATTATTTTTATTATTTATTATGGTTGAGTTTTTGGTCATCGTCGATCACGACGGACGAACATCATCAGATTCTTAGTGGTAAAAGGTCACTCGTAGCATTTACAGAAATCTGAAGTGGAGACAATGACAAAATTTGAAGTGTCAGTTATGAAAAATATGGAGACTACTTTCCTAATACTTTTATTATCCCACTTTTTCGTTAGCACATTCCTGATGTTGAAAAACGATCATCAAAAAAAGTACGTTTAGAGCAATAAATCATTCACAAGCTGTTTTTTTAGTGTTCATTGAATTAATCATTGACGAAATATATCAATATTGTGTTTGGCTAAATGATTTATTTTTTTTAGTCATGGGGGGGGGGAGGGTAAAAATTCACAATGCTAAGTAACTGTGACTTCTTACCCCTATCTTATGTGACAATTTTAGTCAGTTAATCAACCGTGCTTTCACCAGACCTGTTCTCTCTATACAGTGAAAACATATTGCGTGCAATAGTAGATATCCCAGGAATAACAGTGGGAGGACATAACATAAATAATTTGAGATATGCGGATGACACTGTTCCGATTGCATAAAGTGAGGAAGACCTTCAAAACTTAATTAAAGTAGTAGTCACAGAAAGCAAAGAGAAAGGCATCTTCCTAAATATCAAGAAAACAGAAGTAATGGTTATTTCAAAGAAAGAAAATAACACACCTAGCAAGATCATATTGAATGATATAGTATTAAAACAGGTCCACCAATTCAAATATCTAGGTACAATTATAACAGCAGATGGAAGTTCAACAGAAATAAGATGCAGAATAGGACAGGCAAAAACAACATTCAGAAAAATGAAAAATATACTGTGTAATATGACCTTGTCATTAGAGGTGAGAAAGAGAGTTCTGCAGTGCTATATAACCCCTATACTAACATATGGGTGCGAGTCTGGACAATAAACAAACTGGAAAGTGGGAGATTGGAGGCAACAGAGATGTGGTTCTACAGAAGAATGCTGAGAATACCATGGACTGCCAGAAAAACTAATGTAGAGGTGTTAAAAGAGTTAAATGCGAAACGGACCTTAATCAACAATATAAGAAAAAGGCAATCTTCTTTTTTTTGGCCACTTCATGAGACAGGCAGGTTTAGAGAACATAATTACAACAGGCAAGATTGAAGGCACCAGAGACAGAGGGCGACAACGTGAGAAAAAATTAGACAGTTTGACAACCTGGCACGGCAAAGAAACAACAACCACTTTGATACATAATACTGTGGACAGAGAGCTGTGACCGCCTACGCCACCCGGCATGGCACCTGATGATGATGAATCAACCATAAAAATGCTAACAATGTCAACAAAAAAAAACATCTTATCCAAAGTATCTTCATTCCAACCCTGTGCTGCCAATGTCAAACATGGACCTTAACAACAAAACATAAGAGACTACTGGTTATAACAGAGATGAGATGTCTGAGAAAAGCCACAGGAGTGACCAGAAGACACAGAATTAGAAACGAGGCCATAATAGAAAGATTGGGTGTCATATCAATTCTACGCCCGTGTGTTGCCGAGGCCCGAAATGGGAGCAAAGAATAGCAACACTGTTTACCTTCCATACATGTCGTAAAAGGCGACTAAGAAGGTTATGGGATGGAGTTGGCTGTCCCATCACATATAGGGTCAGTGACCCAAAGCCGTGCTGAAGTCGGATGTGTCATGCCGAAAGGCGCAGATATCGCAGCAATGTTGTAAACAATGACAAACGCATTCCGTTCTCCGGACCACATCCTGCTAATCTGCAGGAATTTGAGAACGAACGCAGAAGAATATCAATTCTACAATACATACAAAACCAACATATACAATGGTGTGGTCATCTGGAAAGAATGTCGTGTGATTCATTAGTTTATAAAGCATATACGAAGAGAGGAGAAGCAGAAAGAAGAGCCAAGGGTAGACCTAGAGTACGCGGGATCGACAACATCAAAGAGACTACACGAACAACAGATAATCGTATCTGCAGCTGCCAGAAAAGCGAGAACATTGTATCTCCCTCGACACTCGTAATGGGTAAAAGAGGAAGGAAAGAGGAAGAAGAGAATATCAACTAAAACACTCGTAGGAAACATGGAAAGTTCTCCGCAGACGATATTCAAACGTAAATAAAAGACTCAACGAAAGCAAACATATGTGAAACACACAAAAAATCATCTCCAGAAACACGTCTACCCCTAATGCTGCAAGGCGAAAAGTGGGGGAAGGGGAGAAGTGGGAGAGAAAGAAAAGAAAAATTACGTGGCAATGGCATATTGTAATATAACACGATTGAAAAACAACAAAATAGAAATGAAATTGTTATTGCTACGAACTTTTATTTTTCCGGTTGCAACATACGACTGTGAAACATGGACCCTAAGTAGAACAGCGGCAAAGAAGATCAACGTCTTTGAGATGAAATGCTACAGAAGGATACTTAGAATATCATGGAAGGAAAAAAGAGAAACTCAGATATTATAAACACATTGAAGATTCCAAAGTGTTGGTTACTAAACACAATAGCAAACAGAAAACTACACCTATTTGGTCATATAAAGAGACACAACTGTTTAGAAAGACAAATAATGGAGGGCAGAGTACTTGGGTAGAGGAGAAAGGGCAGACCAAGAAGACGATGGACTGACGAAATTAAAGATAATATGAATACGTCGTTGGAAAATTCGCCCAAGACAGAAAGTGTTTCAGAGAGTTAATTGGGAAGACAACGTTCTGGAAAGAATACGTCACATGACATGTACTATACGCATGGTTTGCGTCTGTGGGTCTCATTAGACAAAACACCCATTCAACAGAAAACCTTAGTAGATGACATGCCGTTATATTGAGGTTATCTTCTTAGAGAAGCTTCATGGCACATGCACCATCTGTAATTGGGAGAGAGCCAGAGATGTACTGCACAGCATTGGGGAGGGGGAAACTGACAGCACTGTTTTTCCTATGGCCGAGGCCCATCATAGAGGCACAGTGACTCAGGACGCGACAATCCTTTTAACGTGAACATTTAATTGCATGCCTCGAGCAATAGAGAAGTTCGGCATAACGGGGAATGAGCACAGTGAACCCTATCTTGGCTACAGTGGCTCGGAGCAGTGCATAGGTTGAAACTTACCTTCCTGGTGGTGTGATAGTTATTGTCTGACCCAGGGTGGGCCGAAAATTCAGACTTCCCAGCAATATAATGTAATTTTAATGGCATGAACCCATGGATCAGCAACTAACCAACCGACATGTACTATGTGTTAATATTATATGATCAGACAGTTTAACTCTTAAAGTGCATATCCAACATGAAGTGACATTCAGTTGTCGCAGTGTAATACTTGAAGTCACATGATGTGACTGTAAATAATATAGGCCTAAATAGTTAGGATTCTTTAACACATTTTTAACAGTAAGTACAAACATTGTTTTAGTTTGTGTATACTAAAATTTAAGTTATTTAATTATATGATTAATTATGAACATATCAAAATTTTGGAGTGCAGTGGGTCTCGTACGGACTCAGGATTAGCAGATAACCATGAAACTAAAAGTATCTCCTGGTTGTCACCCTGGATTCAGAAGCATAGCTGCTCTTGCTGTATTCCTGGAAAACACTTTTAGGCTCGTTTCCGGAAGTGTTGAGGTACAGACGGAATGAGATTTTACTGCACAGACAAGCAATATCTCCGACACCTTTGTGCCAACAACAGACACAGCGTCAATGTCGATACACAGCGACGCAAGACAGTCCGGTCCCAGCATTGGAGGGGTGACCAATCGGCACGAAAAAGTAAATACATGGTGAGCGAAGAAAAGATAGCACAGCGCTGTGTGAAAATAGAAATAAGATCAACAAGTTCTGTTAGCTCGAGACAAGCTTCAAGTTACTGGTGCTCCTTACGGTCAGAGACCCAAAAGGAGGCGTCAGACCAAGAAGGCTGCCCTGATCCAACTCTACTGTCGAGTCTTTTCTATACCGGAAACATGCTCGCAAAGTGAAAGGGTTCATTAAATAACCGATGGATTCAGGCAAATATAGCCCATGTCCAACTCTTCTGTCGATTTATTCCTAAAGCATAACCAGGTTCGAGAATGAAAAATGATTCAGTACCCGATGGGCACAGGTACAAAACGTCTAATTATACAAGGCAACTTCACTAGCTGCAGAACGCCTCGTGCAAGATAGGTGTGAACGACAATCGTCTCTGCGAAGTCATTACACACACCTGTTGACAGATAGACAGGCTGTCACATGTTAGGGAAGCCCACTACCCGAATTAAAGGAATGACAAAAACGTATGTTTTGGGCCTCTGATAAACTATGGAAACCCTTACTGCCCTGAAGGCAAAAGCACATGACACCAATACCCTACCTCACAGTGGATTCATGTCTTCCAGATGGATCATCAGAGGGTGCAGTAAAGAAAGGAGGCGTTGGGATACTCATACCAAACACCCCAAAACTAGAACTCTCAATCGCTACTCTTAAATTATCAACAAATTAGTCTTACAAAAAAAAAAGCCTACTATGCAAGATAATATTTTTCAAATGTTAAAATATTTGCACAACCTTGTATCCATATTAGAAAATATACTGTTATAGTGCAAGTCTGTTAGAAATGTAATTTATTTCAGAAGTTATCTACATTATGTAAAACTACCTTTCTTTACAATAAAAATATTTAATTGATTACTTACTGAGAAATTTAAACAAAAATATACAGAACATTATATGTGGCCCTCCAATAGCTTTACAATTTTCAATGTGGTCCTCCGCACAAAATGTTTGCCCATCTCTGCTCTAGAGGAACAGAGGAGCTAACATAGTCTTCTTGTGTGACTGCAGGTCAGTACTCCAAACCATCCAAAATGAACCTAAAGATCTAACAAAAACAACTGTAGAACTTCTAAATCGACAACAATAAAGTTGTGCTGCAGTGGATTCCTGCACACTAGAATAGCAGGAAATGAAGCAGCTGACAGACTGGCAAAAGCGGAACAATTCCAGCACAGAATATCACTGACTGAAGCAAAAACTCTCATCAAAAGAAAATACAAACATACATGGAGTCAGAGAACAGGCAGTAACTTTCCACAGGACCCTATGTCAAAAGGGTCCCCAGACCACGTGAGAACTAAAATATGGCCCCAAAAGACAGATCTGAAGGATCTCACTCTCAGGGTCTCTGATGTCCGGGCCACAGAATGAGCCAAATGGGGTGCAAATGACAGTTCTACTGTGGAACTAGCAGTACAACGTACTTCAAGCTTTCCAGCGGATATCACACGATTTATTCGTGTTGGTTATCAGAGTCAAAACAGAAGTAAAATGTTTTTAACATTGTCTCCGTGTTGCTAAAATGATAACCCAAAATCATTTTATGTTCATAATTCTAAATACAGATTAACTGCCATGCCTCATGGTGTAGGCAATTTTGTTTCTCCACGACTTTTTATTTGTGTTGTCAATAAGCTCGGTTGGTGACCCCCCCGGTTCATAATACTATCCCATCCAGCAACGTGTTCTGAGCACACGCCCTAGAAATCTTGACTGTCTGCTCCTAATATTTATGTACTTTTTACCGCCAGCATCATTGAGAATATCTGTATCAGTTTTGTTGGCTATCCATGGTATTTTCATAATTTCTCTCGAAACCACATTTCTGTAGCCTCCAGTTATATTTTATTTTTTTAAGTACTTATAGCCCATGATTCATAAAAAAGAATTAGTTCAATATTAACATCCCAGCACTCAAATTCGGGTCTGCATTGAGTGTCCCCAAACAGATCAAGGGACAATTAATAGAGACTGGTGTTATTGCTATGGTACAACATTGCTCTTGTGCAGACTCAGCAGATAACCACGATTATTCTTCTGCAGATTAGCGGGATGAAGTCCAGAGAACAAAGTGCGTTGTCACGGTTTACAGCATTGATGTCAAAACCTTGTCTTTCAGCCTGATACATCCGACTTCAGCTCACTCAACATACATGGGATAATCAACTCCATCCCGCAACCTCCTTAGTCACCTCTTGTGACTGGAAGGTAAACAGTGTTGCTATTCTTTGCTTCCTACCAACACAGTGGTGAATTACGATCCTCAAAGTATCTGTTCGTGGTGCATCATGTAAATAGAAATGTGGCTCGTGCGGTTTCTGGCCAGCACTTTTGGGGAATGTATTCATGAATGTGGAGGCTGCAGATGGAATGAGAATTGATTGCAAAAAGAATAACTATATGTCGGGCACCTCTGTGCCAGAAGACATTAAAAAACGCAGCTGCCAATGCAAGCATTACGATATAGGCAGAGGTACGCAAATCTTCATAAGCATAACATATACTTTAGTAAACAGAGGGCAGCACAGTATTACGTGAAAATATCAAGGAAACACGCTACATTGAAATCAAAACTAAATTTCTCCTTCCTGGTATATGTGTAGGGACCAGACTTGGGCGAGGGGTTCACAATGTTGGTGAATGACACCACAGCTAAGAACGCGAACCAACTCTATTGCTGAGTCTGTCCTATCCCAAAATGATGCTCACAGACGATAAACCATTCAGTACCCGATTAGTACAGGCACATCACGCAAATTGAACAGTAGCGCAACGGGAAATCACACAAATCAGAGAGCGAACGCAAATAACAACATTGCTGTGGTGTACAACACTTAGATGGTCCAATTATATTTTGAAAGGTATACATGAAAACATAAAAACGGAGACTTCAAGACTTTCAAATCTCACTAAACATGCATGACAATGGAAGATGATGCAAATTATACTCTTGATTATACAAATAGGAGCATCTGATATGGAGGAGACAGATCATCTGGAAAGTCAAAACATGTAGGCCTGTCATTACAGAAATATACAGAATAAAAATGATGGATGTTGAAAATGTTATCCTGTGGAGGGTTTTGTTTTTTCTCAAATATTCAACATGAGTACAGTGCTATTTGGATAGTCAAATATGCTTTGTTGGTTTTACAGTGGAGATGCGTTACATGAGCAACAAATTCATGTCATGTATTTTCTCCAGAATATTTTCCCAATTAACTTTCTGAACTCGTCTTGGACCATGTAGCTTGCATAACCAAATGACGTATACATGTCCTCTATCTGCTCTTTCTCCTCTGTCCTCAATTATTTGTCTCTCTATATGACCAAATAGGTGTTTTCTTTTATCTTATCATTCTCGAACCCTACAAATGCTCATATGCCCAACAAAAGTAAACAAAACAAACCAACAACAAGAATTAATAAGAAGAGGCAATTTATTAAATTATTTCTTGGGTTCCTCAATATTTTTCAAGAGCTCTTCCTTCTTCTGTGCAATGCGCTCTTCACGTCTGCGACGGGCTTCCTTGACTTTCTGTCTGCGAGCCTCAGCTTGGTCACTGGAAAGAAAACAATATTCAGAATAAAATAAGCAACCAAAGGGGAAGCACACATCCAAGGTTCAATTTGAGCCGATACGTTGAGAATTGTCCTGTTTAGTTTTATTGTATGTTTTTTAAAAATATATTTTTATTAATAGGCTAGGTAAGTGTTTTAGTAACCTGTTTACCTCATTTTGCGTTACTATTTGAAGCAAAGATGATTTTTTTTAAACCCATGAAAGTGGGGTCCAGAGAGAAAATGTTTATGAAATTGAAACTCATCTAAACGATGGAGATTCAGTAATTTTCTAGCATGAGTAGCATTAAAAGTACTCAATGTAGATTTGTTACTATATGTCCAATGATTACCTGACAACTGCAGATCATGTACATTACCTACACATAGTACATGTGCTTTTTCCGGCAATAGGTTTTCACAAACCATGGCCATGTATTCTGTAACCATTTGATCACTAGTAACAGGGTGTTGCTTTTCTTTGTTTTGTCAAGATCCATTCTATTTTTAGTCTCCACATGGTTAATTTAAAACAACCATGGTCGTTACACAGTTCATGCTTTCTCTTCACTTACATTGAGAGAAATATCTTTGTTTCTTAGTAAAGGTGTCAACAATTTTTATGATGCATTTCACCAGCTTTGTTCTCAAACAAATGTAGTTATCTAAGTAACCATCTAACGTATTAATTTACAAGTTTGACAAGTAGACAAAAACAGTATCATGATACACATCATCTAACAAATGTAAGACACCAACCTAAGAACTTTAGATCTGGACTTTTCGGCCTTCCTCTTGTGAATGAACTCCATCAGGACACGCTTGTTCTTGAATCCGTTACCTTTGCACTTCATGTACAGCTCATGGTACCTATAAATGAAAAAGTCCATCATGAATTGTACCATGTTCCACAGACTAATTGCCCATGCAGGGAAAGAAAACATAGTTCTATAATTCACACTAATCTCTTGAAGTGCCTACTAGATTTTGCGGGTTTAGCTTAGAGAATGGAGATGTGTTTTACAGTCATTTTATTTGCCAATAACCCAACCTTACAGTTAATTGAACTTTATATCCTCTAAGAAATGCCCAGAAATCACTTTGGAGATCTCAAACTCCCAATGGATCTCCTTTGTAGCAGGACCATGGTCCTAAGATTTCAAACAAGATGCAGTACAGAGAATCGAAATGTATTGGTGTCTCTGTTTTATTTGTGCTAATGGCCAACACATCCAACTTCAGCGAAAGCTGTACTCAATATAAATTTTTTAATGCATTCTTTTACAAATATTCCTGGCTTTTTTCATCTAACAATTTATGCTATACAGGAAACAAAAAAATGAAGGCAAAATATGCTATATGTGCTTTACCAAACTTATACAGAAACCAACATAGACCCCATTAACAAAGCAATCATTTTTAGGATTGCACACCTGAAAATTTAGAATAGTTGCTGGACGTCCTCTAGCTGGCAGTGAAGGGGAAATGTAAATAAACCTGCACATTAATAAGTCGTCCACTAGTGACATGAAGAAAACAGACGTATATTCTACATCCGTTCACACACTCCTGCAAATTAGCAAAATATTTATAACTTGGCTGTGATATACTATTAGCCAAACATCTGACTAACACTATATAGGATGGGCAGCCAACTCCACTCTATAACCTCACCGACAATGGAAAATAAAGTAGTGTTCACATGGTTTCACTGTTGCTACTTTCAAATACACATTCACACATTCGTCTAATATATTAAACAAAGCTCTCACGTCTTGCATGATGCTTTTTTAGCTAGGGAATAAATAAACAATGCTTACAGGTGTTTGTCAATCTTCTTGGCTTCCCTGTACTTTCTAAGCAATCTGCGTAGGACCCTCATGCGCCTAATCCAAAGAATCTTGACTGGCATACGAGCATTGGCAGTACCTAGCAGATGCAAACACATACAAATTATACAGTAGCACAACTACGGAGAGACAGCTGAAAATTTTACCACAAACAGTCCCCTATATAGTTTCACGATTATACGCTTGTTTTCTCTCAATCATTCTCATACACTGGAGCAGTATGCAGTCTACAGAACGGAATGCATTGTGACATGATTTCTTTGCTGCAATATCTGTGCCTTTTAGCCCAACACATCAATCTTCAGCATGGCTTCTTGGTCACTTTGCCCATATATGGGGTGAGATATATTATGTCTTGTACTATTGGCATGAGCAGATTCAGAATGCCAGTTTTCTTCTGATGGGAAATGCAATGGGCAGTTATGTACATCTAGGGCCATAGGTGACACTTATGGCAGAAGCCATAGCTTTGCATTTCTGTCTTTGTGTTGCCAGGTCTTTCAATTTTTGCGTGTTGTTTAGGTTCATTGACATGCCTTCTCCATTAATGGTTCTTCGTAGAGTTTCGCTATGTCTCCCTCTTCTTCTTACTCAAGGTGGCACCCAATATAGTGACTGCTGGGGAATTCTTAGGCTGTTCATTCTGAGAACATGGCTGATGTAAGTCCAGTCCAACGCCTTTGCCTAATGAAGGAAGATATATAGGTTTGTTTGCTTTCCTCTCTTATAGCAGTGTTAGATTTAAAGTCTAACCACTAAACATTCAAAATGGTACGTAGGTATTTGTTTTCAAAGGAGTCTAGTTTCTATAGGTGGCTTTCTGACTTTCGCATCCATATGATAGAATAGGGATGATGGAGTTAAACAACCTGAGTTTTGTGGTGTTTCTTAGTGTGTTTGACATCCAGATGTTACATAGTTTATTGAAAACACCTGCTGTGAGGGCAATACGGTGTCAAATTTCTTTTGATGAGTCTCCATCCAGTGCTAGATTGGTGCCTAAATATGTAAAATTGTTGACTTAATAATGTGAATTTTGAATTTTTATGTTGTCATGGAGAATATGCCCTGTATTAATTATCATTTAAAAAATAATATAACCAGCTGAACTTGAACCTTGGAATGGAATAGTCAACTCACTTCAATTAATTTAGTCATGGCATTGTTGAAACTATTTAAATTATGTTAAACTCTAGGTATGCACAATGGCAATACAAATGCTGATACCTTTTCTCTTGCCATGTCCCATGTGACGTCCCTTGCGACGAGCCTCTGCATTTTTTCGAACACGGGCCCGAGAATGGATCTTCACTGGTTTGCGAATAATCAGACCATCTTTTACAAGTTTCCTGATGTTCTGACCTGAAAATTTACAAGCAGAAAACTGTATAAATATTACTTTTCTTGTTGCCATATAAACTGACAAACATAATATATGTATGGAGATAGTTAAGAATCAGAGAATGAGACTTTGCCACCATCACGGGTTAGAAGTGATTTGCTCTACTTCCTATGTGCTGTAGTGTTTTTACAAGAGTATTCGGTTCTTTCCTAGAACGTGGGTGCCGGATGTCACACTTTCAATATACAGACTTCGCGTTTTTAATAATTTATTCCGGTTTCTAGTTTTTAATGCACCAGTTGCAACAACTTGTTGCCAACCAAAACATTAGGCCTAAGTCGCGAAATTATTGCTGGCAAAATTTAAACACGACAATACTGGTTTAGTTACCTGTAGTGAAATGTAAACATTAGGCCTATGTCGTAAGTGCAGCAAAACATTATGCCTATGATGAATGAATGTCACGAATGTGGCAAAATGTAAACATTTGCCAAACTGTTTCCGTTACCTGTAGTACTCATTTTTTTCGAATTGGTTGTTTCTAATGACTGATTGATGCACCTATTTTAATATGCTTTCTACATCTTCCCACATTCCACCTAACTCATATTCATTTATTCGCATTCCACGGCCAGTAGTCATAATCGTTGTCTGTTACAACTGTTTTCCGGTACCAGTTCTCTCTCCTTACCTTGCCTTATATTTCGCTA